>CAMXCT020001215.1:105489-169539 GCA_947184155.2 Cladocopium goreaui
TAGATAGATGGATTGATTGTTCGATAGGTAGCTTACGTCTCCCTGTCATGTTTTTGCTGGCATTTTTGGCCTTCAGGTGGCCTTTTGTGGTCTTCAGGTGGCCTTTTTTGGCGTCGGCTTGGCATGTTTGATATAGATGGCTTACGCCATTCGTCTCCCTGCCATGTTTTAGCTGGCATTTGTGACCTGCAGGTTGCATGTTCACGTCGGCCTGGCAAGTTTGACAGATAGATAGATAGATAGATCGATAGATCGATAGATCGATAGATCGATAGATAGATAGAGAGATAGAGAGAGAGGGAGAGAGAGAGAGAGAGAGAGAGATAGGGAGAGAGACATAGATAGATGGATGGATGGAGAGATAGAGACATAGATGGATGGATGCATGGATGGATGCATGGATGGATGCATAGATAGATAGATAGATAGGTAGATAGATAGATAGATTGTTCGATAGGTAGCTTACGTCTCCCTGTCATGTTTTTGCTGGCATTTTTGGCCTTCAGGTGGCCTTTTGTGGCCTTCAGGTGGCCTTTTTTGGCGTCGGCTTGGCATGTTTGATATACATGGCTTACGCCATTCGTCTCCCTGCCATGTTTTAGCTGGCATTTTTGACCTGCAGGTTGCATGTTCACGTCGGCCTGGCAAGTTTGACAGATAGATGGATAGATAGATAGATCGATCGATAGATAGATAGAGAGATAGGGGGAGAGAGAGAGAGAGAGAGATAGGGAGAGAGACATAGATAGATGGATGGATGGAGAGATAGAGACATAGATGGATGGATGCATGGATGGATGCATGGATGGATGCATGGATGGATGCATAGATAGATAGATAGATAGATAGATAGATAAATAGATTGTTCGATAGGTAGCTTACGTCTCCCTGTCATGTTTTTGCTGGCATTTTTGGCCTTCAGGTGGCCTTTTGTGGTCTTCAGGTGGCCTTTTTTGGCGTCGGCTTGGCATGTTTGATATACATGGCTTACGCCATTCGTCTCCCTGCCATGTTTTAGCTGGCATTTTTGACCTGCAGGTTGCATGTTCACGTCGGCCTGGCAAGTTTGACAGATAGATGGATAGATAGATAGATCGATCGATAGATAGATAGATAGACGACGACTTCTACTACTACTACTACTACAAATATAGCACGCTACATTACACAACACTAATTACACTACTCTACACTAATTGCATCTAATTACATCTAATTACATCTAATTTCGCTACACTAATTACACTAATTACACTAATTACACTAATTACACTAATTACACTAATTACACTAATTACACTACAACTACTACAACTACTGCAACTACTACAACTACTACAACTACTACAACTACTACAACTACTACAAGTACTACAAGTACTACAAGTACTACAAGTACTACAACTACTACAACTACTACAACTACTACAACTACTACAACAGCATCTACAACAACAACAACTACTACTACTACTACAACTACTACTACTACCACAATTATTCCCCACATTGACGTGTGGGGTTTTTGTTTTTAGTTCTGTATCCGCCTGCCGCCGCCGCCTCCCGTCCCCTCACTCTCACTCATCCACTCACTCACTCACTCACACTCACTCGCTCACTCACTCACACTCACTCACTCACTCACTCACTCACCTACCTCACCTACCTCACCTACCTCACCTACCTCACCTACCTCACCTACCTCACCTACCTCACCTACCTCACCTACCTCACCTACCTCACCTACCTCACCTACCTCACCTACCTCACCTACCTCACCACCTACCTCACCTACCTCACCTACCGCACTCACTCACTCACTCACCCACTCACTTCACTTCACTTCACTTCCCTTCCCTTCCCTTCCCTTCCCTTCCCTTCACCTTCGCACTCACTCGCTTCACCCTTCACTTCACTTCACTTCACTTCACTTCGCTTCGCTTCGCTTCGCTTCGCTTCGCTTCACTTCACTTCACTTCACTTCACTCACTTCACTCACTTCACTCACTTCACTCACTCTCACATCCCTCACTCACACACACCACACTCACATCACTCACTCACACTCTCACTCACTCACTGTACATGAACATACATACATACAAACAAACTCACCCACCATCACCTCTCCATCACTCTTATACTTCCTCTTCCCTTCTTGCTTTTCTATGGTCAGTCTAAGTCTAAAGAAGTTGGTAACATGTGGGGTTATCCGGTCCTTTAATTGTTGTGTTTATGGTGAGTATAACTGTGGTTAGATGAGGTTGTAGATTTATAAACCAACAAAATTAACTAAGGCGCACCACCTTGCAGGATTGGCCAACCATAATATTATGGTGTTGTCTCAAATTTGGGGATGTTTCCTCAATTTCCATGCTATATCAGTGTTGAAAATGAGGCAAAACAGACCGACCATTGAATTTTTGGGGATACTCCATTGAATTGTGGCAAAACTGCGGATTTGACACGGATTTGACATGGGGATTCGAATTGTGTCACTGAATTCTACCTCGCAGCTGGGGGTACCTTTGAAAGATTTCAAAACGATAAGCCTCCAGGGAAGGCACATGCCGTATCAATCCTTGTCAGATCATGTTAACAGATCATGTTATTTAATGTTATTTACACCCTGTGTATAACGGCTAGCCCGCTAATCTTTACATGTTATGACATTGTGACTACCCATTTACTAAGTGGGATGCACACCCAAATAGCTACAACAGAAACAGTTGATGCACATTATGAATGATTGAAAACTGATACCCCATTGTTACACATATACCTATGTATATATATAATATATATATATGTGTGTATTATACATATATACTATATACATATATTCTATAGAATTACATATATATAATATATATATATATACATATTTGCATATGCAGACACACACATATATATAATGTATCATACATATACCATTATGATCCATTTTGGAATCAGCAACCACCAGAGATGAGTTTCATGTGGCTCAGGTCAGGCTTCCAAAGATGAAAACCGTGAGTTTCCCCAGAAGTGCCATGGCGCATCGATTTCTGTGGGAGTCGTTCTGTGTCAACGCGGAAATCGAAAGTTGCGAATGGTTGGAATGGTTGGCTTGAGCAGCATTTTTTTTGATTGATGGATTCTATCCGCCGATTGATTGATGAATTTCAATCTCAATTTCAGTTGAGACTTTCACTCAATTTCGACAAGGATTTTTCTGGATCAAATATAGGCATGTCATGGAGAACTCAACTCATGGAGGCATCTCTCATTGACGCTGCGGTGGGTTAGTATGGTTTGAGGCCAGTGACACATGTGGATAGCACATGATATCAAAAGGTTGCATGGCACATGAGAATCATGGCTTCGGTTTACAGAATTGGCTGGTGATTTTCAATGGTTGATGAACGGAGGTGCATTCCCGTGGATAAGAAGCTGACGGGGTGATCCCACCCTCAAAGCAACATAACACTTGAGATTTGTTTCTCCCAACAAAAATGGGAAATGCCAGGGATCATGAGTACAACCCCATGTAACCCTAAAACACAAGTTTCATTGGTTGTCTCATGTCCAAATCTGTGAGTAGAACCCCCGTTTTCTAGTGAGTCTTTCTATATATCGCTTCTCAGAAGCAGTTTAGCAAGCTGCCTGGTTTCAGATTGCATGCTGGGTGACACATTTGGACAGACTTGGACAAGGGTGACCCATAGAAAACCAAGTTGGGTGTCGCACACAAGGTACCCCCAAACAAAGGCCTTATTGAGGTACTGTTGATCACCATCAAGCTGAAATGGTTGGCTTTCCTGGGTTTGCATTTGTTCGGTCATACTCGCTCTATATTTGATACAAGCCACTACATGGTTGAACCTACCAATTCACTGAATGGCTGCAAAGGAGGAGCCCAACATGCCATATGAAGACCTAGCACCAAGCTATGCTGATGAAGCTGTACCTGAAGATGATGGCAGCACATAGACCCGTATGGCCGTGATGGCGGCTACTGGCAGCATGATGATGGAAGAGTTGAACCATAATGATGTTCTTGGGGTCTAATCCCATAGGATCCATGTATGGTATATATGCTAACATTTGGGGTATATTGATGGTAAATGTTACCTGTTACCACATATAGCAGCACCATGACAGCAGGCGCCGGTACCTCGAAAAGAACGGGCGAAGACAGTCGGATGCTGATTCCATGGCGCGCAAGTTCGCCTCGAAATCTTGGACCCTCTGTGGACAGAGGGGTCAGGTGCATTTCAACCTGCAGCACATCCTGAACATGTCCGAGAGCCACGAGAACCGCTCCATCTAGTGGGCGTTTCTTTGCTGGATGCATTGGTGCAGCTTCTTCTTTCATGTTCTTTCTATTCTTTCCCTGATGTTTCTATTTGCCAATTTATTATTAATTTTCTGATAATAACCATAATAATGGGTTATTTCTATTGCCATGGAATCCAGCTAGGTTATCCATGGGGTTTACCCTATTACTTTCTATTTATTTTCTGACATGTTCATTACTTTTCTCTGTAGCCGGGACAGCGGGATAGATCACTGAAGGAAGCTCGTGGCGTCTCTTTGCACAGCCTATCCTGGGCAGACCACGTCATATGTACAGCTAACCTCGGTAATCACAGCCATAAACTAACTCATGAAGCGAAACCGCACCCCAAGTATACCCTATCATATTGTTGATTATGCATCCCATGACATGCTACTCCACCTCCATTTTGATTGATTCACTGCAAAGCAAAGGGTCATCCCTTATATATCTTCATATATTTGGGCATGCTTTTGGTCATTTCAGCCGCTTGAGAGTGCATCCAAGGAATCATAAGGGGACAATAACCAAATATAGCCAGATAAAAATAAAAAGCCCCATCCATACCATCTCCAGTTTTATGGTGGTTCCCTAAAATGGGGGGTACGTATCCCTAAATGATCCAAGACGTTAGATCATTTTGGTAAACCCATTGTGGCTTGAGGACCCCATATTTTGGTGCATATACCATAATAAGCATATATGATAGATATATATATATATATAACAATGATATATCATATATCTACCATATTTCACTATATTGTAATGATATATATATATACACACCATTATTTCACTATCTACCATATGAAATATATATATATAATGATATATTATGGTGTATATATATATATATCCCAATTCTTCACTATATTTTCATAGTAACCTTATGGGTTACCAAACCGGGCTCAAATGACCGCAGGCCTTCCGATGAGCTTCGCGTCGACACCATGCTGATCTACTTGCAATGGGCCCGGGCGACACAGGTAGATCTGCCAGATGCTACGTGGATGTGCATTGTTTAATCCAGTTGTTTATTGAGAATAGGTTAACACATCCCAGATACAACTGGATATATTTGGAGTTATAGCCAAAGTTTTAGGGCTTATATCCCAACTTATGGTTGTTACCCTCTGGTAATTTAACAGTTTGCTATTTAATCCACTTGTTTATATAACACATCCCTATGATTATAGATGGCTGTTTATTGAGAATAGGTTTTATATCATCCCTATGATTATAGATGAGGTTGTTTATTGAGAATAGGTTAACATGGAAAACCATAGGAAAATGGTGATTTTAACCACTAGGAAAATGGTGATTTTCTATGGTTAACAATGGTGAAATTCATGGGATGATATGGGATATTACCCTCTGGTGATGTCAACAATTTGCTATTGAACATGGCCATTGAAATCGTGAGGTTTCCCATTAATAGCATTGTTATTTTCCATAGTTATGTAAACGTTTACCAGAGGGTACTCCAGTTGTTTATATAACACATCCCGATGATTGTAGATGAGCCATAGATCCATACAGTTGAACAAAAACCGATATGCTAGTATGTTAATAAGTGGGTAGTAACCGTCTTACAACCCAGGTATACCTTGGGGTCACTTATTGGGTTGTATTTCATAGTCGGGCCATGATACTACATTGAGTGCCAGAATTGGATGATGAGAAACCCTATATTCACAATTATATTCACTAAATTCGATGGTTCAAGCCATGGTATACGGGTCTCCCTTCAAATCAATCCATTCACTATCAAATCTTAGGTCTTAAGCCTTTTCAGACTCCATGTTCTATCCCATCTCAGTTTACCCGTAAGATTATTGTTTACCTGTATGCCAATCTATATGGGATTCTAGAATGGGCCCTGGAATTAAGACTACGGTAAAGATATGTCATCTTTGTCCAGATATATGTTTCGTACAGTTACATTGTTTTGGTCTCAGTCTACATTTACTGTAACTGGGACAATCTTGGATTGATATTTTTTTCATCAGAAAGTGTCATAGGAATAGATCAACCGAACCAGCTACCCTCTGGTAAACTAACATAACTATTGAAAATGGCCATTTATAGTGGATTTTCCCATGAAACATGGTGATTTTCCATACTAGTAGCTATGTAAACGTTTACCAGAGGCTACAAGTTGTTGTGTTTGTCAGAGACCCATCTAATGCCATCGAAACGGGCGCTAAGGTGGAGGACGTGCTGAGCCGCAACTCGGATGCTGAGGTTTGTTGGTTTGTCATATCCTGAGGTTTGTTGGCTCTATCCATAGGAAAACCATGGGAAAACCATAGGAAACCATATGTCAATGGATTGGCTTAAGGGAAAATCTACAGGAATCCATAGATGTTCCCATGAAATCTGGGGTTTTCCTGTAAATTTTCGCTTAAACCAATCCATTGATGTTGATGCTGATTACGTAGACCATACTATACTGATGTAATGGTAGTCAACCCCGAATTCATAAACCATGGTTTACTAATCATGAGGTAGCCGTAGCCTTCAAATAGTGATATGATACTTGATGGGTACCCGTGATTAAACAGCCTAGTAGGAGGGTTATCCATCCAGGGTTGACATTGCCATCCTGCTGGATTTGGAGGAGAACTCGATATGTGGTTGAACATTCATGGCTTACTAAAAAAGAATCCGTTATATCAATGAGAATTTCAGGATCCTAAAATTTAAAAAAATGGAGGTACGTTAGTACCATATAAGGCCATATTCTGGAGGTATATCCCCTTACATAGGCCTTACATAGGCCTTATGGTAGATACCTCCAATCTAGGATCCTGAAATGGCCATTGATTATACCAACAGAATCCAACAGATTGATATCCATTCCTGCAAACCTACAACTTTAATAACTTTGTTTCTTCAGTTCGTTGCCTAATTTTCTTCCTGTTGAAGATTGTCACTTTCAAGGTGGTGTCCTGTAGTTACAGCTTGGTGTATAACGCCATTGAACTAGTTGGTTAGTACAATATAACCACCTTCAACCCAACAGTTGGCCTAGTTCTACCTTCGCTAACAAACTGGGGTGCCACCTTGTATTGAGTCATTGCCACAAAAAAACACACATGTTTTTGGCCAACCTGTGGACCTGGGTCTCCTATAGGTTCAGCTTCTTGAAAATGGCCCCATCGCCAAGGTTTCAAGGATCTGCTTCCGGTGCAAGACTCCGCAGCACCTTGGGTCAGCCGTTGATATCCCTTAGCGGAGGTGTCCGTTAGTCATGGGGTACCTCCTTGCATCCAGTCGTCAGGACCATTTTTCTTAGCAGACTTAGCATTGAAACCAATGGTGACGACTGGGGATCCCCCGATTTTAGGGAAACCTCCATAAACCTCCATATTAACTGGGTCAGAATATGAATATGGGGATGCTACTTGGTGTATCCCAGACATGGTAAGTGGTGAAATATGGGGGGTTCCATGGTTTGGGGGGTACCCCCAATTAGATGGTTTGTAATGCAACATCCTTTAAACATGGATGATAACTAGGGGTACCCCCATGACTCAGGAAACCTCCAAAAAAACGACTTGGGACACTTCAGTGGCGTAAAACATATGTCTATTACGCACTTAGCGTCCCTGGGATGCACATCAATCAATGCCAATCAAGTGGACTAATTGTCAGTGGATGTCACTTTTCAGGACCCCTTGGGGGTGGGGAACCACACAAATTGGCCATTATGCTAGGTCAATCTTACATGGATACGTATTAATCCTAACTAGTCTTTTGGTATTAATGGGAATATCTACTAACCAGCATTTTTTTGTGCAGGGTATCTAAGATTGGCAATCTGTGTGTGTAACACTGTACAAAGCCATATAAGCTATGATTGACAAGTCATGTGACGCATCAACCTGGCCTTTCAATTGATACGAGCCATCGCTAAGCAGCACCGCTTCCTATGCTTGTTGCTGAAATGGGTTAATCGATTGGTTATGCTTCGAGTTTGTTGTTACTTTGGCTTCAAAAGATGTTGAGAATAGAAAACAGAGAGCCAAGTTCTCTTGTGGCTCCAATAATTCCTGTCATGGGGCGCACAAGATCCAACTTTAAGCGACGGACGAAAAAACGCTTGAGACTCGTCCACGACTCGTCGTTAGATGATCCAAGCGCAGACGGTTTTTTCCTATTGAAATTGCCATAGCCCATGGATATAGAGGATTTCCCACTTGGTGGTTCATCCCACGAATCGTAAGTGGGTTAGTTCACCCCAGTGATTTCAGTGGATGAACCCTACTTATCCCATTTATAACTGGGGTTATAACCCACTTACTAAGTGGGATGAGCCACCAAGTAATCATGAATAACCACCCGGAGTCGGTACATGGATTTTTTGAAGTTGCAAAAATACACGCCACA
Source organism: Cladocopium goreaui (assembly GCA_947184155.2). NCBI lineage: Eukaryota > Dinophyceae > Suessiales > Symbiodiniaceae > Cladocopium > Cladocopium goreaui. Next base: position 114,203 of record CAMXCT020001215.1, read on the forward strand.
CGATCCATGGCGCTGGAATATTCACCAACATTTTCCCTTATCATGGTCCAATCATGTAGTCCGTCAACCGACCATCCGTGGAGCATATGGGGAGCACGTGCTGAAGCTGAACTAGGTTGAACCATGACATCCTTGTCTACAGAAATCTTATATCCACAGTTATTCGGTACACAGGATGTATTCTGGTTGGTGGTTTGGAACATTTTTTATTTTCCCATATATTGGGAATAATCATCCCAACTGACTCATATTTTTCAGAGGTGTTGAAACCACCAACCAGTATTGAGTTTGCTGGTTTGCAATATGCCCATCATCTAGTTGCTGCCAACCCTTTTGAAACATATGAGTACTAGTAAGTAAGATTAGTATTTGTATAAATGATCTATTAGTAATAGCTGTTACAAAAAGTTTGCAAATAATGCAACGATTTATTATTTAGTAACAGTTATTATATGTGTATATATATATATATATACGTATTTAAATATATCAGCAATAGTTGGTATAGCCCACTTAGCACCGGTTGCTCTCCATTGACGTCCTCGCCCAGGACTACTTCCCACCCACCGCAGCTGGCTTGGTAAAGCAGTTGCAACCCAAGAGGCGCCCATAGGGGAAGCTAAGTGGTTTGGAACATGTTCCAACTGCTGCAGAAGATATTTGAGGCAAATGCATTTTTCATAGTGCGAAAACTGGCGAACCTAGCAACCATTAAATTTCGTTTCATTTCAATGAATAGCTGAGATTTTTTGCACACCTGGAGTTACCAAGACCTTCATTGCATGATACACCAATGTGAATTATGTCTAGCTGTCCTTCCTCAAATATTTATATATACATATATATATATAGATATATATTCCCAAGACAAACCTTTTCAAATTTGAGAACGCAACCCATGACTCAAAAATAGCTTGCACTGTGCTCTACCTTGATCCTTGCTTGACCACTTCGCTAGGGTTTTTCCTCATGAAATTGTTCAAACCAGTTTATCCTACTCAGGGCCGGTTCCAAGCTTGGTTCCTGGAACCAGTCTTGGTTCCGGATATACAGCTAACTGGAGTGCTTGGGATTTGTTTATTGAAGTTGGAAAGAGATATATATATATACAGGTACCCAAGATTAGCTGTGGCTTGATCTTCGCTAGGAACCTCTTTTTGGGGCTCTGGTCTAAGTTTCAGGGTGGTCATCGGATGTTTGATTCGGATAATGACTCACATAAATATAATATATATATATAGTATAATATATATATAATAAAATATCATTTACTATAATATAATTTAATAAAATATAGTATAGTATATATATATAAGAAAATATCATATAACATAATATAATTTAATATAATATAGTATAATACAATATAATTTAATATTATATAGTATAATATAATATAATTTAATATAATATAATTTAATTTATTATCATATAATATAATATGATTTAATATAATATAGTTTAATATAATATAATATAATATAATATAGTAAATATATATATATACATGGATCCACCTTTGGAAACATATTCAATATGTACTGATCCATCACATAAGAAAAAACACCGGTTGATAGATCAATCACACAATGGACCATTTCCCATAGCTATGATTTTGCTATGATGTTAACCAGACGGGAAGCTTCGGCTTCATGACGAGAAGCCTGGTATGGAATAACACATTGAACCAGACGGGGTTGAACATGGACCACGATACCGCCTGGTAAGCTAACAGTTTGCTTTTGAAAATGGCCCAGTCGAAATAGTTGATTTTCCCATTAAACAATGGTGATTTTCCTTTAAAAAAATGTGATTTCCCATTCAAAAATGGTAGATCTTTCCATAGTTTTCTGTTAACGTTTACCAGGCCGGGTATGGCATTTGATACCGACATATCTGAGTTTTTCAACGGGTAAGCCATTCCCTCACCAGTCCCATCCTGAGTTGGATTGACCGCCTACTTGATCACCTGGTTGTAAGTCAAACTTGTTTTTTTCGTGGGTTAAATACCGATTGCTGATGAAATCCACATTGATTGATGGCTTGTTATCCTTTTTTCCTGGTAGAATCGCTTTTTTTTCTCCTGTGAAAAAAATGATGTTTTGTGTGTTTAATCGGTACCCTCTGGTTATTTAACATAGCCATGGAAAATCACCATGCTATTACTAGGTAAACCATCTATTTCTATGGGCCATCTATAGGATGGCTATGTTAAATAACCAGAGGGTGACCAGTTGATTTTGTACTTTTTTGCCCAGCACTTTCAGACAAAATCACATATGGATTACATATGGTAGGTACCTCCAATTTAGGTTCGTGAAATGGCCATTGATTATTGTGAACCATTATCAACCATTATTAACCATTATGAACCATTATTAACCATTGTTATCCCATTACCCATAGGATCCATGGTGCTGGTATATATATATATACTAACATTTGGGGTATATTGATGGGATCCATGTTACCATGTCACCATATATAGCAGCATACATGGATCCTATGGGTTTTATCAACCATTATCAACCATAACTCACCATAATCAACCATTATTATCCCATGATTACCTCAATATTAACCATTATTAACCATTGTTAACCATTACTAATAACCATTATATAACTATTTGAACTCACCATTATCAACCATTACTGCTGGTTGCTGTCCGGGTTCTCCGGGTGGAGCTTGCGCCCGCTTGCCGCTTCGCTTGCGCCAGTCGCCATCAACCAGCGGCGCGCTTGGTCAAGATGCAGGACCGTTGTGGAGATTTTCCTGTTGATATGTGAGGGAGATACCAAGGGTTGATTAATGTGGAAGAGTGGTGGGAAACCATGGAAAACCTAGTGAAAACCTAGTTTTGTAGTGATGAATAATTAGTGGATTTCTGATCTACTTGGTGGCGAACTACCCACGAATCGTAAGTGGGTTAGTTCACCCTAGTTATGTCGGTGGATTAAGCCTACTTATCCCACTTATAATTGGGGTTATAACCTATACTTGCTAACAGGGATGAGCCACCAAGTATGTGGAAGAGTGGTGGGAAAACTGTTGTGTTTTTCCAAGAATCGGGATAGAAAAAATAGAATGAGAGCGTCTGAACATGGGATTTATAAATCCCATGTATAGCATTTCAAGAGGGAAAATGATGATACACCACTGGCATTGGAGTTATGTCATGTTATGTCCAGACAAACCTCGGACGTGTACTTTGTTCTTTAATATCTTGCTGCAAATGTTTTTTTTTCTCGGGGGGTATCTAAGATTGGCCTTGCAATGCGTTTCCCCCCATCAATGGTCATGGTCTCCCCCCTGCGCTTGTGTAGTGGATACTAGCCAGTAGGTCAGTAGGTAGCTCCCGTGGATGGTAACTTTCATGGTACAATGTGGTGCTCCCCCTGTGAAATGTTTGTTGGTTTACAACCCCCATTACAGTAACTAGTTTGACTGGAACGATGTATATATAAAGACATATATATATATATGTAATTATATATATATGTCTATCATATATACATTATATATATATATCTACACATCTATCATAAATTCCAGAGTTACTCTAGTTGGTTAACCAACTTGGCAATCATAAATCAGCTATAATTAGATCCCATGAAATCCCCATTTTTTGTTGGTTAAATCGCCATTTCCGACTGCGCAGGATCTGCCTGCAGCTCCTTTGTTCGTGGAGGAGCACGGCGCGTCGAAGAGGCCGTGTTTTTCAAAGCTTGGTTTGGGGAATGCAACAAAAACGGAGGAATTCGAAGCAAGAACAAAAGAGGAATTTCTAGGTGATATAAAAAAATATGGAGTATATTTATGGCAGTTTCTCGGAATTCTAGCTTAAGTTGATTTCTACTATAGTATATGCATATTTATTGTGTATATATTGACATATAGTTTATGATATTAGATGTTCATCAGCAGAGTTATTAGCAGTTGCTAGTCACCATAAAGTTTATGTTGAAGCCAACAACTTTCTAGGGATCTATAAGGTTACTATTGGGTTAGAATGAGACATGGATAATAGGGTGGTACCCCTATATTCGCTATGGTTGTTGGTTTATGTTACCCCCAACCACAGTTACTTCAACGGAATCGCAACAGTGAACCTTTGAATTTCAACCAACTAGGCATTGGGCACCACCTTGTAGTACGAGGGTGACCTTGGATGGGAAATTCAATAGTTTAATCATGCTATAAATGGGACGATCTTCTGTACCAGGGAGAAAATCTGAGGTGTCCAAGATTGGCCATGAATTTCAGAATAGTAAACAATCCCCAAATTATCAAATCCTGTATTTGGATGATCTGGATGTATTTCGGAGATAACTGGGGATGCTTTGCTATTGTGGATCCAACATTCTGTTTTTTTCATGTCGACCAATGTTGACCCTGGATGGATTCATAGACCCTGCACCATATTAACACTCTAGCCCCAAACAGTCCGACGGGGTCCAAGACTGGAGTTGGCATTGCTGGTTGTGATTTTTGATAACATACCTCCAGGATTATCTTGGAAATGAGATTGACGTTTGCTAATTGGGGGGTTCAAACAAAGAACTCTGCCTTAAAAAGAAAAATGATGACTAGTACTTAGTGCAAAACTGCTGTGATGATCCTGTCAATTGCATTTGTTGTTGCTGTTTGCTTTTGTTTTTTGTTGGTGAAGCGTCCATGATTCTGGACCGATGCATACCGATACCATGCTTGAATGATTGCGTGTAGAATTGATCGTTAGTAGAGATGGAACAGATGAACTTTCCCAGTATTGACATGGCCTTATGAGGTTTACCCTCTGGTAAACATACAAAAAACTATGGAAAATCACGATTTTTCATGGTACATTTCACTATCAATGGTGATTTTCCATAGTTTTCTGTTTACCAGAGGGTATCCCAACTGGGGGTGATTTCAGAATGGGGATGGATTGATTTGTTGGAAACGAGATGCACCTGGAAAGTTCACCCCACCAGCGCAGACCAAGAGGCAGACGAATCGCTTGTGATCCAAGGACGCCTTCTCAACTGACTCAGGCGACGCCATGGTTGCACAACTGGCGACGCAGAGCTGGCACAACGGCACAACGACGGATTGAGATCTTGGAGCATCAGATCGCATGGCGGAACCCGTGGGCAGAGCTGGCACAGGATCATCCACCTGTTATGGAGGATTTATGGAGGATTTATGGTGGACTTATCGTGGATTTATGGAGGATTTACGGTGGATTTACGGAGGATTTATCACTATCAAGGATCAATAAGGTGGCCTTCCCTGAGAACCTGACTGACATCACAGACCATGTTGTACTGTCGCGTGTACGAGGCCAAGGCACAGCTGCACTATGCCACTATGCTGCACTTTGGAGGGGGAAAAAACAGCGAAGATCAATCAGGCTCAGCCCACACTTTCCCGTCATCATGCTACAATAACATATACCCTCTGGTTATTTAGCATAGCCATGGAAAATGGCCTATTTATAAATGTGTTTCTGATGATTTACCTATTGAACAGGGTGATTCTCCATAGCTACGTTAAATAGCCAGAGGGTAATAAAACCACAATCATTTTTCCGTAGAAGTAACCCCACTGACACAACCAAGTAGGTTAATCATATATCCTATTACATTCCAATTATATCTTGAAATATCCCATGAGATCACCATTATACCCTGTAAAATCCCACTAGATCACCCTTTTTGTCGGTTGGATTTAAGTTTGATCAAATCACCATATCACAATACCAAGTTAGTTATGTTATATTTACAGACATATATATAATTATATATAATATATGTATTCAGTACATCACATTATTATCGCAATTCTTGTTGGTTCATTCCCAATTTTGTTGCTTCATGTTCAATTTAAACAAAAAAAATAAATCAAAAAAATCGGTTGGCAAATTTTCTATTGTTATTGGTGAAATCCCCTTATGTCTTTGAAGAAAACGTATGAAATCACCAGTTTTGCTGGTGATATCCCCTCCATAATCCAGCTTCTGACGAGGCAAGTCAACACTGCAAAGGTGCGAGTTGTTCGTGCACCACGGGATGACAATTCGTGTAGGTCTAGTGACGGTGATATTGTGGAATCGCTAACTTGGTGCCACAGTGAGCTAAATCGCGAAGTTGGTGCAAAGAACTACAATAATTAGGATGTCTGGTAGGTATATCAAACTAGTTTCTATGGTTTATGAACCACCTTATATATTAGTGTGTGTATATACAAACCTTTACATACATAGAAAAGTAAACTATCGCTGTTTTAGTAACCAATATTGACCCAATATTAACAATTATCAAACCTCTTCCCGGGGATGGTTATTGTAGCCCCATGATCATTTAGATATGCATATATATATATATAAAATGTATTATCCCAATCCCCATTGCTGTAGCTGGATTATCCCGATTTATTGTAGCTGGATAAATCACTGTTCTATCTCTTTTGGGCTTATTATTATTTATATATATATATATATATTTAAATATTTAATTATATGTATATATATATATATATATATTATAGATCCAAAGGCTTCCCCAAAGACTTCATAAGAAGGTACTTGGATCCATCTAGTATGTGTATAGTAGATAGACGTAGCATCCCCCAAACAAGATAGAAGAGTAAAATCCTATTCAATAGTGGTAAAATCCATTTCTATCTCTTTGGGCGCAACATGGGGCAACTATACATGTCTACATAAAAACGTAAGTTGCCACTGTTTTAGTAGAAATTCACTTTTCTATCTTTTTGGGAGCTGCTGTGTCCATGGAAATGTATATATATATAACTATATAATATATAATGAGTTCAAACACCCGCACAATGACTTCCCCGTAGAGAATAGTTCGCAAGCGGACTTGCTCAATGGTTGTGTCTTGTTCCCTAGTTTGGTGAATTAGTACCCTCTGGTAAACTAACGTAGCTATGGAAAATCACCATTTTCAATGGGTAAATCCACTATAAATGGCAATGTTCAATAGATATGTTAGTTTACCAGAGGGTATAGTTTAGTAAGATGTAAACATAGTGTGGGTATATCCATCAATATGATTATCTAGAAATGAATGGCCGATCCAACAAGTTGGAATATCATGATGTTCCCTGAAGACAAGGTCTATCATTGACTGAAGGGCGCTCATATCCAATTGAAATTTGATACTAACAGGAGTGCGTCAAAAAAAAGTAAAGTCGGATAGAATCAACAATAGTTCAGGAAGTTCAGGTGACCTTTGATTGGCCTGACAATTCATAGGAATATCTTGAGATTACCCTCTGGTAAACGAACAAAAAGCAATTGAAAATGGCAATTTATAGTGGATTTTCCTATTAAAAATGGTGATTTTCCATAGTTATGTTAGTTTACCAGAGATTATTTGGGACATTGATATGGGAATTTGTTCGACACAACGTACCATCTCCCCCAATGGTGCAGCCATAAAAGGAGGATGATGACGCGATCATCACGTGATGTCATGGGGAATGACATCACGAGCCAAAAAGAACCAGCAGATTTCATCCCCCAAATCCACCAAATGCTAAACTAACATAGCTCTGGAAGATATGTTCAAAGAACAATCAACTATTGGCCATGTTCAATAGCTATGTTAAATTCCCAGAGGGTACTAACCACCATAATTAGACTGTTTTTCATCATGTGTTTACATGATCCAACATATTTGTTTGAAAACCAAACATGCACATTTCTATCGGAATCCAAACAACAACAACAACTACTACTACTACTACAACTACAACTACTACAACTACAACTACAACTACAACTACAACAACTACAACTGCAACTACAACAATAAGTACAAGTACAAGTACAACTACAACTACAACGACAACAACTACAACAACAACTGCAACAACAACTACTACTACAACTACAATTACAACGTATACAACAACAACAACTACTACTACAACTACAACAACTACAACAACTACAACAACTACAACAACTTCAACAACTACAACAACAACTACTACTACTACTACTACAACAAATATAAATACAACAGCAACAACTACTACTACAACTACAAATACAACAACAACAACAACTACTACTACTACTACTACTACTACTACTACTACTACTACTACTACTACTACTACTACTACTACTACTACTACTACTACTACTACTCTACTACTACTACTACTACTACTACTACTACTACTACTACTACTACTACTACTACTACTACTACTACTACTACTACTACAAATACAACAACAACAACAACAACAACAACAACAACAACTACTACTACTACTACAACTACAACTACTACAACTACAACTGCAACTACAACAATAAGTACAAGTACAACTACAACTACAACTACAACAGCGACAACGACAACAACTACAACAACTACTACTACAACTACAATTACAACGTATACAACTACAACTACAACAGCAACAACAACAACAATAACAACTACTACTACTACTACAACAACTACAACAACTTGCAGCTGCGGCTTCCGCATATCTGGTCACCCATTTCCGCCCCGCTGGGCCGACCAGTCGGCTGCAGCACCATTAAACAATGGGCCAAGACAAGGAAGGGCGTTATCAGGAAAGCCCGTCGGCTTGGGCGGGAAAAAAAAAAACAGAGCTCAGAATCATCTTCATCGACGGGAAGTTCATCTTCGTCAAGGTCTTCATTGAGCGCTGGAGGTTCAGGAGGACTGTTCAGCAGTGAAAAGCGGATGAAGACGATTTGGCGCCGCTATCCTGGTGCCCTGACGGCCACGGCCATAGAAGAAGCCAGAGAGAGCTTGATGAGCACTTCAGGCACTTTATGGGATGTCGATCGGAAACAACTGCCGCCGATCATCACCCAGTACACCCGGCAACAGCTGGCATCTGGCATGAGCCCTCCTATGCTTCAGGAGGCGCTGACAGTCAGCACCTGCCTAGATGGGCTTCTTCGTGGCAGGGTCGCATCAGTTTGCGACGTCCTATCTCAGCGACTCAAGTCGCTGGAGTCGCTGTGCAAAGGTGCTCACTGGTCAGTAGGCCGCCAGTTAGAGCTGGTGAGAGCAGATGCGGGGCATCACCGGAGAGACTGAGGGGCTTGAGGCGGCCAGGCGGGCCAGAGAGGAGGACAAACTGAAGGCAACCTTGGCGAGGCTTTCCGGTGGCCGAGGAGGCGACTATACTTCGAAAAAAATTAGCATTTTATTCTTTGGAAAAATTTGGCCCATTGTTTAATTGTTTAATGATGTTTAATGGTGTCAAATGGTGCTTAATGGTGATTTAATAGTGATTTTATGGTGATTTAATGGTGTTTAATGGTGCTTAATGGTGATTTAATGGTGATTTTACGGTGATTTAATGGTGTTTCATGGTGTTTAATAGTGCTTAATGGTGATTTAATGGTGATTTAATGGTGATTTTAGTGGTGTTTCATGGTGTTTCATGGTGTTTCATGGTGTTTCATGGTGTTTCATGGTGTTTAATGGTGTTTAATGGTGTTTAATGGTGTTTAATGGTGATTTAATGGTGATTTAATGGCGTTTAATGGTGTTGAATGCTGATTTAATGGTGATTTAATGGTGTGTAACGGTGTTTACTTGAATCGTATTCCTGCCGATTCACAAAACAAAATCAAAAACATGTTCGTGTGAAAGGGTGTTCCTATGTCTTTGTTTGTGGCGTCCTGGCCTCATACCTATTGACTCTTGTTTTTTTGATTTGGGCCCAACGTTCCACTTCTTTCGTCCCCGTCTCACAGGTGGAGTTGGAAGAAGACAGCGAAGATGAAGGCTTTGAAGAAAGGCCCTTGAAGCTGGAGGACTTAGTGGAGGGAAGTTTGATGAAGTATGGAAGGATCCAACTGGGGCCATGTCAGAATTTTTAGATATTTCTAGCCTCTAGGATTTTCATGGATTTTGTCTGATCAAATGAGGCGAAATTCAACATCAAACAGCCAGTTTTTTTTGTAGGGAAAGCCATGACAAACATTGACAAACCGGGCATGGGGGATCCCCAAGTCACCATAGGTGTTTAAGTTTAAATACTAAGTCATGGTCATTTATGACTTGGCATGGGCGCTATCCCCATTTGAGGAAACCTCCAAATGTGGGCAACATATACTTTACATGGGAGCACAGCAGCATATGGCATATGTATACATATATAGATATATAGATATATATATATGTATACATACGTATGTATCAGTCACGTCCGCTTGAAAGCCATTGACGTGGGTTGCTGAAGAATTGGCGTAGAAGGGGTAGGCAACCGGCCAGGGTTACCCAAGTTTTCACGAGCACAAACTGGGATGATTCAACTTTAAATCGTTTTGTAGGTATGTACATCTCTTACCAGTAGCCATGTGTACAGTAGCTGATTTACCAATGAAATATAGTGAGATGTTCCATTGCGATTTGTTTGAAAGGGAAAACACTTCTATCAATCTATCCCCTTAATAGACCCAACCCAAGACCCAATTTGGGAAACCAACTGGATGGGAACTTTAGTATCTTGATATGTTGCCATGTTGCAAAGAATGTCTCACCCATTAAACAATATGACACCAATGTAGCCTGCAAGCTAAAAGTGCTCATTCCATGTTTATAACCTATATTACCAATGTATATATATAATATATAATATACATTATATAATATATAATATATGATGTGTGTTATATGATATATGATATATAATATATAATATATACTATGTAATATGTAATATGTAATATATAATATATGTATATATATTATAATATTTAAAAATATAATAATATAATAGTATAATAATATAGTAATATAATAATATGATATATAAAATATCATCTACCATTTATTTATAATATAATATATAATAATAATAATAATATATTTATAATTATATACAATAAAATTTATATACATATTACTGTATATCAATATGTATATATATAATTCTGTATATATATATATATAGATAGCCAATATTTATTCAATACATACCATCCAAGATTGGCCATGGACCCTAAGCACTGCGAGCCGCAACGGGCCCCAACCGACGCAACGGACGCCAGGAGATCCGTCACCGAGCCAAGCAAGCCCACGAACGGAAGAACAGGCTCGGTGAGGTTCACCGGGCGTAGATACCATCAATCAATGGATGGATAGTATATGTCAATGGATTGGTTTAAGGGAAAATTTACAGGAAAACCCCATATTTAATGGTAAAAACCATGGTTTCCTGTAGATTTTCCCTTAAACCAATCCATTGAATATGAATAGGTGATTGGATAGTGATTTCACTGTGAAAAAATGAGGATTTCAACAACTTATTTCACCAATCTAAGGAATTAATGAATGATAATATATGGATAATATAATGGAATATAATGGATGAAAATATAATGGATTATCATCTAATATATGGGTAATATCCTCATTTTTTAACAATGGATGAGGATTAAACAACTTATTTAACCATAGTATAATGGATTAATATAAACCAGAGCCATGATGAGCTGCGACCATTGCTCTGCTGCACTCAAGCTTGTGAGGTGGCTTCCCTCCAGGCCCGATGAAGCTGCGAGGGCACTTTGGGCTTACCCCAACTGTCCATTGCTTGACTGCAGGTGTGTTGCCGTTGCAGCTGGCGAGGAGCTCTGTCCAGGTATGCATGAGGCAATGCAATCAGCATCATCGTCTCTGTGCCTCTCAGGCATTCCAGCAGCAATTGAAGCGACACCTTCGATCCTTGGCAAATGACATGGCCAACCAGCAGGGCTTGCACCGCTTCTGCACCAGAGTGAGTTGGCAATCGATGGCCTTACTGCGGCAGTACCAAGACCAAGCCCTTGCTGGGGAGGCACTAGTGCCCATGGCGATGTGGTCATCTGGCTCAAAGTATCTACTCTCTGCCCAACAAAGGGATACGGGAAAACCAGGCCTGACTGACGTCCAACCTTCGCTGCCATCGTGCGCTGCAGTTGCTCCTCACACAAGCCTCACACAAGCCTCACAGTGGCTGCCGCAGTCACTGACATGCAGGCTGAGCTGCATTTGATAGGGAAGAAAGTGTCGTGCATGGAGGGCAGACAGGCAGCTAGGCAGCTAGGCAGCAATTTTATCAATCCCATAGGCAGCGAAGAATTCAGTTCCAAAATTTTTACTTTGATATCCCTACTCAGTATTAGGGGGGAAACCCACAAATGGTAGGTTAATTTTAAATTGTTTTCTAAAGGGGATCAATTAAAAGTCAAATTGGCCAAACTGAAACTTTCAGAAATTGGGGATGGACGCCTGTTTTTAGTATTTGGGGGACGTTTAGTAATAGGGAGAGGGGATTAGTGATAATGATATACCAAACTGGCCAATCCATGTGTTTTTGAGTCATACATGGAGTGCTATCCATTGAGTGATTTCCATATCTACAATAGTTGAAAACACTGGGCAGATCTTTTCCATGTTATTTTTTTAATAGTGCTATTCTCAAGTAAAGGAAAAAACTAATTGGGTAAAAATAGGCCGGCCTTCACCCCAAAAATATTGAGAGGCAAAAACCATCACGAGAAGAAGTTTGGTGGTTTTGAACTGCACAATGCCCTGAGGACATAGCCGAGAAAAAATAAGAGTACCATCAAGCATCAGCAGCAGCTGATGTTTGGGGAGAGAACTGGACATGGAACGTATTCAATGAAATCAATGACCTGCATTTGGGAAATGATGTAATGTAAGCGGAGCAGTTGCAGAGATCCAACGATTATCAATCCTCATACTATGGTTCAATAGATAGTAAATATCCTTAATTGATAGTTTAACCCAAACAAATAAGTATCCATATGGTATTGTCAATAATGGATGTTTTCCAAATCAATTTGTTCAGAATCTTGCCACATATGGACAGTGGGTGGCAGTCAGGATGTCATTGGCAACGATTTTCATATGGCCGGTCGATCGGATAGTGATGGTACTCGTACCCTCTGGTAAACATACAAAAAGCTATGGAAAATCACCATTTTGAATGGGAAAATTCACTATAAATGGCCATTTTCAGTAGCTATGTTAAACTACCAGAGGGTATATTGTACCATCCTTCACTCCGGTCTGGGATCAGAAGGTATACTACTAGGATGGGCCATAAACTCTTGCACAGGGGATATTTTTGGACTTCCAGACTTGAAAAAGGAACTACCCCCGAAAATGGAACCGCTTTGGGGGGGGGTTCAAAAAATGTATCAGAAGTAAAGCCTTCCCATTCTTTTGAGCACTTTGAATAGCGCGCCTTTGGTTGACGTTTCCGCAGGGCTAGACTATCCGCTATATTCCAAGCTGGGTTAGCTTGACATAGCTGGGTTAGTATGAAGCCTAATTTGATCGTGGTTAAACCTGGCATCTTATGGTATTTTGTGATGGCTAAACCCATATCAACCATCAGCCATCCCATCTCAAACAGTTAACCCTTAAGAAACTCGTCGGTATAACCGCTCTATTGCCCAATCAGCCATGACTTGTGAGTTATAGTTCCTTTGTTTGATAGTTTAACCCAGAGAAACTGACTTCAAATACCCTCTGGTTATTTAACATAGCCATGGAAAATCACCATTTTTAACAGGTAAACCATCTATAAATGGGCCATTTTCCATGGCTATGTTAAATAACCAGAGGGTAGTTGATTGTTAGATTCCCATGTTTTTTTTGCTAGGACACGAGAACATCGTCACAGCACGGCCTTCATCGAGCAGGAGCCGGCAGCCGCCCATTAGGCCCATGAAATATGTAGCCGACAAAATACGGGCATATCAGATTATCATGGCATATTCATGCATATTCTACAATGTGAGGCCCCCAAGATAGCTAAGTTGGTTTATAACTCCAATAACTATGGTTTATGGTATTTATAACTATAGTTACTGGGGCTTATAAACCAACTTATAACTGGGGGGCCTCACATTCTATATAATATTCAATATATATCAATATATGGGAATTAATTGTTACCAAGAATGTCATCATATTATAGTAGTATCAATAGTTGTGGGTAAATTTTCATCACGACCTCACTGTTCTCCCTCACTGGGAATCATGGTTAGGATTCGGGGAATCATCCCCTTTTATGGCCTTAATTCGATTCAGGTTAGTGAAATATTGTAATTTACCCAGATACTATAGTTATACTGGTTGGTGGTTTGGACCATGAATATCTATCTATATATATATGGTTGGTTAATAGTGATGGTTAATATATGTAGCCATATGATATCCCGATGACATGATTAGCATGATGCTACTTGGTGGTTCATCCCACGGCTCGTAAGTGGGTTAGTTCACCCCAGTTATAAGTGGATTAACCCTACTTATCCCATTTATACCTGGGGTTATAACCCACTTACTCAGTGGGATGAGCCACCAAGTAGCAATATCATGATTGTTTATCATGAAATATCCAACAATATCTAACAACATATCCAAGAATCTCGATTTTTAGTGGGAGTACAACTTGGCAATCTGATATCTATTTCACGGGATTGTGGAATATATACCCTCCGGATATGACTAACATAGCCATGGTATAGATGGCCCCTAGAAATAGATGGTTTACCTATTAATAGCATGGTGATTTTCCGTGGCTATGTTAAATAACCAGATGGTAAGATTGACACATAATTATGTGCCATACTCAAAAGGTGAAGGTTTGTCCCCCATATGGGTATGGGTCAAAATTAGGTACCCCAATAATTGGATGGTTAATACTAAACTAGACTAACATCTGTGGTCCCCTAGGTCTTCCATTTTGACCCACATCCATATGTTCGGAATGGTCATCACATCAATCCATTGAATGAGAATAGACTTATGATGTTAGGATTCCCAATATGGGATGGATACCCTCTGGTAAACATAGCTATGGTTAAAAGTACTACTTTACTAGGTAAATCATCGAAGTCAATGGTTAATACTCTTAGGGTATCCATAAGCATATTGGAGGGTTAGTTATATAATTATCCAGTTCTCTGGTAAGTATACTCTGGTAAGTTAATTATCCAGTTCGCAAACTTTTAGCTTACTGGAGGGTATCCATAAGCCGCATGCCATGTTTTGACCCAACCGCACAACAAAAAATCAACACATATGTGCAAGGTAACCATGGTAACCATCAATGGGTTTTTCATCAGCTAGGTTCAAGCGCTTCAACAAGTTCTAGGATTTTGTTTGAGATACCCTCTGGTAATTTGTTACATAGCTATTGAAAATTGCCATAGAAATAGCTGATTTACCCATAAAAAATGGTGATTTTCCATAGTTATGTTAGTTTACCAGTGGGTACTCCATAGGGATATGATGGGTTATTTCATGGAGTATGATCTGGACATAGTGAGATAGGATGAGATTCATGATGTTCAAGAACCCTGGTTGATGATTAGTTTGTGTGTTTTACTAGCCAAATGCGCTGTGGATTAGCATACACAATTGTGGGAAATCCTATTATATAACCAATCAGGGACATCAGAGGGATTTGAACACTGCTCGGATAAGTTGGTTTGTTTCACTCGGCTAACGATTGGGCTCATAATGTCATGGATATATCGGCAACAGACACAGAAACATATCAGTGAGGGAGCACATTGTATATTCCTAATTGATTCCAATCATTACTCTGATTAAACAACCCATCTAAAAATCCACTGACATTGTTGGTGATTGTATTTGTATCCTGGACATACTTGCATCACCATTCCTGGATCCCTATTTGGGAAAAGTTTCTACCTTTCGCCAGTACTTATAATCGATGCAAGCTCAAGATTTTGATCTGAGGTTTGATGTTGATCAGGGACATCGATGATTGAAAAAAAACATAGTTCACTGATGAATACCCTATGTGTTCCCTTTTGATGTTTATATTTCCCTTATATCCCCATGAATTCTCTATGAAAATTCATCATGTTTTCTGCATGCTTTGGTATCTACACAATTTCCTAATGCTAAATTTCCCCTCTGAATGGTTATTGTTGGTGATATTCCCATGCAACAAAACCAATTTTATCTGGTTGGTGGTTTGGAACATGAATTTTATGTTTCCATAAATTTGGGATTTCATCATCCCAACTGACGAACTCCATCATTTTTCAGAGGGGTAGGTCAACCACCAACCAGTTATAGTGGTTAGATCATCCAAAAAAAAACTATATGATGTTGAAATCCTCCAGATTTTACTGCTGAAATATCTGGTGAAGACTCACCCCATTAGATTCAACAATGGAAAAATAGTCCCTTGATAGTTTCATTATACACCCCATGTTTTTCGATGATATATTATGCCTCCATGATTTTTCATGTGTTAATTCCAATCTTAATATTCATTACTATATAATGATTATTAATTGTGGCTGTTAATCATGATAATCAGCTTGATGTCATATATTGGAATGGCTTATATTATAAGATAATGGTTATCACTATGTCACTATTCCTACTTTTCATAGTTAGTTTACAAATATACTATATCACTTTTTATCCCAAATTCCCATTGGTTGATTACTAGAGGGGTTTGAAGAAACCCCTTTAACAACAGGTTTCTATGATGATAGATGGTATACCAAACCATCAAAAGGACATTGTTAAGATGGTAAATTAATCATGTGATGCTCTATTTTATTATAATGGTATTTTGAATTAATCATTGTTAGGATGGTAAATTAACCATAGATGGTATACCAAACCATTATTGATGGCAAATTAATCATTAAAATAATCATTATTATGACTGATTTACTAGGTCTGTACCATATAAGGCCATATTTTGTGGGGATATCCCCTTACATAGGCCTTACATAGGCCTTATAGATGGTAGGTACCTCCAATTTAGGATCCTGAAATTCCCATTGACTTAGGGGATCTGGCCCCTTTATTTTGATCAGATCCCCCCAGGAGGCTGCCAGCAGCACAGGGCTCCAACTCTTCACACAGGCGGTGACGATTCGCGTCACCTGCGACGGTGGTGACGTTGGGAATCGCCAAGTGAGCCGTGTTCAAAAGCCCCGTTGATGAGTTTTAACCTTGAAAATATGGAGATTACATCATTAAATTAGGGGTTTTAGCTGTTTTAACCATCAAAATATGGAGATATAGTTGGTATATAATTAGTTGATGATGGTTGATTGATGATTACATATAGGGGATTTTACTCACCAATATCGCGCAGATCATTTTGGTGTAGTTGGTTTTCACACGAGAGACAATGGACGGAATTGATTTTGCTCTCCATCATGAAGCGGCGGGAGCGAGGGGCGTATGCGCCCATTCAAACGCCATTATGGTGGCGCGTGGACAATGCAGCATATGGAGGCCAAGATGTGGCCCAAGACCTTCCAGCGGTGCATCTGACCCCGCTGACCCTTGGGAGGGTAGTTTTCATTCCTTGTTTGCCATGGGGCTTTCTTCACTGGCATTAGAACCGAGATGGGGTGAGGTGGTCGTAGGACAACTACTGAATGTCCAATGTTGTGTGGTGATCCATGACCCATCAGGTGCCAAGCACCTTTGCAGGTCAGTCATCCATCAAAAGCTGTTTACAGTGAGTGGCATCCTGCCGAATCAGCCGTCGTTTTCAGAGCCAGCTGGCCAGATGAGAGATGAAAATTTGCACGCCGTTGTGGCGCGAAGCACATTTCGAAGTGAAAATGTACAAAGCACCTCAGCTTCGGACCACTTTTGGCAGTTGAGATGTCGAAAAAGTGCACGGCGTTGTGGCGCAAAGCACATTTCCAAGTCAAAATGTACAAAGCACACCACTTTCGGACCACTTTTGGAAGTTGAGATGTCCAAAAAGTGCACGCCGTTCGGGCGCGAAGCACATTTGGAAGTCAAAATGTACAAAGCACAGCATTCTCGGACCACTTTTGGCAGTTGAGATGTCGAAAAAGTGCACGCCATTGTGGCGCGAAGCACATTTGGAAGTCAAAATGTTCAAAAAGACTAGGGGTTCGGACCACTTTTGGAAGTTCAGATGTCGCTTCGCGTGGCAGGCACAAGGGATTGTGCACCTTGTCAAAAGTGCGCAAAAAGTGAGGGTTTTGTAGCATTTTCAACTACAACCACCACTACATCACACTACACTCCAATACAATAGACTACACAACAACTACAACTACAACTACACCTTCACTACATTCCACTACACTACACTCCACTACACTACACTGCACTCAACTACACTACATTACATTACACTACACTACACTCCACTACACTACATTACACTACACTACACTACTCCCACTACACTACACTTCACTACATTGCACTACACTACACTCCACAACACTACAACTACAACTACACAAATACACTCCACTACACTCCACTTTGCTAAATTACACCACACTACACTACATTACATTACACTACGCTACACTCCACTACACTACACTACATTACACTACCTTCCACTACACTTCACTACATTACACTACACGACACTCAACTACACTACAACTACAACTACACACCACTACACTCCACTACACTCCACTACACTAAATTACACTACATTACATTACATTACACTACACTACACTACATTCCACTACACTACATTACACTGAATGACACTGCACCACAGATAGACAGATAGACAGATAGATAGATAGAAGACAGATAGACAGGTAGACAGCTAGACAGATAGACAGATGAAAGAGAGAGAGAGAGAGATAGATAGATAGATAGACAGACAGACAGATAGATAGATAGATAGATAATTAGGTAGATAGATATGTAATTAGATGAGAGAGAGAGAGATAGATCGATAGATAGATAGATAGATAGATAGGTAGGTAGGTAGGTAGTCAGAGAAAGAGAGAGAAAGAGAGGAGACCTCAAGCACCTTTCGGTCCATCAGTGGCTTCGCTCTGCCATCCCGGATTCACAACAACCAACCTCTCCTATAGGTTTCCTATTTTTGAAACTTCCGCCACCGCCTTGCGCGGTACTACTGGTAGAGGTCTTCATCCATCCCCATGTACTATTGGATAAGTCAATATTAATCATCATTATATTATAATTGATCAATTGCCCTTATATTCCCATTATCCCATCAATATATCCAATTGCGAGTCAGCTGATGTATCGATTCACCACCAAAATTCCTGGTGTTTTCCATATATATATATATCGCATAGGATCCATGTATGCTATATATACCCCAATTGTTAGCATATATACCAGCACCATGGATCATATATATATATATATATAATGAGGTAAACCTGTTGTATCCCAGTATATCCCTAGTTTTTGTTGCTCGGTGAAATGGTGAAATCCCTATTTCTTTGGCTGCTTAGATCCATACCACATGGCCAACACATCAGTAGCTTTGAACAACGATGCCACGATGCCAAACCACTGAGCCCAACTGATGAATATCCAAAATGATCCAAACGTTGAAGATCCAAAATTCAGCCACTGATCTCAATAAATGAACATCGTTGGGTATCAGTTATTGAGATAAATATCATTAAACCCATCAGTTTGCCCAGCCATCACTAAATTATTCACATATACATCCACCAAAAAAACATCCAGCTATTGAGGTACCTCCATTGATAGTTTTTTACCCAACCACTGCTCAACATGTCCCAGTCGACGCTTCAGCGTCCCGCCAGGACGTCCAGCCGGCTCCGCGGCAATCGACTTCGCCCGGACACCAAACGCCGAGCGGTGACCGACATTGGACTTATAGGGATTTGAGAGAGATTTACAGGGATTTATTGGAAATTATAGGAATTTATTATTTTTTTTTAAGGGTTTTATAGGAATTTATTGGGATTTTATAAAGATTTATAGGGATGTTATAGGAATTTTACAGGGATTTATTGGATTTATAGGGATTTATTAGGATTTATAGGGAGTTATAGAGACTTATGAAGATTTTATAGAGACTTTTCAGGATTTTATAGGGACTTTATAGGAATTATATGGTTCATGTGGGTAGCCCAAAAAAAACTGCCAGAAGGTGTGTTTTTCAATGCCTCACTTCATCCTAGTCCTAGTAAGCAATGGATTGGTTTTGTTGGGAAAATCGAAACCGGAAACTTCGGAAACCATAGATTTTCCCATGAAGATCATGGGGCTTTCCGGTTCCAATTTTTCCCAACAAAACCAATCCATTGATAGTAAGCAATTTTGACTCACTGCAAGCTGGTAGTGCTTCGGACAACTCCAACCGAGAGTTGTGGCTCTCTTGTTGTCCAGGATTGATATGCAATACATGGACAGCCATGTTGTTTTTTTGCACATCCCCGGTCAGGTCAATCAAAAGTGTCTAAGGCTTGTTGCGTAGTTGCGCCGTATTTTGGCGCAATTGTGGCGAGCGTTGGCGTAATTTGGCGTAATTGCGGCGTGATTCGGCATAATTGCGACTGCAACATGGTTCAATGATGCCATTGCGTTTTTGCGAGATCGCTTTTGCCAATTGCACGCGCGTGGCTGCAGCGTCATTCGCCGAGAGACTAAGAGGAGCTGAAAATATGCCAGAATGTCTTATAGCTGCTGGGCATTCAACCACGATGTTGTCAGCGACCATGGTTCTGATTTGCGGCATTTCTGGGCATGTTGAGTTTTTTCTTGCAGCAAAAAAAGCCACATAATGAATTGGTGCATGTTTTCTGTCCTCTAAGTGGACCTAGGATGACCTAGGTGTACCATATCCAAAAAACTGGGGAGCTAAGGAGCTACTGAGACTTTCCCAACCACATGGTAGGTCAACGTGGGATGGCTAGTTGTGTAATTTAATATGCTGCTATGAATGGAGATATGTACTAACCAGCAGTATTAAAAAACAGGGTACTCGTATCCAAGACTGGCCATGATATCATGGTTGTTGCAGATCATCAAAATCCATGATTGAAATTGACACCTCTACCAATCAATATCAAAGCGTACTACTGTCAATGAGGATTTCTAGTACCTGGGTTTATGAGATATATACTGGTTGGTGGTTTCAAATATTTTTATTTTGCCACATATTGGGAATAATCATCCCAACTGACTTTCATATTTTTCAGAGGGGTTGAAACCACCAATCAGTATAAAAGTGGTGATCTATGCCAACGATGATTGTATTTTCCATAATATATGGGATAATCCTTCCCATTGACTAGTATTTTTCAAGATGGTAGAAACCACCAACTAGATGATGATTGATGATTGTTCGGCTTATTTCAGGGGGTGTAGCCACTATGATCCGAGATTGTGACCCGATTTTTTGGGATCCAAGGATGACACAGGGCGGTTCACCGATTAAGGTGTTCTGAGAGGTTTTCATTATGAGTTTCTAGGGTAGGATGAGTAACTCTGAGTAACCCGTAAAAATCATTAAACAAATATAGATTGTCACTTGTCAAACAGTGGCAACCTCATTCAGAGGATAGTTTTATATACATGTCATATTTATATATATATAATTGAATTTACATCTTAGTTTACTGACCTAAAGTTCATATCAATAGAATAGTTTCATACCAATAGTTTCAGATCGTATCCCATGCCTATGAATCTTAATAAAATAGCTGTTGAAAATCACCTTGTTTCAACGGCAAATCATCCAAAAATGGACAATTTTTCATAGCTATGTTAAATTACCGGAGGGGAAGTTCCTTTAGTTTCTCAGAATTAAGGCACCTCGTATGCCTTTCACCGCCTTGCTGTGGCGACATCATGCGCTCGAGACCCGATTGAGTCATCTTGAACAGGAACACTTGAGGACTCAGCACACTTTGGGAAGACTTGTCGAGACAATTTGCGCATTCGATGAGATCTTGGCCACTGCCTTCGGTCTGGTTCTCCATCGTGCGCAGAACCCGCCATCGTCGTCTTCGCAGGGGGGTGAGCTTTGATGGACTTGGGAACTACAGCTTGGACATTGGGTACCACTTTACTATAGTTTGGATACACAGTTGGGGCCCCGCAAGGACCTAAAAAACCTGGGACCGTAAGCAGTGGGTGGTTGGTATTACTCGATCTTTTCGGTTTCTGGTGAAAAGATGGGTGCTATTTAACGATTCCTAGTTGCGAATCCTATTCGATTTGTTTGTCCGGAGGTGGGGGAGTCCAAATGTATGGCACTTTGAGGAGGAAAATGTATGGAAATGACCAATGGAAATTTCAGGATCCTAAAATGGAGGTACTGTACCATATAAGGCCATATTGTGTGGTGATATTATATTCACTTACATTGGCCTCAAAAAGAGGCCTCATATATGGTAGGTACCTCCAGTTTAGGATCCTGAAATTCCCACTGAAATGATGACGCAATTGCTGGTCTGGGTTCTTGGTGAAAATGTCAAAGCCAGGACTGGAAGGACGCTGTCAATTTTGCTGTAAAAGCCCCCTACAGCCGGGCTTCAGCTGGAAAGTGCAGATGAGGTTTTCCAGGGGCAGAGGCGGCAGAGGTGCTGCTTTTGAAGGCACTCTCACGAAAAAGCTCACCAATATTTGGGATAATGTTCCCCAATGACTCGGATTTTTTTTTCAGAAAATTGAAGCCACCAACAAAATTGGATTCAACAAGCCATTCCGAACATGCATTTGTCCAAAAATGGGGTGCCACCAAAAGTGCCATTTGAATTGGGAAAAACATGATGTTTTAATTCTTTGGGATTCGGGGTACCACAAATCTAGAATTCTTGAGCTCCGGGTCCATGGAAACACGGAGTTATGCCAGATCTGCGGCTCCGGATGTGTGGCAACATTGAACCCAGGCAGGCAGCCTGCAGGCCCAGGTGATCAACACTTTCCCACGGCTTTCCAGCCGGGGTACAGCTATAATAGTCGATGTTGAGTCAACGCTGTTTTGCGAAGTCTTTTGCACAAGTTTCGCAGCATCCTTGCCCTCTCCGTTTCGTTTTGTTGGCTTAGTTTCGCTACTAGTTACTATAGTTTGATATATCTATCATAAGATCATTTAAAGTCCAGAAAGCATAGAATGATTAGAATTTAGCTAATATAGTAATTTCAACCAACTCGCCTAATGAACTGAGCCCTAAATCACATTTGGACGCTGAGGGACTCGTTGCCTCAATCCAGAAGGAGTGTGGGCTTCTCTCTTAGTTCTCAACCTCAGTGGGTTTCTCTCAGGGATCGCCGTAGCCAGTCATGATTGGTT
Source organism: Cladocopium goreaui (assembly GCA_947184155.2). Classification (NCBI taxonomy): domain Eukaryota; class Dinophyceae; order Suessiales; family Symbiodiniaceae; genus Cladocopium; species Cladocopium goreaui. Next base: position 137,348 of record CAMXCT020001215.1, read on the forward strand.
TGGGGGACCACACACTGCCACACACCAAAAAAATCCACGTGTTCTGACCTTGTTACTTGTGTTTACTATTGCTTTATACAATTACAACTAGGCAGTCAAAAGCAATCACTAGCTAAACTCTAACAGAATCAAACATGAGATTTTTCATTGTCTGCACAATGGTATTACCTTTCGGATCCTTTCGGATGTTCACATAATGACGACGCTTGGGAAACCACTTTTGCTTGGGTCCTCCCAAAAAAGACCCTGGTAAACATACAAAAAACTCTGGAAAATCACCAATTTTAATGGGCAAATCAACGATCTAAATGGCCATGTTCAATAGCTATGTTGATTTACCAGAGGGTATTTGATAGTTGAATCATGTTGAATGTCCATTGGTTGTCATCGGGATCAGATGACGTGGTGGCTTCGTGTTTGATGCGGATTGACCTGCCACTGAAAGTCACTGAAAGCCTGGGTGAATTATAACGATCTCACTGCGACCTCACGATTACAAAGACTTCCTGTTGCTCCACAAGCTCCATTGACCATAGAACTCCATAGATATATCCACCATAAGCATCATCTACAATCCATCTATAGTGGTAGTGGTTTGCCAACCCATAGGATCTATGCCTGCTATATATGGTAACATGTACAGTACCATCAACATACCCCAAATGTGAACATATATACCAGCACCATGGATCCTATGTGCAATGGTATATCATCTACGATCTATCCGCCTTTCTTTCTTGTGTGCTCGAGTGTACAACCGCGCCACCACATGAATCAACCACTACGAAAAGTCGTCGCCTGAAATGGCTGGGATTTGGCCGCACATCCCCATGGGGGGATTCGTCCAATCCAACGGAGGAAGCCTGGGATGATGGGAGCGAAAGCTGGGTACTTGCCGTCTCATGGTGTCCAGATGAACCTGGTTGATGCCAACACACCTTGCACCACACTGGCAAGAGTACCAGAAAGTGAAAGGTGGAAAATGTTCACTTGCGGGCATGGTGGTTAAACCCACATGGATATTTTTGCTCGGCCCTGTGGGATCTACGTGCATCTACGTTCACGCAAAGGAATTCGATCATCAGCTCATCGGCGGAGAATCCGGCATCATGTCACTCTATGGAAAAAATATGATAAACCAAACTCTTTTTAGATATATCGTGATATATCATGATATATCTACCACGAACATCCATGAACAGCTTGAAAAACCCTCGAATTCACCTAGTGATTTCTGGTCCCAGGTGCTGCAAATGCCCTGGCGCAAGATGCCCAAGCAGCTGAGACCTTGCGCCTGGAGGTCGCTGTTTGGGTAAAAAGACATGGCAAGGCAATGGGATTCTAAATGGCTTAGATGGCATATATATATATATACACATATAGATTGATTATATATATATATGATTTTATATGAATTATATATCCACCATAAGCCATAAGCATCATCTATAATCCATCTATAGTGGTAGTGGTTTGCCAACCCATAGGATCCATGGTGCTGCTATATATGGTAACGCGGATCCCATCAATATACCCCAAATGTGAACATATATACCAGCACCATGGATCCAATGGGATATATGGATTATATATACTTGTGTGTATATATATATATGTGATTATATATATATGGAAATGGCTTATACTTAGTGGATGGATTACATGGCATCACAGATGGAGATAAACAGTTGGATTAATGGACTATCCCCACTGATATGTGGGATGAAATATGGCTTCTAGATTAGAAACCCCGGATCCTAAGTGGGATGCACATTTGAGAACCTGCTGTTGATTGGTTATTGCAATCATATCAAGGCAATAATCCAACAAGAATGGTGACAAATAGTGGATTTCTGATCTATGAGTGCCGAAGTGGTTGATTTCACTAGCTTTACTAGGGTTTATGGTGGCTACAATCACATACCCTTTGGTAAACTAACATAAGTATGGAAAATCAACATTTTTTATGGGTAAATCCGCTATAAATCAACATTTTCAATAGCCTTTTGTATGTTTACCAGAGGATAACTATATTTACAGTAGATGTGTGAAACTAAGCCAACGTAAACCTAGGGGGCATCACCCAGTAGGTCATGCAAAGTTGGGATTTTCCACCTGTTATTTCGTTGGGTTTAATGAACACCACGCTGGGGTTCCGCACCCTTCGGTTGCACATTTTTTTTGGGATCCAACCGAGCATGGGAGGTTTGCTGATGAACACACAGTCTCAGCGCTTTTATGGATCAAAATAGCCTCAAACATCAGGGTAACTGGTGAAGGGTAGCTTATGATAGAGTCATGCAACTTGATCTTTGCCATAGCCAAAATCAAACGAAAATCAAAGTCCCAGTGTGTGTTCATCTTTTGCGCGGGGTTTGGTGAGTGGCCGGAGGAGCGGCCCCGGATTTTGATGAACCCGGGTTGACAGTAGGGTTGCCACCAAGATTTTCCGGTAACGTTGCATTGAACATCCACTCAATGTGGGGCCCCAAACGATAGTTAAGTTGGTTCATGACTCCAATAAGTACGAGTTAAGGTACTTATAACTCTATAAAACGATTTACAACTGCAGGGGGGAGCTACGTTGCCATTTATAAATGATGTTCCCAGCTATGAACCGCCATGTTCTGGGGTATTTTGGTATTGCAACCATTGCCATATTTGATTACCAGAGGGTAGAAACTTGCTGGGATAAGACGATGAACATGTGGTAGGGGATGATCTGATCTCTGTTTTTTCATTGCTCTTGTTGCCGAAATCTCTGTATTGTTTCCCCCTCTGGTGAAATATAGAACGAAATAGCCACAAGTAAATGTTGGTCCGCACCACGATTAGATGATCCTGGAATCTGCGCACCAATTACTGGTGGCTTGGAACATGTTTTATTGTTCCATATGTTGGGAATAATGATCCCAATTGACTTTCATATTTTTCAGAGGGGTTGGCACCACCAACCAGATTAGGTAGGATTGATGATTGGAAGCTTGGTATCCCATGAAAGAACTTGCTGCTGATGAGTCGAATACCCACAGTCTCATGGTTGGTTCAATTCAGGACTACTTGTCACCTTTGTCGGGGATTTCGACCAGTAAACCATCCAGTAGAAACTGAGCAGCGAAATTCAGAAGCATTACATGGAATCCCAATGATTAAAATGGAATTGTTGATTATTAATCATGGGATATCACCAAGGGATCTAGAAACTGATAATTTATTAATCATTAATTATTGAAATTGCTGATTAAAGATGAATAAAGATATAATTATCAATAGTTTCATCATTTTAATTCAATGATTCATCATTTTAAGTCAGTTGAACAAGATGATCAAACTTCTTACTGCTGCTTGGGATAGAATGGTGATTCCCTACAACTTGCTTTGTTGTTTTGAACTTTCCCCACTTGTATTATTGTTAAACGTAGTCTTTGTCCTGCTGATTTTTTGTTTTTGGAAATTATAGAATTTACCCATTAGATTTGGATTACTCCATTAAATTTTTACATAGCTATGGTAAACGCCTGATTTTAGATGGTTTGCCTATTGAAAATGGTGATTTTGACCCTAAGCTTTTACCAAGCCGAGGCAAGCTTCGAGGGGTACAGGGTTTTGACCCATCCCCAATGGTGGTTTCAAGCAACGGTCCTATTGTTCACTCAAAGTATGATTATTATGATATCATGTTAAACCCACCAGAGCATGATCCAAAATAACCACGATTTTCAGGGAGGTTGAAACCACCAACCAGGAAACCTGTCTATTTCAATTGGGACCCACTTGCCTTTGGGAAATTGTTGCTGTTGTCCCTTTTTTGTTTTCTCGATATTTTCATTTTTTTCCAAACTTGGGGTGCCCACGACCTCTACAATAGTTTTTTTTTGGAGGGGTGACAGGCGTGGTGGTGTTTTTGCGATTTGTTCATTGTTTCTTTTCCAGAAAGTGGAGGCGCCAGCCCGGAGTCCGCCAGGGTCTCAGAAAACTATTGTTTTTGGAGTTTGTTGCCCACAAAGATGACGCAGTGAAGGAAACCATACTGAATTGTACCCGGCTACCTAAGCAGCTTTTACCGCAACGGTGCCGTTTGAGATGATGAATGCAGGATGGCAGAGGTTTGACGACCAGGAACCATCGCTTTCCCTTAGCAAGCCGCCAGAGATTGTGGTTTCGCGCTGGCTTGTTTCGTTTTGGGTATCTAAATTAATCTAAAGGTCTTTGTAGTTTGTCCTTGTCCAGTGAAAGAGATTGGATTACAAGCAGGACAAGCGCAAAGGGCACGTTGCGCCTGAACAGAACGCGCGGGGGAAATTGGCTCTGTATAAGCGTTGCAGGAAAGGCAAAAGTTTGTTGCCACCGCGGCGCGCAGACATGCGTATGATTTTTCATTTTGAGATGGTAGCCCCGATTGGTTTTGACATTTTTGGGATGGGCTCAAAGACGTTGTAGCCACAAACCAGCCAGGGACAGGATTGCCTACTGATTTGGTTCGTTGATTGCTTTGTAGTCCCTTGCGTGCATTCTATGACTGGGCACATACCGGGTTACAAATCAGCTAAGTCCCTGGCCCGCAACATGGGAGCAGAGCTTCTAAGCCTCCAGGCACATGCCGCGCTTCCAGAAGCAGGTGCCGAAGGGCCCGAGTCTCACCAGAGAGCGGGGTTTAATCAGTAAAAACGGAATATGAACAACAACAGAGTGATGGAAAAGAAATCATTTTTAATGGTGGGGATTGACTTTTAAGATGAATCATAGGTAAATGATGGGATACAAATGGAACATTAATAGGATTATAGGGATGTTCCAAACATGGTTTCATGGGATGCTCATGGGGATAGTATGGAATGTAAGGGTGATATGTGTTTGTAACCACCTAAGTGATATTTGTGTGTGTGTCTGAAGATGGAATGTATTCCTGCAACATGACATTTTAGGATGGGGAATCTGATAAAGCGCCGGATTTTGCTGGCCACCCAAAAACATGCAAACAAACCAAACCTTTGCTGTTGCATCTGTGAATCCACCGATTGAGGAATCTATTGGGAAATTGTTTCTTTCAAAAAAACATAAAATATGTTAAGAGAGTTTCAATCGGGTGATTCTTGTGGTGAATATGTTCTTGACCTTTTGGTCACGGAAAATGGTACGTGAAGAAGCTCCGGAACAAGAAGCACTTGGAGTAGTACGAATTGAACGTGCCAGGAACATCCAGGTTGGGAGTGAAAGCTGGGGCATCCTGCATCATTGGTACCCCTGGTGCAGTCTGACTCCGACTACAAGCTCGGAAAAAATGAGCAGTACACCGCTGGGATCAATTTAAAGTTCCAGTTGTTCGGACTAGCGTTGCCTGGCTGCAACGAAATTTTCAATCAAAGATCTCACACATTATCATTATTTTCCATCGAATGCAATTCAAAATGTCCCATTGCTGATTAGTTTGGATTGGATCCTTTAGATTGGCGCCAATTTGCAATGGTCGTCAAAAAGGCAGTTGGGCGATGTTGCTTGAAATCATCCGTGGCAGTGATCACATGTACATTTGCAAAATTTCCACAGCTGAACTTTGGGGTCATCAATACACTCAAGAAATTTGGACGAAATGATAAATGGTTTTTGAAGTTGTTATATATAGTTAAAGTTGGCAGTTTCCAAGTGACGAAAAATGTGGAGCGTAGCGTTTTTGTATGCAGGCAATTGAAAGCAAATTTGGATGTGTATAAGTTTGCTTTTGTTTCAGCCAAAATCATGTGTTTTAAGGTGCCAAAGTTTCAGTGTTCAGGTTCGGTTAGAAAGAGTTTGCATAGAATCGCAGCTCATAGGGGTTCAATGGGTCTTCTGACCTGCAGTGCCGAACATGCTGGACAGTGCCGAACATGGACATTGCAGCAATGCACGGGCAATATCTGAAACAATATTTACACTTCGATCAAGGTTTTCGATCCATGTTTACTCGGTTCCTCTGTGAAATTGGTCAATTGATCCATGATTGCCCTCTGGTAAGCATACAAAAAAATATGGAAAATCACCATTTTTAAGGGGTAAATCAACTATTTCTATGGCCATTTTCAACAGCAAACTGTTAAATTACCAGAGGGTAGCTTGAACGCAACCAGGTATGATCACTTCGCCACTTCGCAAAAGAAAAAATGGGACTCCCACGACGTCGAAACCCATGTTTTTTGTTTTCTCTTGGATAATCATCACTTCTATCTCCCAGAAACTTATCATGAATTTTGTTATTTTCTTGTTTTTTTATTTTGTTTATGACCAATATATAAAATTCAAAGTTTTTGTCAAATAAACACAATGATTTTGCCAATGAATATCATGTGTTTGTAAGTGTTTTCCAATAAATCGTTGTTTTCTGCAAATAAACCATTCCCCATGTTTTTGCCGGTAGTTCCCATTTTTGCCAACACATTTTCCATGTTTGGCCAACAAACGACATTTAGTTGCCAATGCATATAATTTATTTGCCAACAAATTTATTTGTTTAATTGCTGAATAAATAAACCCATATGTTGTGGATAATGAATCCAGTATGTCACAGTGTTTCGTATTGTAAAATACTGTGTAATAAATCCGATTTTTTTGTCACTACATCCTACTTTCTGGGGCCCTGGACGGTTGGTGTCGTGACTTCAACAACGCCAGGTGAACAATCACCCGACAGTCAGAACAGCCTGGAGCTCAGGATTGGTTTTGAAACCGTCGGGTAATCAAGGATGGCTAGCTGGGAAAACCCTGAACACATGAACCTAAGAATATTGGAATGGGAAAATTATAGATAATTCGTGGCAGTTTCCAACAAACCATGTTACCAGAAGGTAGTTTCTGAAGTGAGTGGATGCTTACTGTTTCGGAACTGAGTTTTGAACACCAGGGGTAAATGGATAGATTCGCATCACGCGTGTTATTGTTTCTACTCGGATGTCGTATGTGTAGTGTATACACCTAGTACTCGTATGTGCATTGATGTATTCATAAATCAAAACCAGTGGATATTTGGAGACATGGGATATACCACAAATTACCAACTCAACATTATCCCTGCTTATCACTGGATTTCCTGGCTAAACGTTTTTAATGTACGATCGTTCCACAAGCCAAACCGCGAACATAGCATTTGGGTATTGTTCCTGATGAAGGACTTTGATCGGGCATATTCCCATCCCCCGTTCATATTAAACATCTCCCAGAAACCATGGTGGATGTAAGGGATGAAACTACATGTATTTATCTAAGGGGCTATTTACATCTATTTACAGGGTGTTTAGTTAATTGCGGAAATGGGTTTTTATATAGTCTCGTTTGAGACTCAACAGTTCACGCACCCAGAAATACGAAGCAAGGCTGGTCACAGGTATGGGCTGAAACAAATAAACTACCGTTTGGTTATTCACCGCCACATTTGTTGGAACAGGAAATGATATTAAATGATCATAAATCATCGATTTAAATAGGCAATGGTTCTCATAGCAAACTGTTTAATAACTCGATTTGGGTTGATCCAAAAATGTTTTCCCTAATATTAAATATCCCCCATATGGACGCCAACATGATTAGATCCAATGCTACCCAACACTTGAAGAGGTTTTTCTTTGGGTTCGTCAAAATCGGCGAAAGGAAATTCATCTGATTCTGACTAAACCATACTAATCGGGTAAACCATGGTAAGCCTTAATTCATGAGATCAACTCCCAGGTTTCGATTTGTCCAAACGACGTGAAGGTAGCCCCTCCATGGCTATGTTAAGTTCGCTGAGGTGATAGCCAGTCCGCAAGAGAGTGGGGAGACCCAAAAGTTGACATTCCGAGTTTCGGGGTAGATTTCACGATCACGTGACGATCTGGGAATATCTGAGAATATCAAAAATGACAAGTTAAGGTAAATATCTGGTTGGTGGGTTGGAACATTTTTTATTTTTCCATATATACATATATATATATATATATATTGGGAATAATCATCCCAACTGACTTTCATATTTGTCAGAGGGGTTGAAACCACCAACCAGATATACCTTCTGGTATATTTCAACAGTTTGCTGTTGAAAATGGCCCAAAAAAATCTCGTTGATTTACCGAACTTAAAGATGGTGATTTTCCATAGCTACTGTAGTTTACCAGACATTTATAGTTGATTTACTGTTGAAGATGGTGAATTTCCACAGTTTTTTGTATGTTTACCAGAGGGTAACTGATATGAAGAAACTACAGATTTCATCTCAGGGGGTTGAACATGTAATCCTCAACCGTCAAGCCATGGACACATTGTGATTTAACAACGAAAATTCAGGGAACATAGGGACCCAACCATCAATAACAACAAGAAGGTCTCCGGAAGGATGGGCAAGTGTGTTTATAATGTGGCGAACTGAGATGATTGTTGGATAGATACCATTGGATGTGTTTATAGAGTGCTTTAGACTTGGGGGGCCCTTCCTGGATTTCTACAAATCTCAGTGTTCAGAAATCTGTGGGAGTACACTTTTTGATAGTACTTGATCACGTTTTGGAGTTCCAAAGGAGTCATAGATCCTTGGCATTTCATGGCATTTCCAATTGTCAGTGATTGATCGAGTTTATTGATGCGGAGGATACCATTTCCTTTGGGATGGTCCAAATCAGTAATCAATGGAGGAAAAAGCCGACATTTGCATAGATTCAAATTGCTAGTACATGTTCGGACAAACCCAGATGGTTTCCATCAAAAAGTGGATTCCAACCATCGAACTGAATATGGAAGCCGATTTTCGCAGAAACCAATAAATTGGTGAATATCCCGATTTTACATCATTAAACATATCATTCCTATAAATCCCTTTGCTGTTTGCAAATCCCTATTCTGTTTGATTAAACCCCCCCATTTTAGTTCCGTCAATGTGGCTCTCATCGTTTTCGAGGCCATTGCCATACCCGTCCAAGAGTGCGCTGAACATGCGCGTGCGGCAGGTGTGCAGGGAGCTACCCTCCGGGTGGAAAATCAAACATGGCTCAAGAGAGTCTACGTAACAAGCGATTCCGGTTGACTTGCTTTTCAATCTTCTCAGTCAGACGTTTAAGATGCCTGAGGGACAAGGAAAAGAGAAAACTGGTGCGCCGGAGACCAAGGAGCAGCCTGGCGAAGAAGTGAAAGACATTCGCGCTCACAATGAAAGCGAAAACGATAAGAGAAAGGAAGCTGCGAAAGCCACTGCGAAAGCAATGCTCGAAAGACTGAAGATCCGCCGAAATCACATACAGCTGAATCGTTTTTGGGGTGTTGTTACTCAATTTAACTGGGGAAACGAGAAAGACGGGGACAGAATGGAGAAACATTTGGGCAGACAGGTTGTCGGATGGTTTCACCATCAACAATATAATCTTATGAGTCCAACAACACAGAGAATATAGGGTTTGACAAAAAAAATAAAAAAACAAAAAAACAACAAAACCAGAGCAAACAAAAAAAACAAACTAGAAAACCAAAACCAAGGAAAAAACAAGAAAAAAACAAGAAAAAACAAAAAAAAAATCAAAACCTGCATTTTCCGCAGTTTTGATTTTTTTTGATTTGTTTTTGTTGTTTTGTTTGCTTTTTTTTGTTTTTTTCTTGTTTTTTTTCTGTTTCTTCCTGTCGATTTGTTTTTTTCGGTGATTCTGTTTTTGTTTCTGTTTTTGTTTTTTTTCTGTTTTTTTTTATTTTTTTAGCTAAAATCCACTTTCTCTGTTCTACACGGGGTCATAAATATAATCATAATATCAATGAGCTGAAAATGGTGTTTTTCGCATGGTACTCGTACATGTCTAAGGTTGGCCATTCTTGGGGTATCCACGCGTCCCCCAAGTCGCGATGCTTTGTGTCGATGATTCAGAGGCCCTCAAAGTGATCAAAGGTTGACAGATTCCTAGGTTAATCTTAGATGGCTACAAACTAATCCTAACTAGTCTTGCAGGGTATCAAGAACGATTGAATAATCATTATTATGACCATTAATAACCATTAATCATTACCATTGGATGAAGGTTTCCACATCATTATTAATAACAATTAAGAATCATTACCATTAATAATCATTACCATTAAAAATCATTACCATTAGTAACCATTAATAAATGGTATCTGATTAAAATTATTAATGGTTATTAATGGTATCATTATTAATGGTTTCTAATGGTTACTAATGGTTAAATAATCAATGATTATGGTCCTTACTAATGCTTACTAATGCTTACTAATGGTTACCATTCACCATGGTATCTGGCTGGCAATGATTCGGTGAAAAGTTACACCGAGTTATCTCTGGTTTTGTCTCCCAAATCTGCTGGAGTTTTCACGTACAAGTCGTATCCCCCTGATAACTAACAAAGTGCTGCCCCATAGCTAAACTGGTTTATAACAAGGTTAGCTAGAATCTATGGTAGATATATCGAACTAGTTAGGGTTTCGAAAGTTTACTGGACGGCACCACCAAACGTAGCTTTTTCCCCCACAGTATCTCAAATAGTTTTCCACAAATCATTACCAGCAAGATTCGGTCCATATTTGGGAAACCACCAAACGTTGCCCAAGAAATGGGTACGGTATGGCATGTTAAAATTGGGTACCCTAATTTTTGGATGGTAGATACTAAGAATTGACTATGTCTGTGGTCCCCCACCCAACAAATATGAAGAATACCCTCTGGTAAATTAACCGTTGGACCCTGAAAATCACCAATTTTTATGGAAACTAGTCTTCCAACCCCGATGACTGCCAGGGTTTATGTTAATTTACCAGAGGGTACTACAGTTTATTTCCAGAAAATATATCCAATGAGATTATAGCTTTACCCCCAGTGATAAATTGGTTATAAACCCATGAAAACTATAGATATATCACCTATAAACCATAGTTATTGGAGTTATAAACCGACTTAGCTATCCTGGGTGCACCACCTTGTACCAACACATACCGGACCTCAGAACAATATGTTTTGATATGTTTTGCCTGTTTATCACAATATGATGCAAACATACTGTACTTATACGTTCGTTACCAAGACCATCCAACTGGGGACATATCAACATCCACCATACATCCAATGACTAGCCTTCTTAGAAACCAACTTACCAACTTAGCCATCCATTTCAACAATATGTCAATGCCCTAGTGATAGTGATAATCTGAATGGTGATTCCATAATCACGAGGGATTATGATATATAAAATTTATTCGTAGTTATTTCATTAGATAACACCCAATATATTCATTAGTGGCTTATGATTAGTTGGTATCATCAACATACCTATATTTATATATACTTATGGGCCATTATATCATTTATATCCATATTGATTTCCCATTGGCTATATCCCAATATACCAATATTAGCTATATACCAATATTAGTTATATACCAATATTACCTATATTCATATCCAGAAAATATACCCTCTGGTAATTTAACATAGCTGTAGAAAATGGCCATTTATAGTGAGTTTTCCCATTAAAAATAGTGATTTTCCATTGCTATGTTAGTTTACCAGAGGGTACCAATATTAGGCAAATATCCCCGATAAACCCAACCTGGTTGGTCAAAAGACTCCCCGAACGCGGCCCACAAAAACCGCGCAACGCGGCAGCTCATTCAAGTGGCCGCGAGTCGACCAGCGGAGGTCACACAGGAGAGATCGCCCGACTGGGAAAATTGATGTATACAGGATGGGGCCCCCAAGATATGATATAACTATAGTAGTTTTACCATGGTTTAGAGTCGATATAACTATAGTTAAGATAGCTAAGTTGCCTTATAAGTAGCTTAATTCTATGAGTTGGAGTAGGTCTAACGAACTAGTTAATGGGGTTTATAAACCAACCATCCTGTATATATATATATATTATATACATATATGCCCATTACATTCCCATATCCATTACAGTTGACCTGAATATACATCAACTATCTATGGGGATTCACTATGCTTAACTATATACTAGGTCAATCTTAGATGGGTAGAAACTAATTCTTTAGTCTTTTGGTATTAATGGGATTTTCTACGTTCACCAGCTAAACATGCTTCATTTTTTGCAGGGCATCTAAGGTTGGCCTTAAAACGGTGGAGAGATCAATGGTTGCTTCAGGTATCTAGACTTGTGGTACTGTAGCATATAGGGGTTTCTTAAAATGGGAGATCCCCAAGTTATCAAGTTGCCATGAGTTTCAATGTCAAAATTATCTAATTTTGGATGATTTTGGGGGTAACTTTGGATGTAATGTGGAAATATTGCGGGAACACTGATGAATACCATTACCCATAGGATCCATGTATGCTATATATGGTAACATGTACCATCAATATACCCCAAATGTTAGCATATATACCAGCACCATGGATCATATGGGTTATATGAAATGTTTTGTTTCGCTTATTTTTTTCCGTAAATTTGTTGTTTTGTTTCTTCTTTCGGGGGTCCATGAAGCAAATCTTAAAATGGATGGCCCAATTGGGAATAACATCCATCGTGAAATGGCCATTTCATGGGGAAGAAAATGTCGGAATAGCAGGGTTTTTTGCGTCAAAAATGTGGAGGGAAATGGGAACTATCCTCCTGTAAATTAGTATATCATATAGATACCCTCTGGTTATGGCTAACATAGCCATGGTATAGATGGCCCATAGAAATACATGGTTTACCGTTCTTAAAAATGGTGATTTTCCATGGCTATGTTAAATAACCAGATGGTATATGGACAACCCACCACCAAAGAAGAGTTTTTTCCCAGGAAAACTGCCATGGACTTTCATACTACTTTGCTAATTTACCGGAGTGGCGCCGAAAAAAATGGTATATTGGACGGATTGGGATTAGGGTGTAACCACCGTTTTTTGAACCATTTTGAAAAGAAAACTAATTTCGCATGGGGTCAACAAGCAACCAGTTTTATTCAGGTCAAAAAAAACAGCAATAATCAGGGAGGTGGACCATAAAATAAGACGAAGACCTTGGTGAGTGGTTGGTCAATGAGGTAACTCACTTTGTTTGGAAGGCAACATTAACAAAAGGGATCTTGCCCAACCAACACGGGCATTCAACCCAAACCTGGACATCCATTGGTTCATAGTCGATCCCATCCTAGATTCGTAGGGAAAGCAGCCTCTCAAAAAACTATGGTTTCATAGAGGATGTACACCATTTAGATTGTTTTTGATATGATGGGAACGGGATTCCGCTGGGATTGTAAGGATAGCGAAGGTGCTGGCACCTCATGGCCTGCCATGACTTTCATAGCGACTGTCACCGAAATAATTTGATCCAATGGGAAACCTACTTTATACTTTAATACCTGGTTGGTGGTTTCAAACATTTGTTATTTTCCATCGGAGAAACCTTCCCATTGACTAATATTTCTCAAGATGGTTAAAACCACCAAGCAGGTATGTTGCTACCAATGGGGATGTTTACTATAGTGTGTTTGTTTTCACAGGGAACCAAAGATTAGCAATGTTAACGAAGTATATGGTATGGCTTAGAAGCAGCTGCACTGACATACCAAAAGCCCAAGTTCTGGTGGTAAGAATCAAGGTCTTCTGTGTAAACTACATACATATATATATATATATATATTATTATACATTGATGTAACATGTGATATTTTAATGACAACAATAGTAATTAGTAATTTGATATCACAGAATATGATTATGAACAGAATCACTTGTTCAGTTCTGGATTCACAGAATGAGCTTCAGATGGCTACACAATAACGAATGAAAAGACAGTTTTCGTCCAACGCTGCTCCTGTCAGAGCCAAGCATTTTGTCTCGCGCTCCTTTAACGACTTGCCTTTTCTGGACGAGAAGCTGCTTAAGGGTGTAACAGAGGCAAGCTACACCACGGTAGAGTTCCCCTGAAAATTAGTGAGAAGTGTCAGGCAGTATCTATACGTGCCTGGGTTTGTCGATAACTACAGTTTCTCAAGGAAACCAATTTGATGTATGATCATCTTCCGACGAAAATATTGTTCGAGTATCATTCATGATTTTTGCATTTTAAACTACCCATTTGTGCGTCCAGTTCCATCCCCAAAAAATGGTGCGTCTGATGATACAAAAATGGTGCAGGATGAGCTGGACATCACCTTCCTCAGGAAGTATAAGATGTCTAGACAAGAGCTGGAGGTCCCTTGGGCGCAGCCCTGTGGTGCTGGAATTCACTGATTTTTCCGAGTTGGCTATTTAACGTGACGGAGATAGATAGCGTTATGGAAGATCAGCGTGTTTTAAAACCGGTAAATCATCAATCATCTATGAATGGGCAATGTTCCATTGCTATGCTACATAGCCAGAGGGCAACCAAGTTTTTTGGTCTAGGAGTGAATTACAACGTATGTATGGTTTACAACACCCATGAAAAATAGAGGGATATATCTAGCATCAACCCTAGTGAATTTTTAGTTCTAAAAAATGTTATAAACTATATACCCTTTGGTTATTTAACATAGCCATGGAAAATTGCTCATTTATAGATGGTTTACCTTTTAAAAATGTTGATTTTCCATGGCTATGTTAAATAACCAGGTGTTGTGTATATATATATATAAACCATCTTAGCTAACGATTTTGGGGCACTACTTTGCAGCTCGGATTTTGGAACAGTTGCGAAAGACTGGGATGTTCATGGATGTTCACCAACAAAGGTCTAGAACGAATGGGTTGCCGCTCACCCTCTGGTAAACTAACATAGCTATTGAAAATCACCATGTTTAATGGGAAAGTCAACTATAAATGGCCATTTTCAATAGCTATGTTAGTCATTACCAGAGGGTAAAGAGAACGCTTGAAGATTGTAGGCTTTCAACACCAAACGTGGAGAGTTGATATGGTTTTTCGGACTGGGTTTCTAACTCATCTAATGGGTGAATGATGTTTTTTTTTTCCATTGTTATTTCAAGTGGTTGGAATCTATAAGTGGCTGAATTCTATGGTTTATGGTAGATATAACTATATGATATAACTATAGTTAATGAATGCTGGTTGGTGGTTTGGAACACGTTTTTTATGACTTTCCCAAATATATTGGGAATGGAATAGAATGTCATCATCCCAACTGACGAACTCACTCCATCATTTTTCAGAGGGGTGGCGAAAAACCAGCAACCAGAAAGGATATTGGCAAATTCTGATTGGGCTCATTAATAGAATGTGGCTTTCATCAGATGTCTGGACTTCACCAAGAAATGCCGACGTCACCGCCTGGTAAACTAACATAGCTATTGAAAATTGCCATTTATAGTTGATTTTCCCATTAAAAATGGTGATTTTCCATAGTTATGTTAGTTTACCAGAGGGTACCTGAAGATCACGAGAAATTTCAAGTCGGTGAATCAATATAATTCAGCCAATCCCTTGTTTTTTGTGCGTTTTCCCGGTAAATTTTCCCTGAATTAGGGTAGTTATACCGTATAAATTACCCCATCCTTTAACATATCCAGATACACTAACATTTACCAATGTCTGGTGTATACAACCACCATGAATTGTGTTATTTGCGATCTGCGGAAGCAAATTGGTCTATCATGTTGCCAACCCTATTGAACCAATACCCCTGGTAATTAAAGCATGGCAATACAAAGTTATCCATGTAGGTCGATGATTCCCCATTCACATCCCTATCTAGTGCCCGAGTTTCCCAGTTTGCCATGTTGGATGACACCGGACGGTATAATTTCCATTATATCCGAATGACTGTCCAATTATAGCCGAATTACATCTCCATACTTGGTGGTTCATCCCACTTAGTAAGTGGGTTATAACCCCAGTTATAAGTGGATTAACCCTACTTATCCCATTTATAACTGGGGTTATAACCCACTTACTAAGTGGGATGAACCACCAAGTAGATGATGATTTACTCCACATAATCCAACTTTGCTTTTTACCCCCCTCTGGTAAACGAACGTGGCTATGGAAAATAGCCCATTGATAGATGATTTACCTCGTAAAAAAATGTGATGTTCCATTGCTATGTTTGCTGGATGGTTGATAACATCCACCTTTGTCTTTCACTAAGTGTTTTTTTCTGTCTAAGTATGGATGTGGGTCAAAATGGAAGACCGATGTGGGACCACAGATGTGAATATCTAGCTTAGTATTAACCATACAATTTTTGGGGTACAGGGTACCTAATGACTTGACCCATACCCATGATGATATTCCAAGGTAGTATCCAACTATTCAGATTCCCAACCTTGGATTGGTAGAAACTCATCCTGTTCTCCCTCACTGGAAATGATGGTTAGTAAGGGGAAACATCCCCTTTTATGGCCGCAAGATTCAGGTTAGCGAAATATATTGAAATATTATAATTTTCCCAGAGAAATGGGAATATCTACGTTCACCAGCAAACAATTGACTTTTTGCAGGGTATCGAAGATTGGCAATGTTATAGTCCAACTATAGTATAACATCCTCATATACTAACGGATGACGGATGCTTCTCCCCACCCTGGATGCCGAAATTGCTCAAGGTACGTGCCAAGCTGATGGGAGTCTTGGCTAAGGTAAGATAGTTATGGTATGTTATGGTACTGCTGTGGTTTGATAAAAAAAAAGCAAACATTGGTAAACCATGGGATTGTTCTGAGAACGTTCATTGATTTTATTGTGAATTCTCTAGGACAATCACGGACGCAATGGGATTTAACTTGATATTCATCGTAATAGTGTTATGTGATCTGAGTGTGTCTGTAAATGGGGGATTACCGCTAACATATTGCCATTTTGATAAGAAAAAATGCGAGCTGCTGATGATTGTAAAGGCTCATACTATCCTGGTTGGTGGTTTGGAACATTTTCTATTTTCCATAATATATTGGGAATAATAATCCCAACTGACTTTCATATTTTTCAAGATGGTTAGCCTTCCCAGTAACTAATATTTTTTCAAAGGGGTAGGTCAACACCAACCAGTAATATATTTGGGACTATCACAATCCATTGGGTAATTGTATTGATCAACCAGAGGTCCCCCCATTGTTTTGGGCTGAGCTGAGACCGGACCGGAGCGGTTTGGTTCCTGAGCTTCAGTTCCCTGAAGAAAGTGGATGTATTTTACCATATTTACCATGGTTGTAGGGGTCATGTCCCGTTTTATGGAGGTTTTTGTCCATGGTCATTCCCATGAAACGTATGAAACACAACTGCACCCAAGTGACAGTAAACATGAGCCGCATTTTGAGATTGCATCCCGCTCAGGGAGTGGAGCTCACAGTGCGCGGGCAGGCGACAGCTAATGATGGGCCAATAAGTTCAGGACCCAAAACCAGCTTGCCATTCAGTGAAAATAAGCTGGCTGAGCTTCAAGATGCGAACAGAGGAGCCTTCTGAAAGACCTCACTGGGCTGAAGGAACACCTGCATGGGAGAGAATGACAGAAGCTTCAAAGCGAGCTGCAAGAGAGATAGACTTTTCGGCTACAGAAATCCCTATCTGCTATGCGTCTCTGTACCCATTCCTTGCTGCTGGCAGATCAGTGCTAGACCCTCTGAACAATAGAAAGCTCGAATCTGTAGAGGCAGCGAAGTCTTGCCCGAGAATGTTTGGAAAATCTGGAAGAGAGCTTAGACGGATAAGAACTGCACCAGGAAGAGGAAAACTCCTGGGAGGGAAGAAATGTGAGAGCGGGAAGTACAGAAAAGCCAGGATTTATTATGTTGCAACTTTTGAACGGAAGTGTGGGTTCCGGTTTTTCGACACGAACGTGAGAACAGTGACAACAACAGCTGAACAGCTGACTCCTTCGGGGAACGAAAAGGAACGACAGCTTAGTCACTTTATGAACTGGTTGACCATCCAGACGAACGGCATGGCAACCTCCTCTGATCGGGTTTCTTGGTCTGCTTCTCCAAAAGCTGGAGCAGGCGACTAAGGCCTCCAAGACCCATGCTGAGTGCAACCCATGGGACGCTGGGATTGAACCACCAGTGGGTCGAGCTACAGCCGCAGGGCAGGTCAAGCATTGGTCGCCACTTGGATACTATCAGTACTCAAAATCGCCAACCAATCAGGCCCTACGCATTCTATATTGTTTTACCTCCCTCAAAGAGGAACCCGTAGTTACTAGCGGATGTTCAAATTAGCGTGTGGAGCAGAGTAAGAAATTCAAGTCTTTGTGAAAGGATCCTCAAAGGTCGCCACAGATCCCCGAAACTGTTAGGAGTCACCTGTCTTGAGCCTTGTTAAGGGTTACCCTCTGGCTATGACTAACATAGCTGTGATATAGATGGCCTCCATTTATGGTTGGGGTTTTCCAGTTCGCTATGTTAAATAACCAGATCGTAATGACCACCAATAAACAATTTGTTTCGCAGCCCTTCTCTGACAGGAAAGGCCTCGTTTGCAACTGCAAAAACACTGTAGGTCACATGTGCATTGTAAACCCCCAGCTGTCTTGGTCATCAACCACTTGCCCTCTGGTAAATTAACATAACTATGGAAATTACCATGAAATTACATTTTTTTCAAATTTTCAATGGGTAAATCCACTATAAATGGGCCATTTTCAATAGCTATGTTAAATTACCAAAGGGTATCTATTACCCAACTCAAAAGGTTGCAACAAAAAGGCAACGCATTCCTCCGATTCGTCCAGATTTGCGTGTGCATCTTGTTTGTATCAATGGTGACTTGTCCTGTAAGGATCCTTTCCCTATCTCATCTCTATATCTCTATATCTATATCATCTATATATATCTATATATATATAAATATCAATGGGGCCTATATATCTATATCATATATGAGGAATATATACCCCAAATGTTAGTATATTTACCAGCACCATGGATCCGTCATGGGTAAGGATCCTTTCCCCGTCATATGAGGAATGGGTCTCCAACATCTCTGTTTCCTCAAGACACAGTTCGACCTCTTTGACCAGGCGCCTTGGGACGGGGACCCAGGAAACGAAAGGGGGTTGTGACCAAGTAGCAACTAACCCATGGATTTGCATCGGAATATAAATATGTATATATATATATATTACATACATGTACATATATATATATATATATTAGATATATATATATATTAGATATATATATATATATTAGATATATATATATATTAGATATATATATATATATTATTACATATATAGTTATATATATATATTACAAACATTATATACATATAATATTTGATACAATATATCATGCATGCATCCACACATACATACAGACAGAGACAGAAAGACAGACAGAAATACAGACATAAATACAGGCAGAAAGACAGACAGAAATACAGGCAGAAATACATACAGAAATACATAGAGAAACTTACAGAAAGACATACAGAAAGACATACAGACAGACATACAGACATACAGACAGACATACAGACATACAGACAGACATACAGACATACAGACATACAGACATGCAGACATAGACACACATACATGCATACACACATACATACATACATACATACATACACACAGACATACACACATACATACATACACACAGGCAGACATACATGCATGCATGCATACACACAATGGTCGAAATTGCTACGAGTTAAAAACTAAAACGCGAAATTGGTCATCATCATTCTATGTTTTTACACCAATGTGTTCCACACGTTTCCAACACCAAAACCAGATCGGCAGGATCAAAGCGGCCGCATTTCGGCCAGCGAATTGCGAAGTCTTTTTCAAAAGCTGGGAGAGGAGCCGGGGCGATTCGTAGGGGACGGGATGCGACGGTGATCAGTGATTATCTTGTTGGTGGTTTCAAACATGTTTTTTCCATAATATATGGGACAATCCTTCCCATTGACTAATATTTTTCAAGATGGTTGAAACCACCAACCAGTTATGTTGGGTTTATGTTAACCAAAAATAATAGATCATAGAAGAACCCCAAGTCATGGAAAGGTTGAGCATCTGGAAAAGACGCGGTAAATAGTTCAAGAATTAACATTTTGGAGACAGGTTTTGGCATCTGTCGGCTGATTAAGATAGATATTACACAATTATCTCAATGATAAAACCCATGTTTTGGGTCATGCTGATCCAAATGTGCCATGGTTAAAAGTGTGTTTATTTTCCCATCAATCATCATAAAAGGGATGTTCTCCATGCATCAATAGGGGTTAATATTCCCAGTCTAAGTAGTGCGGAATGATCGTGGGATGACCGTATTCGTAACCGATATACTGACATATCTAAATATACAGTATGTAAGCTTCATCACTGCCTGCCAGTGTGTGAAACAAAGAACAGAGGGAATTCCATCAAATCATTTGGGCGATATCCGAAAATGGCCTACCTTGGGCTGTCCAAAAATGGGGTATGCAACAATTGCCACTTGTACCCGCAGTAGGGAAAATAGTGATGAACCAAGGGATGCCTATTTTCAGACAAATCCACATAAAAAAAAGTAAACAACTATATAATTTATGATATTTATGTGTATATTGAATCATCCTACATCCGCTTAAGATAAATTAAGCCCGAGTGAACTTTGACACCACAAAATCTCGAGGGTTGTAGGTTTGGACTAGCAACCTTTGCTGAACATTTCTGGGCAAAGCTGTGATGCAAGGTGATACCCCAGTTCGGACTCGCTATTAGTTGATTTATATCTGAACTATAGCTGGATGGATGTTTGGATGATCTATATTAGTTGATTATGGTGAACTATCTATAGCTGAACTATCTGAACTATATTAGTTGATTACGGTGTTTGGATGTGTTTGGTTTTTGAAAAACTATAACTGGATGATGCTAGATAGAGTTATAAGTCAACATATAACTAGGGGGCACCACCTTTGATAGATGGTATCCCATGTCTTGTGATCATGTATAAGATGTGATTCTTTGCTAGTTCAACCAATGTTTTGATTATTTCATCACAACTGCTGTCACCCAAAGGGTTAACCCTTGATTTTCATGGTGATATCAGTATCCCAACATGTGTCCCCACAAGACATAACCATATTGAAACTGGACTGCCTGCTGGTGATGTAGTACACCAATTCTCGTTGGCTGATATAACAATATTTCCCATGATATCTAACCACCCAAGTACCCTTCCAAAGCCTTGCCAAAAATCCCAATATGTATCTCCATTATTGCGTTTTTTACTTGAATGGATCCTCATTGATCCCAAACATGCCCTCATATGGACGTTTCCTAAAATATTGGTACCCCAATAAAGCATTGGTTTTTCCCATGGTCAAGAACCAGTTTTGGATGATTTTGGGGTAACCCCATTTTCAATGGGAATTTCAGGAACCTAAATTGGAGGTACCTACCATATCTAAGCCCTATGTAAGGCCTATGGAAGGGAATATCCCCACAAATATGGCCTTATATGGTACAGTGCCTCCATTTTAGGATCCTGGAATTCCCATTGACATTTTAGGAAACCTCCATATGTTTGTTGCTGATATCCTCAATAAACCATGTGTTTCATGCAGACGTTGCATGTAGGACATCACTGAAAGCAGCCTGGTGCCGGACCCAGTGGTGACGGCGGATGTTTCATGGTCTTATTCAATGATTGATGATATAGTACTTAAGTAGTTTCAAAGTTCAATGATTGATGATATAGTAGTTTCAAAGTGCATACAAAAAAATATGGGATTAATCATGGAAACACTGTGGTCGATGAGATGCAGTATGAATTATGAGTTTCAAAGTATTTTGTTCAAGCTGTATTCAGTGCTTTGTGAGTTTAAAACTCGTAAATACAATGTGTATGAATGGTTGAGAATACAATCCATCATCCAGGAATAGGAAAATATAGATGGTCAATCAAATCAAGCCAACCATTGAAGACAATTCGCCTTCAAAGTGCACCATCGATAGGCAATTTACAAGTTCGATCTGTGGGAGCAAACACATTCATAAAGGAACGCAGGTCATTCATAAACCCTTGTTAAACCATCGCCCCCCTCCAATTGTTAATTTTACATAATAGGAGCACAAATGGGACAAAACCCGGAATTCCAAGTCACCACTTACTGTCTATAAATCCCATTCCCTGCCATTGAGTTGGCATCTTATTCTCATATATATATATATATATATGTAGGTATTAATTATATGTATATACAAATGTATATATATATATACCCTATGGATCCGAATGCTTCCAGAGAAAGTACTTAATCCCTTAAAGTATACCCCAAACGCTCCCTCAGATCCATACTGTAGAAATCTGTAGAATATATGTGTATATGTTTTGAAAAATGATGGTTTCAAGTGCCTGTTGCCTTTGAGCCATCCACATGACCAGTGTTAAACGCCCTCTTGGCTTCATATTAAAGATTAAAGATTACCATGAAAATCTCATGCAATACAATCCGCAAGATCTTTGTAGACCCCCTGAGAAATCCCCTAAAATTCTCAAGCATAAAATTATCAAGAAATCCCATTGAATTCTAATAAATCCACTCATTAAACCCGCAGACAAAATGGACCAACAATCCCATATGAACCTGACCAATATCTCAAATACCATAAGATTCCATATTCTGAAAAAAAAGTGGTTTTCAAAACAGTAGAAAATACTCGAATAACCCCTATGCCGTGTATGCATGTTCATACCACATAGTGGTCCCAAAACGGAGCCCACTATATTGTTGTTGCCTTTGACTGTAGAGTGTACATAATGTCAGGGCTTTTACAACGGGAATAGACTATTCAAATAGTTATCAACAATGATAACTCATTTCCTTAATCCTGTAATCCGGGGTTTTGGTCATCAAACCATTTACTTGGCCAACAACGTTTGGCTCAAGGTGCCCGCTAAAACAGGTGTTGTTGCTTAGTGTCACTGGCCATTGTTACATCTGTTGACTACTGCATCTTGAATACACGTGAATATTACTTCTGGTACAATCCCCGCATTCACTGGATTTACTGGAATTTTGTGGTTATCAGCCGTAGCCCGGCTTATTTCTGCAGTTGTGAGATCAATTGGGAGCTATTGAAAGACTGAACATATCGGCAAGAAATCTAAGACTTCAATTGCATAGATCACTGAATTGTTCTTTCATTGGCACCTTCAATCTTTCACTCGCGCTTGCGCGACAATTTTCCCATCCTTCGCCGCCATTGGCGCGACTGCATGTCTGATCATAGACGTGACCGTTCCCGATCAAGAGTTCGAACTCGTGGCAGACGAGGGGGCAACCCGTGGAGGTCCAGCCAATTGAGCAGGTACAACCGCGGTGTGTCTTCAGCCATCGATTTTGCTACAGCAGAGGAACTTGGTCGGGCACCTCCGGAGCCACCTCAGCCACCACCACCGGCACCGGGTGCTAGGGGTGAGTGGAGGTGGGTTTGGGTCCCAGAGCAGGCTGACGTGAGGGACAGGCCTGCTGGTGATCCTGAGCCAACTTCGGCGTCTCGTCCTCGGTTGACATCTTCTTCAGTGGCACCAGTGCCAAGGCGTTCTGATCGATCTTCGGCGGAAACTCCGACAGGGGTGGAAGGCAGGAGCTCACGGGACTCGGCTGGTGTTGTGGAGGGACGTTCATCCAATCGGGCAACAACATCACCTCGCGCAGAGCGCGAAAGGGAAGTTCCATCTCATCCAGCAACATCACCTCGCGCAGCGCGCGAAAGCGGCGATCCATCTCGATTGGTGACAACATCAACTCGCGCAGTGCGCGAAGGTGGAGATCGACCTCGACCGGCGGAAGCATCAGCTCGCGCTGTGCGCGAAGATCGAACTCGGCCGGCGGAGACATCAGCTCGCGCTGAGCGCGAAAGAGAGGTGAGGACATCTGGAACAGCTCGCGCAGAGCGCGATACAGCCTCAGCATCGACTCCAGTGACCACAAGGAGGACCATTCGAGTTCCGGCCAGGACATCATCGACGGCAGGGACCAGTGAAGTTTCTCGCATCGGGTCAAGGGGATCGTTGAGGCCTGCGGAGCCTAAGGCTGCTCCAAAGGCAACAGTGGTGGCCAAGGCAAAGGCCGAACCTCGTTCATCTCCAGATTCATCGGTGGCATCTACTCGCCCAGGAACTTCGGTTGAGCGACCGCTCATAGTTCTTGATTGGCATCGGACGCTGTCCTTTGAGCCTCAGAGTGGTGGATCCTACGTGCCCGAGAGGGTGAAGCAGACGCTTCGACGAGCTCAGTCATTGGGCTACGATCTTGGCATTTGCTCCTTCGCATCGGCGCCAGCCACTCAGTCCAGGGTGCTTCGTGAGGCATGTGATCTTGAGACTGAGTTGACACGAGCTTTCAGGTTCATCCACGTGGTCAACCGGAAGTTCACTTCGGATCCTGCCCGTGACAGGCCATCGCTCACGGGCTGTGCCACATCTAAGGCAGAAGAAGTCTGCCGTGTGGGGGCGGCCATTTTTGTGGACGACCAGCGCTCCCTCCTGCAGGAGGTGGAGCAACTTCAGGCTCGTCGAGCCGCTGGCAACAGGTGTCGGGTGTTGATCTCGCACGCCAATCGGCCATCGGCAGCTCTTGAGGAGCTCGACGATCTACTGGAGGAGGAGTCGGCTGCAGATTTCGGGTTGCCCAGCTTCTTGCGAAGCCTCTGGTGAAGGAGTGCAGGACATCTTGAGGAGTTGTTCATTGACTCATTTCTCAGCGGCGCAAGCGCAAGAGCAAGAGCAAGAGCAAGAACGAGGTTTCACTGCAATTGTTGCCAAGGAGTTTCACCGCAATTTTTGCTTGTTTCAAGTTTCACTGCAACATAGTTTCACCGCAACAGGTTGTTTCACTGCAAGCTTGGTGTTCGGCATTTTGCCCTCCTTCTCGCGCTTGCGCGATTTGTTGGAGAAGTTTGCACTGCCAGTTTTGCTCGCTGCCATCTGGCGCAATTTTGCATAGCTGATTGGCATTGACAAGTTCCCTGAATTTGAGTTCCCGTGCCAAAACATGAAGAGGGAGGTGCCGGCGACCCCATTCAAAGTGGACGGACCCAACAGTACATGGACTTCATCGACTGACTCCCCAGAGAAACTTGCAGAACAGCAATCTCAGCAAGCTGCAATGATGCACATTAGTGACCAACCTGCCAACCCGACTCAGGAGGCGATATCTTTGGCGAACAGGCTGAAGAGAGGACAGGGGTCAGCTGCGGCATCTGGTGGTTCAGCTCAATGGGGTGGAAGTTCAGCTTCGGGTCAACACGGTGTTCCCCCTAGTCTTCATCAGCACAATACCATCCAACAACATATGTATCAACAACAGGTCAACCAGATAGACCCTACACAGTTGGAACAATTGTTGGAATCACTGGTAAACGCAAAGGCAGAGGCAAACTATCAGCAACTCCGACAGCAAGCGCAACAAGAAGTTGAAAGCATCAGGCAACAGGCAGGAAACAATCACCAAATGTTGCAAGATCAGGTGTACCAAAAGTTGCAACAACTCAACCAAGAGAAACAGATGCTTGAGATGAGAGAGAGACAAACTCATCAACAGGCACAACAACGTTTTGAACAACTTCAACAAGAAGCCGTCAACCAGATTAAGAAGTTGTCCGAAGACAACATGAGGCTACAGGCAGAACTTGAGGATAGCCGCAAGTCGGCTGAGGGCCAAGTGAACTTCGTGAAGTTGCAGGCCGAATCTGAAAGACAGAGGGCTGTGGCGGAGCTCAAGGAACTTAGCTCCAAATTGGAGGTGATCATGACCCATCCTGAACGGGTAGGATCGACATCTGGGACGATGATGGGGTCACCTATTGGGAATCCTTTTGAACATCTACCCCAAGCTTACCAATCAGCCCAGCCAACTGAAATCATGTCAGCAGGTGCTAGTATTGCTAGTGCCAATCCTCTGGAAGTGATGTACTGTACATGTTGTGGATCACAGAATGTCATTGGACGACCGTCATGTTGGAGATGTTCAACATTACTGAGCACATTGACAGCCAAGAATGGCGCGGATTTGAATAGAATTCAGGATCATGGTTTTGACCCAGCACCATGTCCGCCTCCAAGTTTGGCACCATCCAGCTTCCGAGCATTGCAAGGTGTGGCAGCTAGCAGCGCGTCTATCGCAGCTGCGGCCGCGGCACCTATGGCGATCTCAGCGAGGTTTCCTGGAGGATGCGCGTCAAATGTCGCGCAGAGTGGGAACTTAGCTTCAGGGGGGCTGATGGCTCAGACTGGTTGTGGTCTTGGGGTTGGATCAAATGGTGGTACAACAAATCAATGGGGTGGTTTTGACCCGAATGGCCCCAGAATCCAAGCCGGGTACGTTGTACCAGGTAGAGGACAACAAGGTGAGAAACCGAAACCTGCTGGACTTCAGGGCTCACAACATGGTGGGATTCCATCCTTTTCCATTCACACACCCAAGAACAGTTCACCAACAAATGGTTCGTCATCATCATCGAAGGACTCAAATGAGGATGGTTTTAATCAGGCTCCCAAAGATGGTTGGTTGTTGCCAGATGAAACTGATGAAAGTGTTTACAAGCACAAGCACCTCAAGTCCATTCAGATTACCAAGCTTCCCAACGACGCGACTTCGTGTCGCGAGTGGCGTGCGGCATTCTTGGCCGCAGTTAGCAGGGTTGACATGACGAACCGGGATGTGCTAGTGAAGTTTGCCACATGGTGCATGGAAGGTGGTCGAGGTAGACGGTTCCGAGATTATCTTCAGAGTTCGAATGACTTTTTGTTATTCAATAAACATGTGGCGGCCGAGCTGATTAAACCAGAGGTGTTGGCCACAAACTCAGAGCTAGCGCACAAACTCAAGTCGTGGGTGGAATCATGTTCAGCGAAACAGCAGGGACCCAAAGGCATGGCTCTCATGCACATCATTATTGCCTTTTACGAAACAGGTCCGGACCAATCCATCGCTTTGAACCAAATGCATCTCTTACAGCTCCAATTGCAGGGAAAGACTGCGAAGGATCTTGCAGAGTTTGTGAAACGTGGCAATTACATCTTGCATGGCTTGCGCCCAGGAGACCGCCCTGCAGAGGCGACACTCTACAGCTGGCTTTGGCATCAGGTGAAAGCCGTTCCGATGCTGAGGAGGTGCACTGACAAAATCAGAGAGTCCTCAAATGGATCCCGTAGGAGAACCTTTGGATGGTTATGGGGAAAGATTGCGGAAGAACTCCGTGAGAGGAGACATGACCTTAACTATGAAAACATGGGTCAGGGGTTGAAGTCATCCCCACCAGCTCAACTGGCTTTGCCGGCATCGTCCTCAACAGGTGAGACGAAGGTTGCTAAGGTCACCAAGACAAAGACCACTGCCAAGAAGGACACAAAGTCAGCTGCTGCTGCTCCTACTGAGGATTCACGAAGGAATGTTTGTGCACTCCATGCTGCTGGGCACTGCAGATTTGGAACAAGATGTAGAAACACACACATCGGTGAGGCCGGGTCTGATGAGGCCAGACGGGCATACTCAGAAGCCCAGAAAGGAAAGGCAAAGGGTCAAGAGAAGGGGTCAAAGGGAGATGGCAAAGGTAAGAAGGGTAAGAAGGGAGACTCTAAGGCTTCGAAAGGTGGCACTGGAACTCCGGCAGCTGTTGCTGCGGCGGCATCCACCGTTACGATCACTGAGGTCGAAGGGAAACAAGCCCAAAAGACATGGCAATCCTTTTGCAAGTTCTGTGACAAAGCCCTTCCTTCTTTGAATACCTTCTTGAAGCTATCGGTTCCCATTTTGGCTACTTTGATCTCATCAATTACCAATTCTTACGAAATGATTGGGGAGAAAGCAGCGGCTTCTATGGTTGATCCTGCAGTGCAAAATTTCAAGAAGTACTCCTTAGAGTTTCTTGGAGACACAGGTGCAGCCCACGACATTGGCAGTTTGCGGGCATTGCAAGACCAAGGATTGTCTAAGGACATGGTTGTGCCTTGGATGAAAGCACTGAAGAGCCCTGTGCGGTTCGCCACTGGAGGAGGGCCGCAACTCTCCACTGAGGAACTTCGTGTGTACACCAAGGAACTGGGTGACTTTCACATCCATCTCCTTGAGAGCTGCCCCATGGCCTTATCAATAGGGCGCAAGTCAGCCGTGGACGCACTTTCATATGGCAGCACGGTCAAAAGCCGTACATTGCCTTAGATCACCGTCGTTGTCGTGTGTGGTGTCCTTCTGAAAACAGGTGGTACGCCAACAGGGTCCAAAACAACGTCCCGATCTTTTCTGTTGATTGTCCGTTGAAACCTGGAAGAGTCATCAGGGATAGTGCTGCTTGCGTTCAGTTAGATCAGCCAGCGACATGCGCAAACATGACCACTGAAGATTCCAATTCTCAATTTTGTGGATCGCGTTTGGAAAGACAATATGCATCCGTATGTCATGACACTGCTGTGGAACATACTGAACCAATGAAAGACTGCACTGAAGATCCATTGTGTCTCGCGCCAATGCGCGATCATGTGCATGATGAAGACGTCCCACAAGTTGACACAGTAGAGTTGCCAGCTCATCCAATGGTGTCGGATACTGAGCAACGTCGGAGAAAACACAGGAAGGAGAATCGACGGAGGAAGTGGGAGAAGTTGAAGAGGCAGAAGCCAGAGGCTCCAGTCCGCAAACCCATCATCAGGGGGGTTGAAGCCGTAGAAACTATGATGAATGGACTCCAACAATTTTACAACGATAGATCTAGACAACATGATGAGCAAACATCCGAACTTTACCAATCCATCTCGCATAGCATTGCCAAGGAGTTCAATGACTTCAGCGAGAGCACTGCTGAGATGGCGGTTCCAGAACCACATCACCCAGGACTTCCAGGACACGGGACTTTGATCGAGTTCTGTACTTCTTCAGATTCCATGATGGGAAGAGTTGGAAAAGATCTTGGGATTCATGTCATAAGATGTTCTGAGAAACATTTGAATGTCGAAAGTGATGAAACTATCAAAGTCCTTGACGGCATCATCGAAACCAAACCTGGTGCCGACCTTTGGGGTTCATTACCATGTGGGCCTTGGACTCAGTGGCAGACGCTCAACGTGCATTTGTATGGTGATGACTTCGCCAGCAGATTGTCCGAGAGGCGTAAGGTGTCAAGAAGGTTGGTTAAACGGTTTTGTCGTTTGGCTCGCGCTGTAGCGCGAAAGGGAGGTCGAGTCACATTCGAATGGCCTCGACACTGTGTTGGTTGGGCATTGCAAGAGCTCCAGAAACTTATTCGGGATCTCAACATGATGATTGTGGATTTTGATGGGTGCCAAGTTGGATTGACTGACTCAAAGGGTGATCTTCATTTGAAGAGGTGGAGGTTGATTACTACATGCAACCGTACTGCTAGGATCTTTTCAACGTTGAGATGCAATCATCCAGCTGATTTCCAACATGCCCCCATTTCAGGATCAAGAACACGCCTCACTGGTTTCTACCCCAAGGAGATGTGTGAGTATGTAATGCATGCGATGTATCCTGATATCATCTCACGACATGTCCCAGCCATGCCAGTCACACAAGTGATAGAGCAAACAGTTGAACACCGGGAGCGTGAGCCTGAAGAGGGACGAGATGGTGGTGTCTTCATTTACGATTCAGTCGACCCCCTTGCAGCAGCCGCAGCTGAGGGCCTGGATGAACCTGCCGATGATGAGGCTGAGGACAGGGAATCCAGGGATGATAGACTGAAGAGGGAGGCAACATCATTAGAACACATCACATTGCACGCCAAGAAGAATCCATTTTGCCCACATTGCCAAAGAGGTCGAATGATCAAACGATATGCTCATAGACATAGACCCGAACCTGAGGACGAAGAGGTTGTGTACAGTATTGCAAAGGAGTTTGGAAGCATCATTGAGGCTGACCACATTTTTCCAGCGGTTGAGTCTAGGGGGCTTGGTGGTGAACAGTCCGCCCTCTTAGTGCGAGACAGATACTCTGGAATGTGTTTGACATACCCTCAACGAACACGCAATGAAGATAGCAACTATGATGCGTTGAAACATTTTGGTGGCAACAAGTTGAACGGTAACCCAGATGTTGTATTCCACTCCGACACGGCCCAGGAATTGACCAATGCTGCATCAAGACTGGGATGGGTGGCTGATCCATCAGCCGCCAATCACTGGCCACACAATGCCTTTGTTGAAAGAGAAATCAGGACCATCAAGGAGATGTGCAGGCCATCGCACCTGCAGGCAGGCTTCCACAGAAGGCTTTGGACCATTTCCATCGAGTACACAGCCACTGCAAGATCCTTCTTCACTCCGGCTCCGATCACGGAGGATGAGAGAGACACGGAAGAGGGAAAGAAGAAACTTGGTAAGACGCGATGGGAAGTGGCCACAGGTAAACCTTTTGATGGCGTCTCTTATCCACTAGGCGCATTGGTTTTCTATCGTTCCAAGGGGGACGGCATGGCAGAGCCCACAACTCGTCCGGGGTTGTTTGCCGGTTGGCACCTATCCCCTGGGCTTCGGTATCGTGGCAATGTGAAGATTTTGGACTATGAGTCTGTCAGAGAGAGAGGACATTTGCACTGGCAGCCACGTGTGATGCATGAGAAGGAGGTCTATTTCCCTCCAACAGAATACATTGAATTTCCTCTTGCATTAGCTGCACAAAATGCCATGTTATGAGGAGAAAGAAGTCAAGAAAGCCATCTATGATAGATCTTTCGTGGAAGGGGTTTTGCCATATGACGTGTGCATTGATTCTTTTCCTGTTGACGCGCCTCCACCTCCTCCAAGACACGCTTACATAACATGGTCAAGGTTGATGAAACATGGCTTCACCAGGGGATGTCCAGGGTGCTCCATGGGACACAACAGACACTCACAAGAATGCAAAACAAGGTTTGACGCCATCTTCTCCAGACGTGGCGAATCAGTGGGACTAACTCCGAGACCAATACAGGATGGTGTTGAAACTGAATATGAACCATCCATAGCTCCAGATCAATTCCCTGAAGATGAAGTACCCATATGCCCACCGAGGTCTGATGATGAAGAAGAGCTGCAACCAGCAGCGGTCACCAGACAGCTCCCGAGGTCAGAGGTTCTCTCGCGTCCTGACGCGATAGCCGCGATCAAGAAGGAGTTTGACGGTACTGGGGACATGGGCACATGGGATTTGGGATCGGTTGAGGAGGAAGAGACGGTGAAAAGGCGAGCCATAGAGAATGGCCAGACTATCCACCTAGCAGACCTACTAGCCATATGTAGTGAGAAGAACGTTGAGCTAGAACCAAAGTTCAGAACCCTCAAAGGTAGAGTATGCTACAGGGGTGACGCAGCGAAAACTGCAAAAGGAAATGTCGCGCTATATCAAACCATGAGCGCGTCCCCTGCTTCGACCACTGCGGCTAACGCCATCATAGCATACGGTCTGTTGAAAGGCCACAAGATTTCATCAGCAGACGCCATCAAGGCTTACCTTCAGAGCGTTTTGAACTCATTGGCCGAAACTTGGGTCAGGTTGCCCAGAGAAGTTTGGCCGGAAACTTGGTTTGACTCAAATAGAAAGCCTTTGTACCGGAGGCCAGTCATCAGGCTGCTTCGCAGCTTGTATGGGCATCCAGAAGCTGGAGCACATTGGGAAAGGAAGCTGGAGCAAGAGTTGGTAAATAGGGGAGCCACGAAAATTCCAGAATTCCCAAGCACATATGTGTTTCCTTCCTACGGGCATTTGGCTTTGGTTGTTTATGTGGATGACTTCGTTTTGAGCGGAGACAGTTCATATCACGACTCCTTTTGGGCAGATCTTTCTAAAAGAATCATGTTGGATGACATTGGCGACCTGGGTAGGTTCTTGGGGAGACATCATTCAACAGTTGAGTTCAGAAATCAAGAGCTATTCGCATTCGACATGCGAGCCTATGCTGAGAGCATTGTCAATGACTATGTTCGATTAATAGGTCACGCAAAACTGAAGAGGGTTAGCACACCATTTCTCGCAAAGACCACTGTGCTTGAGGAGGCTCCGACTAAGGGCGAACTTGCAGGTTCAGCCAGTTCGGTGCTTATGAAACTGATGTGGTTGGCGCGATTGTCGCAGCCTGATATGCTGAGAGTAACCACCTGGTTAGCTACTAAGGTGCAGCAATGGACCACTGAGTGTGACAACCATCTTTTCAGGGCGATTAGTTATCTGAATGAAACAAAAGACCATTTACTCACTGGCCATGTAGATGATGATTTGAATGACATCTATGTTGAGCTTTTCTGCGACGCAGACTTTTGTGGTGATGACGAACACACATATTCCACAACTGGTGGGTGGGTACAGCTAAGTGGAA
>CAMXCT020001216.1:0-145131 GCA_947184155.2 Cladocopium goreaui
GGAAAGATATACGGTATAATCTCCTGCCATTCTATCTGGCATCTATTCTGACATCTTATCTGGCATCCTTCGTGGCATCTATACTGATATTTTCTCTGGCATTCTATCTGGCATTGTTTCTGCCATATGTTCTGGCATACGTTCCGGCATGCAATTTGGCATTCTATCTGACATTCTATTCTGGCATTCTATTTGGCATCTCTTCTGATATTCTTTTCTGGCATTCTATCTGGTATATCTTGGGGGAATCTTCGTGGCTGAGGTCCGGCGGGGAACACTCTGATCTTGATCTTGCTGTTCGGGCCTGACGGGGAACACTGCGATCTAGAGCTTGCAGTTGAGGTCCAGCAGGGATCACTGTGATTTAGAGGTTGCTGTTCGGGTTCGGCGGGGAACGCTGCGATCTAGAGCTTGCAGTTGAGGTCCAGCAGGGATCACTGTGATTTAGGTTGCTGTTCGGGTTCGGCGGGGAACACTGCGATCTAGAGCTTGCAGATGAGGTCCGCCGTCCGCCGGAAATCACTTTGATCCATATTCGGGTCCGGCGGGGAACACTGCGATCTAGCGCTTGCAGTTGAAGCCCGGCGGAGGAGAAGGAAGGAGAAGGAGAAGACAGGATAATCTAACAACCCTCACCTGACAGGTGGGGAACAACAAAAATCCATAAAAATCCCATGTTCCAGGGTTGCATGGGTCCATTTTTCACCGGCATTGCCTCAGGTCTTGGGCCTCCCTCGTGGCACCAGCAAAAGTGTGGCTGGACGATCGGGGGAAGATGGGTTTGGAATTTCGGGATCCAAACACCAATAATCACAGGATAACCATGGATAACCTGGGCTGAAGATGGTTATGTGTCTTTATGGGAAATTCATAAGTTTACTACTTAGAGAATCTAAAGGGATTCGCGTTCTTAAGCAAATCCAAGATAGTGATCATGGGAAGCTGATACAAATTTGGAACAAGATAGACAGTAAGTTGGCTGGCGGTTTCCAACGTCGATTTTCACCAACCACTCTTCAACCCTACCGCACCTAGGATGATGATGGGCTGCAACCACCAACCAGGTAGCTAGACCTCCCCAAAGATGCCGGTGCCATTTGGGATCACTTGTGTGTGCTTCGGGATGAAATATGCCTATCAGCCTTGGCTACTGGACTTTTGCTGTCGCGTGATAAATAAATAAATATAATATATATATATATTATTAGAGAGAAATTCATGTTTTCCTCGCTGTTTCATGGCTCAAAGTATGTTTTAAAAGAGTGTTTTTAACGTTTTTGAAGAGACAACGCGCTGATTTCTCCAATGGAAGTCACAAAGGCTTCCGTGGTTCGATATAGTTCCCCGCTGATTCTAGCAGCCGCCCTAGTGCTTCTGGTTTCCTTCCTGCTGTCCCACAAATCGTTTATCCGCCTGACCTTTGCCTCTTGCAAGTTATGCACGCAACTCAAAAGGTGGTGGGAGCGTCAACAAGGTGGTGATAGTAGCAGTGAAGTGGAACTCGATGTGATGCGTTGCAAGTGGATGCAACGCTTCCTGTTTGTATGTTCCGTCCTGACCATGTGCCGTTTGGTCTCTCGACAGATTGCAGTCCTTCGTGAGGACAACACCAATGCAGAGTTTGATCTCCACATTTTGGCCGCTGCCGTTTTGTCGCTCGTGGTGACTTCCTTCCCACGACTCATCACTCCCAAAAGCCTCGATGTTTGGTACGTGCTGATTTTGGTGATCCTAGATGCTGTCCATTTGATTCCTCCCGTTGAGGTGGATGTTCGGGACGTGATGGCTCTTGGTTTCCCAATTCGCTTCATTTTGGCAGTGCTGGCCAAACGGATTTGCTGCGTAGCATTTTGCATCCTAGTCCACTTGCTCCAAGCCATTTTGATCGCCAGATTGCAAGGACGGGAGCTCAAGGAAACCAACGATCCCGTGTTTTGCGGATTTGTCACACTATTGAACCAATTGGAGCTTTCCTGAAATGGGGGGTAACCATGGGTAACCCAAATCATCCAAGTCATTAGACTTGAGGATCCCCTACTGTAAGAAACCACCAATTCAAACCATATTCAGGACAGCGAGGAGGAGCAGACTCAACTGAGTGGCTCGTCGGAGTGTTCTCGCTCATGTTTTTTTGCATCCTCATTGTGCGGAATTTGATGCGTGAGAATGTGCTTCTCAAGGTGGGGTTCTTTGCGGGATTTAAAATCAATCAAAATACGCCCAGTCCAGCAGGAAAAATGATGAGTTCCCCTCTCTTTGATCCGATGGGAGGCTGGGGTGACCCCTCGATTGTTTCTCAATGTCGATTCATCCCCAGGTGGATTTGCAGAAGAGGACCGTGGAATTGGGTGCAGTTTCCTCTTTGCTGACCGCGTGCTACGATGCGGTTGTTGAGCTGGATCAAAATTTTAAATTGACCCAGGATCCTTGTCTGTTTGTTTGGTGGTTTCGAATTATCATTGCTTTTCGGCCCCAAAAACGAGATGATGATCTCAACTGATGAGTATATTTTTTTTGGGAGGGTTGAAACAACAGAAACCACTATTTTTCTGTAGCTTTTGAATCACTTTGCCCAACTTGTCGCCTTTCTTTTGTGTTGTTTTCATTCACCCATGCATAGATATCAGATTGATTTTCTTGGCAAACCTGAAGCCACCTCTAGCTCGCCTTGGGTGAAGTTGCAATCATTGGCACGTAAGGATTCGGGCCAACTCTCATCCATGCTTCTCCAAACTGCACCAAAAGTTGGTGGTTTGGCAGGGAAGTCATTGCTTGACTTCTTCAGCGAGGGAGACAGACAGCGCATCTCCGAGCAAGTACTCAATCCTGTCGAGAATATCTCTGCCGTGGCCTTGAATGCGGACATGCTGGATTCTGATTTCAACCATGTCCAAGTGGAGCTGTTCTGTGCGCAGTTCAAAAATTTGGCAAGTGAGAGGTGCTTTCTAGTGGGCTTGCGAGAGCTTCAAGACTTGGAACCTCCTGCTCCACTTGGTCCTTCAGATCCCTCACGCCTGGCAGGCAATGAGGCTCTTCTTGTGATGTATGATGTGTATAGCTTCGACATTCATATCATGAATGGCGAGATGCAACGGCTTTGCAGACCATACTTCGGGGACACAACCCCTGATGCTTGGACTTGGACAGAAAGAGAGGTTCTGACAAATAAAAGTGTGCGGTCAACCTAAGCACTCATATACATATGCACACGCATACATAGATGTGCTTAGGCTTAGGATGGACTTAGGGGCTTTATAAAAGGATTTAGGGAAGTTAACTTGAAGTTATGTTAAGTTATGTTAAAGGTTTTGTAAGTTAAGTTATATATATCTTTTGTATCTTTTTTGGCTGTAAAATTTGTAGCTTTTTTTTTCAATTGTCATGTGATTTTGGGAAGTTCCGTTTTTCCCACCGCATGTCGTTTCCTTAGCTTTTGATCTCGAAATGTGAGGAGTTTCTGGCAAAACCAGCGGTTCGGGTGAGCTTGACGCAGAAAAACAGCTACGGATTTCAGTCTTGGGGAAGCACAAAAAACTACGTTTTAACACATACGCGTTTCCAAGCACGATGGTGATGGGAGCTGGTAACTTAATCGCGTTCCCTTGCCATTTTGGTATTTTCGTGAGGATACACATGCGCGTTTCCATGTTTTTGTGGAAACACATCCCGAATGTCGATATTTTTGATCACCATGTGTATAGATGTGGAAACACATCTTTAACACATACGCGTTTTCAATCACTTTTTATGTCTCTGTGTGAAAACGCATACGTATTTACTTGTTCTGGAAGTGTAAAATCTAGAAACACATGCGCCTTTCCTTGTTTTCTTCTCTAAACAACAGGAAACACGTGTGCGTTCCACGCCAACCTTCTCTCATCTTCTCTTAAACAACAGGAAACGCCAGGATTTGAAGTCCTGCAGCGTCGCTCTCTGTGCTATCACATTTCAGTTGCAGCCATGCTTCCCGTGAAATTGCGCTCCACTTGAGCAGAAAAACTGTCCTGCCATACAAAACATCCGTTTCCAGGCCAAAAAACAGCTATCTTTGCTAACTTGTTTGTATTTTGTTGACGTATGTGCTATCTCATGTTTTATGACCCTATCTATTGATATAATTTCAACATGACTTTTACAAGTTACCCCCATTGAAAAATATACTTGAACCATGTTATAAAACTAAAGATGCGACATATTATAAAATGATTTGGATGTCAAGGCAAAGCTTCGCATGCGTGCATGATGATACAATATCATACATGTGTATACTGTAAATGATCCAAACAACAACTGAACGTTTATATACCATTGCATGTTACATATTTGAATCATATTTGTATGACTGTGAGCTGTCAGTATGAATTATATCCTCACCCCCTCGCTCGCTCGCTCGCTCGCGCTCTGTCTCTCTCTCTCTCTCTCTCTATCTCTCTCTCTCTATCTCTATCTCTCTCTCTCTCTCTCTGTTCCCTTGCCGTTGTTTGCATATATCTATATATACAGACTATGAGCATATATATCTTTGTTGGGTGGAGCCAGAGCCACAGGGCATGTGGCTACAGGGGAGGATTGTTGCAAAATGAAAAGGCAAGAGACCAAATAACACAATGCTGCTTTCCCTTGATCCGATATGGTGCGGTTTAGTTTTGTAGCGGCTCAGGACAGTATTTTGAGCCTTGCGAGCGGCAACACACGGCTATCGCTCAGCCGCCAATTGCAAGACTTGGGAAATGCCATCGCTGTACAGCAACCAAACGACATCGGACCTACTACTGTGACCTTTGATTTCTTGGGATTCAGTCGGGCTGAAGCAGTTGTGTCCATAGAATATGATCACCTTCTGGATGCCTGGATGGGATCCATGGTTTTTCATTTGACTGATCGTAGTACCAACACCTTAACCGAGTCCAACCTCCAAAACTTGCCACCTCCAACTCAACATGGACTCCATGGACTTCGTGCTCTTTGCCGACGCAGTACCTCAAGCCGTTCAAGTCGTTCAAGTTCGCGTTCCTCTCGAGGCAGTCCGTCGGCTTCCAGTCGTTCCAATCATTCTGCCATGGGCACCATCAGTGAGCTGCACTACCTCCGGGAGGCGTGCGTCACAAAGCTCAAGCTTTAAGCTACCGGCGCTGTTAACGGACCCGCAGGTTTTGCTGTTTTTTCCTGTCGCATTGCACGTCAGTTAGAAGTATTGCCCGTTAGTTAGAAGTATTGCACGTCAGTTAGAAGTATTGCACGAAGGATAATGTGATTTTCTTGGGGAACCGGGTGGGGTTGGGGGGGTGGGGGGGTGGGGTGTGGGGGGGTGTGGGGTGGGACGGCAAGGGGTGTGCTGTAACATGTCTCTTGTCACTTGCCAGACGCTCTGGATGCTACGTTGTAACATGTCTCTTGTCACTTGCCAGACGCTCTAGATGCTACACTGTAACATGTCTCGTGTCACTTGCCAGACGCTCTGGATGCTACGCTGTAACATGTCTCTTGTCACTTGCCAGACGCTCTGGATGCTACGCTATAACATGTCTCTTGTCACTTGCCAGACGCCCTGGATGCTACGCTGAATCCATGAAGGAAAAAAGTCGAGCTTCAAAAGCTGTGGAGGTTTCGTTTTCCAAAATCCACATTTGTCAATTATTTATCCTAATAGAATTCAATGATCAATGAATAAATTCCTAGCGTAACGTGGGACGAAAACAACATTTCTAATTCTGGGTAAAATAACAAAATCGTCACGGCGCCACAGTTTTAAACAAATCCATACATAATGCTTGAAATAAAAATCATTAAAAACACCGGGTCCGCTATCAGCGCCGGTACCAGATTTGAGCAGCGCATTGCAACTTTTGCAATGATGTGGGTAGTACAGGTGGCAGGGGGGCTGAAAGATGGCTGACAGGTTCGTAGTGAAGCCCGGATTGATTTCATGATTGTGTTTCAGAAAACAGCACACACATTTTAAGTCTTTTATATAAAAAGATCGGGATGTGTGAAATAATCCATGCAAATTATTTTTATGACATGAAAGTTTGCAAGATTATGTGTGTTATATCCCTATATCCCTTTGGCCCCAGTAAACTGCGGCGCCGCATCATTGCTGCCTGCAATAGATCTGTTTCACTGGTCCAAGTTCAGGGTAACGTTCGCGACATTTTTGCACAGAAAGGAGATGCCATGCGGGCGTGTCTGAAAATGAGGCACACCCCCAAATTGCAGTGTTTTTACGGAAAATAAATTTTAACATGGAAAAAAATGTTTGGGGGTGCCGTATGTTCAGACAAACCCATGCCCGTGGTTTTGGTGGGAAGGTAAAGGTGCCAGAGATCAAGACTTTGTAGGTGTATGGATCAAGTTTGAAGACTCTGGGGTCATCAGTTTTTCTTCGGTGCTACACGGCATCAAGGCGTTTGGTTTTCATCCTGAGCTGGTCAGAGCAATTCCCCGGGGCAGATTGTCGTAAAGGCTCGTTCGCATTTTTATGGGTTTTTAATGATGTTTTAATGTATTCACCCCAAGAAATTTGATGATCATTTATGCCTCAGATCTTTTGATGCCCAAGGACACTCGCAAATCCTTCCGCAAGATTGCTCTCTCAGAGCACCCAGACGTGAATCCTGACGACCCAGAATCGCAAGAACGTACCTGGTATGCAGAGAGGGCCGTGGCAATCAAACCGCATAATGAACCGCAGAAAGTAGAGAAGGGTGGGCAATGGTGCAAGAATGTGATAAGAATGTGCAAGTATCAAATAATCATTTGATTACAAGAAGTCAGATCCTTGTAAGCTTGCTTTCTTGGACTTCCAATATGCAGACATGTCAAGACTACAAACTCTGCAAGGGTGCCTCTTCCATTTTCGAAAAAGGCGCCATGCAGTCCCACCTGCTGTCAATTGCCAACGCTTCCAGGATTTCAGAAGCTGGTGGGTGCCTACAATGCATCTGGGAGAAATCTGGGTAGCAAATGGTATACGTTGACCTTTCAAATGCCCTTTCCTGAGAATTGTGCGGATCTTCTGCAAACCAGAATTGAATAGTAAGGAAATTAGATGGTAGATTCCAAGTCATTGTTTCTCTCTTCAAAATATAGATAATATAGGCTATCATTTATATAATTATATGTTCCATTGTTTCTCTTATGTGACGGCTTTTAAAAGGCAGTTTTTGGAAAATTGCAAAAGAAACCACCTAATTAGGTGAGATTCACTATGAGGGAATGAGGCCGCTTAGGTCAGATAAAGGCCAGTGAAGAATCCTCTGAGTTTGTTCCTCCTTGGTTTGGATATGTTAGGTGTTATTCTTTGTTTCGAAGGATTTGCACTTCCCCAGCCCCATTGCTAAATGATTGTTCCCTCCCCCTAAGCGGCCGTTTCGGACCCGAACACCAGTGGCTTCGTGACAATAAACCGACACGCAAGTGACAAGCAAATGGCACGCATAACAAAAAGGAAAGCACATCAACATCAACATCATTATCATTATCATCATCATCATCACTATCATCATCATCACTATCATCATCATCATCATCACCATCATCATCATCATCAACAAGAACAACACCGTCATCATCATGATCATCCTCATCAACACCAGCAACATCGTCATCATCATGATCATCATCATCATCACCATCATCAAGTCATCAAATCATCAAATCATCAAATCATCACATCATCACATCATCAAACCATCATCAAATCATCAAATCATCATCATCATCATCATCATCATCATCATCAAGTGCTCGATTCCATAGGTCTTATTCAATATGGTTCAAAAAATACAACCAAAAAAATGATGGTTTCATGCTAAACCTCACGAATTCCACAGATTCAACGCGCCCCCACAAGCCATAGCCACTCAAGAAGATACTGGTCAAGCCTTGGTCTTGGTAGCCAAGTTGCTTTTTTGGTTGCCATCAAATGGCTGAACAATGTATAATAATTACCATCCACATGATCTTTTTGAGTAGGGCCCAACTAGAGTTACACCCTGATGCGTCATTGCTGCATCACCATTAGTGTTTTATCATGTTTTATCAGCATTTGCACCCAACATGGCCAAGCCATGCAGCCCCTATTTCTAGACATATCCACGGATCATATTCAGGCTATCCTATGATGTCCCCATTTTATGTCTCCCCATTTATTCTAGCGTGTGCTTAGTGACAATGATTGTTCCTTTTGGATATCCCCTTATTGCACATTTCAACAACTGCACGCGCACTTTGCATAAAAGTGAACATGAACACACAGATAGATAGATAACTAGATAGAGAGATAGATGGATAGGATAGGATAGGATAGGATAGGATAGATAGATAGATAGATAGATAGATAAATTAGATAGATAGATAGATAGACAGATAGATAGATAGATTAGATTATATTAGGATAGATTATATTAGATTAGATTAGATGAGATTGGATTAGGTTAGATGGATATATAGATTTAGATTTAGATAGATTTAGATAGATTTAGATTCAGATAGATCGATAGATAGATCAATAGATAGATCGATAGATAGATAGATAGATAGGTAGATAGATATATATATATATATGTATATAATTTATATATATATATGTATACATTATGCATATACTATACTGTTCATATACTCAGTTTTATATTCAAATAAACGGTTGCGCGACGGCTCCGAGTCCATCATGGGGGACGAGATCTTTCCGGATGAGGTCATGGAGATCCGGGTGCAGATGACCAATCGGTACCAAGAGACGCCCGGCGAAGCTACCGGGGATATCCATGGGGATATCATGGGCAAATGGGATAAAAATGGGATATATATATATGGGATATAAATGGATGTAAATGGAATATGATATATATGAGATATTAATGGGAGAGAGATAGATAGATAGATAGATAGATAGAGAGATAGAGAGAGATAGATAGATCGATAGATCGATCGATAGATAGATAGAGAGAGATAGAGAGAGAGATAGATAGATAGATAGATAGCTAGGTAGGTAGATAGATAGATAGATAGATGGACAGATAATATATATATATGGATGTATATATATATAGTAACGACATTTGAATATGTGGAGGGCGGGCCAGACCGCAAGGCCCCTGGAGGCAGTATGAAATACCAGTTCGCATATTTAAGTGTAGTTACCGTATGTTTGAATGAATTGGATTCCGTATGTTTAAATGGCCGGACGGGCCAAGGAAAACCTTCCCGGAGGTAGTCTAAAATACCTGTTAGTATACTTCAAAGTCCGTATATTCAAATGTAGTTACCGTATATATATATATGTATATATATATGTATATATATATATATGTATATATATATGATGATGAATAGCCATGTAGAACTGATAACCTTGCCAGAATTTCACTGGGAAATGAAAAGGGAACATTTTTCTTTATCGGAGGTACCGTTTCCATGGAAAAATGAGCCTGTCCGGGCAAAACAAAAAACACATGGTTTTATAATATGGTGCAGTCCCTCTATTCTAGAGGCCTGAAATGACCCTTGTCATGCTAATTGTAAGACTGAAACAAAAATATAAACTCGACAATATTTGGTAGCCTATGTTCAATCACCAGAGGTACCCACTTTTGAAGATGAACATCCTATATTGAAAATATAAAATTTTGTTTTTTTTTTCCAGCTAGCCATGTTAAATGACTGTAGCGTATCAGAGACATGGTGGTTCAGTTCAGGAGATGAATGAATCTCCTTTTTTCACATCATTGTCAACAATCTGTTCATGTTCAATTTTCCCGGAAACACAATTTTTATACCCGTTGAAATTTTTGTTACTAAATCTGAGGCCTCAGGGCCGTTACAGAATGGTTTTTGGCTACCATTTTGTGCAAAATTTTGACCCTGGGTTCTGCCATCTTGTAAGTGGACCCCCCCCTGGTACCGGAATTTTGCATTGGAAGTGCGAGTTTGTTACCCTCCAGTCCCGACCATTCTGTCGGAGTCTGGAGGGCTAATCAATAACCACTACAAATTGGATGGATTCAA
This sequence comes from Cladocopium goreaui, assembly GCA_947184155.2. Lineage (NCBI taxonomy): Eukaryota > Dinophyceae > Suessiales > Symbiodiniaceae > Cladocopium > Cladocopium goreaui. The sequence goes on from CAMXCT020001216.1 coordinate 10,009, forward strand.
AGCGTAAATGGATAATACTCAACTACAGCCCCTACAAACTGGATGGAATCAAAAAATCACAGAATAATTTTCATAGCCTTGGGTGCAGGGCTTGGGAGAGGCCTTGAAAAGTCTGATGCGTCTGAGTGGTCATGAATGCTCGAGATGAGTCACATCTATTTAAATATATATATATGATATATATATAATATTATATATATATATCGATATTTATATTTTTTGATTATGACATCCAACGTTGGATTTAATGTTTAGCTTGGCCACTCAGACAGCGTCACGCCAAAACAGACGGATGAACGCAAAAGAACGGAAAAAATGAACCGCGACTCGGGTTGGCCGGGCTATTGCAGGTTACTTCCCAGGGATCCTAGGATAGTGCGAGTATAGCCACCCCCAGTCCCCACCATTCTGTAAAGGGCAAATCGAGCCAATGGATGCGAGCGGATGCGTGTTTAGCTTGGCCACTCAGACAGCGTCACGCCAAAACAGACGGATGAACGCAAAAGAACGGAAAAAATGAACCGCGACTCGGGTTGGCCGGGCTGTTGCAGGTTACTTCCCAGGGATCCTAGGATAGTGCGAGTATAGCCACCCCCAGTCCCCACCATTCTGTAAAGGGCAAATCGAGCCAATGGATGCGAGCGGATGCGAGTCGAGCAAAATCGGTGACTCATTTTGTAACTAGGGGTCAGATAATATATATATATATATATATACGATATATTTATATTTTTTGATTATGACATCCAACGTTGTATTTAATGTTTAGCTTGGCCACTCAGACAGCGTCACGCCAAAACAGACGGATGAACGCAAAAGAACGGAAAAAATGAACCGCGACTCGGGTTGGCCGGGCTGTTGCAGGTTACTTCCCAGGGATCCTAGGATAGTGCGAGTATAGCCACCCCCAGTCCCCACCATTCTGTAAAGGGCAAATCGAGCCAACGGATGCGAGCGGATGCGAGTCGAGCAAAATCGGTGACTCATTTTGTAACTAGGGGTCAGCTTGGACTGCCATTTTGTAACAAAAACCTTCCTCGGTGAACGTTGGGTTCTGCCAACTTGTAAGAAGGGCACCTTGGGGACGCCGTTCTGTAGCTACAAAATGGGGCTCCCAACCCCTCGGGTCCAATCTGAACGGGGATCAATTTTTCAATATCTTACTTGTTCCCGAAAAGCCATTGCGGTATGATGGAGGATGACGAAGGGAATAAATAGGGGTTCAAAGAAAAAAAGGCAATGATGCTTGGCAAAGATACTCGCCAACACCGAAAATGTCACCCAACGTCGCTTGAATGGTTTTCAAGTTTTAGGGTTTAACAATTGGGGTTTTAGGGTTTAGGCATTTAGGTGTGAGGGTTTTACGGTTTTCCATTGTTTTTTTTCTCCATTGTTTTGAGGGTTTAGGGCTTGAGACTTAGGGCTTCAGATTTTTGGGTTTTAGGGTGTTAGGGTTCAGAATTATTTGTGCAATGACGCGCAGATGCCCTACCTGGCATTCTGAAGTTCGGTAAGGATCTAAATTGTGTCGCAAATACATTCGTTCGACGTGACGGCACTGGCTGGGCCCCAAATGTTGGAACTGTTGGAACATGGCAGCCCATTAAGCAAGGTCAGCCCAATTTTCTTGGGTCAAAGTGATATCCTTTGCCTGGAGCTGTTCTCGATTCTAGGCTGACAACTTCAAATCCAGATTGCAGACTAGGCTCAAAGAAGGTCAACTTCCAAATCTGGCCGATGTTCCATGATTTTCCATATGAAATATATGAATGGAGGTATGACAGTCACTATTTACCATTATTTTGATGTGAAAACATGTGAAAAACCAATTTCGAGAAAGCGGACCTCAGGGTTTTGATCCATAGCTGCGAATTCGAGGCGCGTCAAAAGCGAGATGCGTGACACGAGCGGCCTGATGTTTATGGGCAACGCGCGGCTGATTCAAGGAGTACCTTGGAGGTACAGGATGGCGAGCACATCATTGGGGGGTTGAAAATCACCCCAATGTACACCACTTATGGAGAGTTGAATCATGGGCTTTAAGTTATTGGAAGTTATTGGCAACCAGTCCACTTGTTGCAACGATGCAACACATGTTTTCAGAATTGTGGATGGTTCAAACTGGATGTTCCAAGTTTCTGAAGTAACAACTACGACAAGGAACGCCAAGTTTCAATTCCCGGTGTTATCGTGCAATTAGAAATAGAATAAATCATAAAATGGGTGATATAAACCATTCCCAAATGGGTGGTTTATGGCATTGTTTTACCATCCATTAGTTGTTTTTGCGGAACCGTGGAACCTGTCCAAGGTGATCACCGTCATGTTTTTCGGCATCCTGTTCGTTGGGACCTCAGGATTCACGATTTTTTTTAAACATTTTGAACAGCGGAGTTCAAGAAACCACCAAAATTTATATCCCAAAAATATCCAACAAAAACGGCTTATCATGGTTTCTTGTAATTTTCTTCGGAAGGAATAGAAAGGCGCTTGATGTTTGGAAACCATCATATGCCCAGCATGCCCGTTGCTGGATGAATTGAGATCACCAGGGACTATTCTTTTTCCGTTACGATATGTTGCATTGAAACATAAGATGGAACATTACCAGATATCCATGTTAACTATCATGCTTCCATGTTCCATAATTTTCCATAGTTACGAACATTACAAGAAATGTGCTCGAATGGTTTTTGGTCCTTAGGAGTCCTTGTAGGTTTGCATCATGAGAATCATGAGGCTTTGAGCCAATCAGATCAAGATACTGTGACTTCCCTGCTGCTGCCTCCGTCGGCGCGACGCGGCTTCTGAGTCTGATGTTGTCTTGGCAGTCTCTGGTTCTTTCACTGTTGCTTTTGTTGCCCTATATCTTTCAAAAATCTTTCAAATCTTTACCATTGACTTGAACAAAACACGTGTAAAACAAAAAATCACGTTATCTTCCCCATGGAGGATGCTTTCCCCAATCGCCATGGTGTGGAGGGATCTCATGCTGCATTGCTCTGGCCCACAGATCCCTGGATTCCCGGCACATCCCTGTCGCCCCAGTGCGGATTGGAAGAGAAACCCCGAACATGCAGTAACCATTTTCATCTATGTATTTTCATCCCTTGAAATCATGCATGGTTTTTGGAATCTCAAAAGGAATCCAGCCAAGCCCACGGCTGTTCCACGCCAATTTTCAGACCTGTGGCAGAAGAAAAGCCGCGAAACAGGTAGTGTCAAGGTCCGCTGGTGGAAAAAAAGGATTACATTCTCCTATGCTACCCTCGGGTAATTTAGTATAGCGATGGAAGAATGTTTCATTTCTAGATATTTCTAGATGATTTCATTACCTTTCAAAATTCTGATTTTCCATAGCTACGTTCAATGACCAGAGGGTAATACAGATTTTTATTATATAAACCCCTTTATTATGAGTCAGCCAGAGCAGTTTTTTAAAAATCCGGGGAGCAGCCACCGAAGCTCACCGATTGCGATGGCGATCTGTGTTCGATCGCGTTGTGGGGAGATGAATATCCCCATGGGCCCCATGGGGCCCATCAACCAGATAACGTCCTGCCACATCACATTCATAGGGAGTTTTGTTGGCCCAGGTGGTTTTTTTTCCAATGGTTTGGGGACTGTACCTGACTATACCTCTTTCATTATTGATGGTAATTGGTAGGTTGGGCTTGGATTCCTTCTGTATACTGCAAAGAATCACCGTGAAACGGGTAAGAAAAACACCATTGAACCAGCTAGCAACTATTTGGTAAATATACAGTAGTGTTTGTGGTTGTTATATTCTGAAATATTCTTGGCTGGGCAGAATAATGGTGAATAACCACAATCATAGCAATAAAGTGGAAGATGCTTTTTCATTTCACCTCTCTATCACACGGCCATTTCCATGGTATTTTGGCATTTTCCATGGCAAAAAACACTCCAGCTAATTGGGGTACCCCCATGACTTAGGAAACCCCCTTTAGTAGGGAAAATGATCAGAAATCATTGGATTTAGGGTATGATCTTGCGTTTTTCATTTCCAAGGTTGGGGTATTCAGTGCTAAAATGTCCAGGCCGTTCATGCCCTCAAAAAACACACCATGTTCGACGTCAGGCTGGAGTGGGGAAGCTAAGTCGCTGCTAGGTTTGCTGTCCAAAGTTCTGGTGGAGGAGCTGGCCGGTTTATGGAATCCAAATGGACTTGGCAAAATCTTGGGAAAAATTGGGAAAACATTGGGAACATATTGGGGAATCCATTTAATTATATTAATTGTGCGGGTAGCCTCCAAATAGTCACAAGATGATACATAAATGGTATCCCTCCCAATTAAACAGTCTAGGGGTTTATTAATCAAGGGTTGACATTACTTAAAGTAACCCCCCAAAGAAATCGGTCGGGCCAGATTCATAACTATTCATAGTTCTTTGGCTCGTGCGGTTTCCTGCACAGTCTCAGCTTTCACCCTTGAGATCATGCCACAAGCAGTTTCTTCATGTGTTTCAGCCAGTCGAAGATATAAATCTTGGGAATCTTAGGCAATATTCTTTTCAAAAATTCTTCAAACAGGCAGGACCTCTAGCATGAAATGCCATTTGCACATGTTCTTGAAAGCCAAGTTTTCCTGATGAACCCCCAGGCATTTGCCAGAGATTGGTACATTCGGCAAAAGAAGTGACATGAAATTACCAATAACTAGGAAACCTCCATTTGTGAGCACGGTCAGAACAACCATTGGTTCCCTCAGATTCCCTCCGCCCTGCAGTGGCCCACAGGAGCATTTGGCTTGCCGAGTGGCTGTGGTGCAGGCGGGACTCAGACATGAAGTCATGGGCTGGCTCAAACATACATGCTTCAACAAATGTTTGACTGGTTAGTTATATATATATATATACTGGTTGGTGGTTTGGAACATGTGGATTATTTTTCCATTCGGTTGGGAATTTCATCATCCCAGCTGACTTTCACTCCATCATTTTTCAGAGGGGTAGGTCAACCACCAACCACGTTTAGGCTTAGGATTATGCTCCCCAACTGGCTGATATGTTTGCGGATGGGCTGAAAGCCACCAACCAGAGAAAATTGTGCCATTTTTGGAGCCCCCGTTGTACCGGTAATTTTTTTCCTGTGACTCCACTTCGGCGAATAAAAATGCCAAGTCAGGTAAAAATCATCAAAAAATGGATGTCGCAAGGTTGGGGTTCAGGAAAACAAATGTTGGAGCCAGGAAAGCAGGATTAGTAACATGAGGTTGTACCACAGGATTTTATATGTTTCGAAGATTTGCTTGCCAGGATTGCATGGTTTTCCAAACAAGGTTGGGGTACAGGAAAAAAATCTCTGGGCCAATCTGTCGAACAGGAGAGGGTAGGATCTACATAAAGGTTGTGATCATACTTTTTAATGCATTTCAGTGGTTTGTAAAAAGGTTGAATCCGATAGCTTCACTGGATTTTAATTTTGAGCAGTTATGAACTCCGTATGGTTTTCTTCAACAATATCCTCCTCTGTACTACCAGTTTTTTTTTCCTGGGGGTTCAGTACGCTTTTTAAAAAACACTATTTTCCAAAAATCTAGCAGACAGTGGGTGAGGGTCCAGGGGCATGATACGGGGCCAGGAATCAAATATCATACCAAAAAAGGCCCAGTTTTTTTTCCTGAAAGCTTCCTGACGTACAGTGGCAGGAAATCAATTTCTGTCTGTTGTGATTGATGGGGTTGATCTATCAGTCTGTGTATGTAAGGCATCAGGAAATCAATCATGAATGACTCTGATAACGGGTAAGTTTGTAGAATTCCCAAGGTTAGTAGCCAGGAATTTGAAGGTGGATGGATCAAATGGGAGTTTACTAGAACATATCTAAATGTCAAACCCCAGGAAAAAATGTACCATGATTACTTGAGGGGGTATGATTCTTTACATGACTTTGCAAAAGGGTACAAACACATATGTTCACCTGCACCAACCAAAAAAAGTGACTTCAAGAGGCCAAGGCGCAGGGGTCAAAAACAAAATCCAAGGGGCTGGACCTTTTTTGACTGAATACTTGCGGATGATCTTCAAAGGTTGGCCCCACAGGAAAAAAGTCGCATCACCAGGCCAATCATCCACAGATAGGACATGATGGGACGAATTCAAGAATTTTGTGTCAACGCGCGCCCAATTTGCAAAACACATGTTTTTTTTGCTGAAAATACAGTTGTCCTTGCAAAAGGGTACAGACACACATGTTCAGCTTCACCAACCAAAAAAGTGACTTGAAGAGGCCGAGGCGCAGGTGTCAAAAATAAAATCCAAGGGGCTGGACCTTTTTTTGACTGAATACTTGCGGGATAATCTTCAAAGGCTGACCCCACAGGAAAAAAATCCCATCTCCAGGCCAATCATCCACAGATAGGACATGATGGGACGAATTCAAGAATTTTGTGTCCAACGCGCCCAAATTGCAAAACAGGCGTTTTTTTTTCTGAAAAGACATTTGTCCTTGCAAAAGGGGTACAACCACATATGTTCAGCTTCACCAACCAAAAAAGGTGACTTCAAGAGGCCGAGGCGCACGTGTCAAAAATAAAATTCAAGGGGCTGGACCTTTTTTGACTGAATACTTGCGGATGATCTTCAAAGGTTGGCCCCACAGGAAAAAAGTCGCATCACCAGGCCAATCATCCACAGATAGGACATGATGGGACGAATTCAAGAATTTTGTGTCAACGCGCGCCCAAATTACAAAACATATGTTTTTTGCTGAAAATGCATTTGTCCTTGCAAAAGGGTACAACCACATATCTTCAGCTTCACCAACCAAAAAAAGGTGACTTGAAGAGGCCGAGGCGCAGGTGTCAAAAATAAAATCCAAGGGGCTGGACCTTTTTTTGGCCGAATTCTTGTGGATGATCTTCAAAGGCTGACCCCACAGGAAAAAAATCGCATCACCAGGTCAACCATCCATAGATAGGAAATGATGGGACGAATTGAAGAATTTTGTTCCAACGTGTGGCCAAATTGCAAAACAGGCGTTTTTTTCCTGAAGATACATTTGTCCATGCAAAAGGGTTGTGCATTGCCGTGGGCATCTGCCGGACCGCACTCGTGAAGCCGTGGACTCTGAAAAACTGCGAGCTGTCAGCCGGGAAGTCAGGTGCCAGGAATTCATTTTTTTTCCGTATCAGATTGAGGGGGGGAAGATATGGCATGTTACCAACGCAAGCATCCAGGAAATATTTTTTTTTACTTGGATATGAGAGGGGTAAATTTATTGGATGTTGGACGTTGGGCACCACGAAATTAGCAAAGAAAATTCAAAAAGGTGGTTGGAAGTGAGATTTCGGCTTCAGAGGTTAGGAGCCAGGAATTTAAAGCTCTAAAACCTCTCTCAAAGGTTAGGGGTCATCATTTTAGACCGATTTTTTTCTAGGACTGTACCCCACGTTTTTGTACCGACGGGGATCAACAATCATGTAGAGAGGACACATCATTTCTGGTCATTTCCAACAGAGAGAGAGAGAGAGAGACAGTTCTGGACCTCCAAAGCCTAGTGTCATCCATCTCCCCGTCTTGAAAGATCTTGACAGCATGCGAGCAAAAAAATGATGGAGCCGGTGGAAACCCTGTGACCCAGGATTTGAATTATATGACAAGAAAAGTGTTTATGCCAAACCCTCAGCAGTTTTTGAAAGGTCGTGATCTTCCAATTCAATCGACTTGACGATCTGAATGGGGTAGGTACACATGTATCATCATAAAGGTTATGACCCAGGAAAAGAGTTGTGTCAGCGCAATGGTGGGCCAGGAGAAATGTTAGTCCACATAAAGGTTGTGGAACAGGATTTTAATTTGTTTGCCCGGGAAATTGCAACTTGGTTGTTGGCTTAAATCTGTTGGGTTGTACCCTTTGGAAATCAATTCCAAAAGGTTGTGGACCAAACGATTTAAGGCATTTTTTTCCAGGACTGGACCCTTTTGAGCGGTACGACCGGGGGTATTTTTGGAGTTGAATATAAATTAATATATATATATATATATTTAATTTTATTTATTGAATATAAGACTTATTTGTAGTAATCCACAACAATCCAATACACACACATCTATATAAATATACAATACATGCACACACACACATATATATATATACATATCATAATAGTTGCATAATGTAATAAGTCAATAACGACAGTTTTGGCAGTTACTACATATTTATATTCATTTTTCTTAATGCTTACTTAGTTTGGAAGCTGTTCATAGTCTCTGCAGGTGGTTTCCAGGCAGGTCAAGTCTCTACCTTCGCACGGATGAAACAACAAAGAAAGGGAGGCCTGTATTCATACAATCCTGAGACAGATGTACCTTAAATTTCTGCATTCGAGACAGTTCACGTTGCTTGCATGAAAAAAAGATCATTTCTGACCTGTATGTCATGAAGGTGTAGGCAAGCCCAGACAATCGGCAGGTGAATTAGAATAACTTACAACAGGCAACTTGACCCCAAATTTGCCCCAACTGATGTTTAGTGGCGGGAGAACCTCCGCAAAATTTCTTGGAATTTCAGGCCAGCCCCAATGTCTTGGCTACCCTGGCACCCAAGCTTCATGGTTTCCAAAGAATTGGGAGATACTCTTCCAACTGGCCAATGCTTGAGAGGGACATGCTGGCAGTCCGCCAAATATTCTTTCCGCAGATTTGGGCTCTCCAGCGTAGCACTTGTGGTAAAGTGCGAACCTTCCAATCATTGTCGTTTTTTTGTCAATTGCTTTGTGGCACACAGCATCATGTCTTTGTTTGTTTTTCTTGCTTTTGCCTGTGTGTTGAAGGGCCAGGATTCAACAGTTTTCTGGCACAGTATCAGTGTATTCAATTCAGTGCCACTTGTGGCCGCTAACATTTGCTTGCAGCAAAGGTCCTGGAAGACAGCTGGCTATACGACCCTCCAACTTGATGGGCCATAGATGCGATGTGTGTGTGTGTCAAATTAGCTCAGATCCTTCAGGAATTGGGTCATCAGATTTTATCAGATCCAGAAAAATGGGGCAAAAGTTATGTCCTGGTTGGTGGTTTGGAACATTTTTTATTATTCCATATATTGGGAATTTCATAATCCCAGCTGACTTTCATATTTTTTAGAGGGGCAGGTATACCACCAACCAGTGTCTCATGATAACTTTCCAGCCATTTCCAGCCCACCCAAAAATTCATCAAATCATCCAACCTCCTCGCCCGCCATGGCGTTGAAGACTCGGCGAGCGCACCTGGATACTCGGCAGGATTTACTGTATAGCCACCCCCAAAAATCCTAATTACTTTACTTCGTGTGATCCCCACCATGACATGTTACATGTTGTTACTGGCAAATCTTCTGGCATTCTATCTGACATATCTTCTGGCATTCTATCTGGCATTCTATCTGGCATATCTTCTGGCATATTATCTACTCAAATCTTCTGGCATTCTATCTGGCAAACATTCTGGCACTTTATCTGGCATATCTTCTGGCATTTTATTTGACATTTTATCTGGCATTCTATCTGGCATATCTTCTGGCATTCTATCTGGCATTTTATCTGGCATTCTATCTGGCATACCTTCTGGCATTCTATCTGGCATATCTTCTAACATTCTATCTGGCATACCTTTTGGCATTCTATTTGGCATATCTTCTAACATTCTATCTGGCATATCTTCTGGCACTTTATCTGGCATATCTTCTGGCATTCTATCTGGCCGTTGAGGTCCAGCGGTGCACACTGAGCTGGGAAGGTCCCAGGTTGAGGTCCAGCAGTGCACACTGAGCTGGGAAGGTCCCAGGTTGAGGCCCAGCCGTGCACACTGAGCTGGGCAGGTCCCAGGTTGAGGTCCAGCGGTGCCCACTGAGCTGGGAAGCGGTGCACACTGAGCTCGGACGTTGGCGAAGAGCTTGGCGAAGAGTTGGCAAGGCAACAGTGGACGTGGAAGTGGAGGCAGAGGTGGTGGAGGAGATGCTGGCGGAGGAGGAGCAGGAGGAGCAGGAGGAGGATAGCTAGCCGAGGAGGAGGATGAGGAGAACAACTGTGATAAAATCTAACAACCCTCACCTGGCAGGTGGGGAAATAGAAACACGTGGTTCCAGGAGGTTATGGGTGATAATTTAACAATATTGACATATTTCCAGTTTTCCTACTTTTCTGTTGGCTTTGGGGTTGCTAAGCCTTATTTAATAGCTCATCATTATTTTAGTTGAACTATTTTAATTTAGCCAGAAAAATGATGTTCAAAGAGACACACAAACAGTTCTTAGTCACCAAAAATGTACAGACATGGGCGGCTTGAAGCAATTTTGAGCAATTTTGAGATTTTAGCAATAAAAACGGAGGAGTTTATCAATAGGCAACCGGACTGTGCTCACATACGCGGCGATATCAGGGGATCCCACCAAGCTGGATTAATCTTAGTGCTTGATTTGACATTGCATAAGTATAGTATTAAATCCTGTCCCACAATTATGACATACCACCCCATGGGACTTAAAATTAAATATGTAAAATGAATAGGTTCAGAGCTGAACCAGAGCAGGTTCTCGGAGGGTATTCAGTAATTATCAAAACTAGCCAGGTGACAATCAACAAGACCAGGGAAATGAGGCGCCGATGCTGTGTTTATGGGTTGATTTAGCTATCGGGGGAGGGATACTTCATATTCCACGACAAAATGTTTCCTGTGTTTGGCAAAGTTGGCCATGACAGATTGGGATTTTGGAGACAATCCTGATATGGGACATGTTGTTTCCTGTCCTTTGCATTAATGTTATTTCGCGATTTCATACCGCGTCTCTAGACCTGATTGCTCAGATTGGGGATTTGATGGCATGAAACTATAGGTAAAGGTTTTCTGGCCAACTATTCAGACCGAAGGACGGAGACGTTGATAAACTCTTTTAGCTTGGATAGGTTTAATAGATCGGAAACAGTTTGCTTGAGGAAAGTATCCAGTGTCGAAGATGATTGGTGGGTTGGAGTATTTTTGTCCATCCTACCTTGCCCAGTGTTATAAATTGGTTTCAAACCACCATTCACTCTAGCTTATAGATATATCTATCATAAACCCAGCAGTTGAACATTGCCGTGTTTTGACGTTCGTTTTCCGCAGCAAGTCTTGCCATGCTTCGTCCCAAGGTGCTCCTTGTGCCTTTGATGCTGACGTTGTCATGGAGACTCGCCAGCCAAAACCTGAACCAAATGGGGCTATCAACCATAGAGGGACAGAGAGGGATTTAATGGGAAAATGGAAGGTTGACGATCATCCTGGAGGATTGATGGATCTGTATATGAGGATATTTTGAATGATCATGACGCACCATGACATCGGAGGATCTATGGAAAATAGTAGGGGGAGACAAGGTGGCTTTCCAGTTCGTTAGCTAAGTTTGGTTTATAACTCTAATATTTACTGGGTCTATGGTAGATGTAGATATAACGATGTAGCTTAGTGTTTGTTAACCAACACACATCACTGGGGGCTACCACCGCGTTGGGGCGGGCAGGGCGGGCGGAGATGCTAGTTTGTTTTCACGGATACGACACGTTTGGACGGATATCGATACACTCTGGTACTTTAACATGGCTATTGAATATGGCATAATATGGCTATTTAGTTCGTTGACTTACCTAATTATTAAAAAATGTGATCCATATTTGTTTGTATGTTTACCAAAGGGTTCCCAATACCTAACGCGTTCTCGCCAAGGACCTACAATTTTCTCAGCTCCGGCTCCATGGACACCACAAGCACCCGCTGCCGCCGTCGCGAGATGCTGGCGGGCGCCGTGCTGCCGGCACTCGTGTGCCTGGGCTGTGATGTCCCTTTGATATGGCAATGTACCCTCTGGTCGGAGGAAGTTTAGAAGTCAAACTGCAAACTTCCGACAACATGGACAGATGAAAAGCAGAGATGGGAAGAGTCAGAGAAGAGAAGAGAAGAGAAGAAGAAAGAGAAATAGTCAGAAGAAAGAAGATCCAGGTGCGCGAAAAGGTAGCAAAGTGGGGAAACAATGTGTTTTTCCAATGATTTGAGGCTCCGGAGGGTCGCAAAGTAGGCTCGCTAAAGCGGCGGGTGCGGAGCCAGTTGGCCAGATGAGAGATGAAAAATTGCACGCCGTTGTGGCGCGAAGCAAATTTCCAAGTCAAAATGTACAAAACACACCAGGTCCGGACCACTTTTGGAAATTGAGATGTCGAAAAAGTGCACGCCGTTGTGGCGCGAAGCACATTTGCAAGTGAAAAAGCAAAAACCACCTCACATTCGGAGCACTTTTGGAAGTTGAGATGTCGAAAAAGTGCATGCCGTTCTGGCGCGAAGCACGTTTCCAAGTCAAAATGTACAAAACACACCAGGTCCGGACCACTTTTTGGAAGTTGAGATGTCGAAAAAGTGCACGCCGTTGTGGCGCGAAGCACATTTCGAAGTCAAAATGTTAAAAAAACACTAGGGGTTCGGACCACTTTTGGACGTTCAGATGTCGTTTTGCGTGGCAGGCACAAGGGATTGTGCGCCTTATCAAAAGTGAGCAAAACGTGAAGGTTTTGTAGCATTTCCAAAAACAATGGCAGGCGTGGGACGTTTGAAGAGGGTCTGCAAAGATGCATTTTCCTTGGCAGGCGCAGTACAAGAGACATGTTCATCAGAGCTGTTAGGAAGTCCGGGCGCTGATTTCCTGAGAGGGGTTGCATTTTGGAGCATCAGATCTTCAGGTTTGCTGAGATATGCTGAGATGATTTTGCGTGACAGGTGCAGCACTTCGTATGACCTGGCATCACTTTTTCGTGGCAGGCGCAGTACTTTAGACAGGTTGACTGGAAAAATCGCAAAATGCACTGGTAGGAGGCCGTCAGCTCTGCACTCAGTTTTTGATGTTGTCAACTTCGAAAAATGAGGAAGTCTCGCAGAATTGTTTCGTTTTTGATGTTGTCAACTAAAAAGAATCAGGAAGTCTTGCAGAATTGTTTCGTTTTTGATGTTGTCAAGTGCAAAAATTGCAGAAGTTTCGCTGAATTGCTGCGTTTTTGATGTTGTCAAGGTGAAAAACTGAGGAAGTCTCGCAGAATAATCCCTTCCCCCTAATACTAAACGTCCCCCCCTCCCCTATCAATAAAAACTTCAGGTAGTTTTTATTATTAGGGTTGTATTTATTATTAGGGAATCCTATTACAGTAATAAATTTAAAACCTTACTGCTAACAACTAATTTGTTCGATTTCAAAATCAACTAAATTTCCCTATGTAACGCAATTAAAATATTGCCAAAAATTGGATTTCGAAGCGGACCCTATTAATAAATTTAAAACCTTAATACTAAAAACTAATTTGTTCGATTTCAAAATCAATTAAATTTCCATATATAACGCAATTAAAATATTGCCAAAAATTGGATTTCGAAGCGGACCCTATTAATAAATTTAAAACCTTAATACTAAAAACTAATTTGTTCGATTTCAAAATCAATTAAATTTCCATATATAACGCAATTAAAATATTGCCAACAATTGGATTTCGAAGCGGACCCTATTAATAAATAAAAACTTTAATGCTCAAAACTAGTTTGTTCGATTTCAAAATCAATTAAATTCCCTTGTGTAATGCAATTCAAAAAAATGCCACAAATTGGTTTTCGAAGAGGGCCCTAATAATAAATTGAAAACCAAAATTAAAAAAAATCGGACGGACCCTAATAATAAACACCCCGGGGTTAACTAGTTTTTATTATTAGGAGGCAAAACCCACAAATGGTAGCTTTATTTTTAAATTGTTTTCTAAAGGGGATAAATTAAAAGTCAAATTGGCCAACCTGAAATTTCTAAACTGGGAGATGGACCCTAGTTTGTAGTATTTGGGGGACATTTAGTAATAGGGGGAAAGGATTAGCTTCGTTTTCAAGCTTGCAGATAGACAGACAGACAGACAGACAGACAGACAGACAAACAGACAGACAGACAGACAGAGAGACAGAGAGAGAGAGAGAGAGAGAGATAGATAGATAGATTGATTGATTGATTGATTGATTGAAAGATTGATAGATTGATAGATTGATAGATAGATAGGCAGAGAGATAGATAGATGGATGGGTGGATGGATGGATAGATAGGTAGATAGATAGATAGATAGAAAGGTAGATAGATAGATAGACAGACAGACAGATAGATAGATAGATAGATATACAGACAGACAGATAGATAGATAGATAGATAGAAAGAAATAGATAGATAGATAGATTAGATAGATTAGATAGATTAGATAGATTAGATAGATTAGATAGATTAGATAGATTAGATAGATTAGATAGATTAGATAGAATAGATAGATTAGATAGATGAGATAGATGAGATAGATGAGATAGATGAGATAGATGAGATAGATGAGATAGATGAGATAGATGAGATAGATGAGATAGATGAAATAGATGATAGATGAGAAAGATTGATAGATTGATAGATTGATAGATAGATAGATAGAAAGAAAGAAAGATAGGTAGATAGATAGATAGATATATTGATATATAGATCGATAGATCGATAGATAGATAGATCGATAGATAGATAGATAGGCAGAGAGAGAGATAGATAGATAGATAGATCGATGGATGGGTGGACGGATGGATGGATGGATAGGTAGATAGATAGATAGAGGGAGGGAGGGAGAGAGAGAGAGAGAGAGAGAGAGAGAGAGACAGAGAGAGAGAGAGAGATAGAGAGAGATAGAGAGAGATAGAGAGAGAGAGAGAGGGAAAGAGAGAGAGAGAGATAGATATAGATAGATATAGATAGATATAGATAGATATAGATAGATATAGATAGATATAGATAGATATAGATAGATATAGATAGATATAGATAGATATAGATAGATATAGATAGATATAGACAGACCTAGATAGATATAGATAGATATAGATAGATATAGATAGATATAGATAGATATAGATAGATATAGGTAGATATAGATAGATATAGATAGATATAGATATAGATAGATATAGATAGATATAGATAGATATAGATAGATAGATATAGATAGATAGATAGATAGATAAAGAAAGAAAGAAAGATAGATAGATAGATAGATATAGATAGATAGATAGGTAGATAGATAGATAGATGGATGGATGGATGGATGGATGGATGCATAGAATAGGTAGGTAGGTAGGTAGGTAGGTAGAGAAAGAGAGCGAAAGAGAGAGAAAGAGAGAGAAAGAGAGAGAAAGAGAGAGAAAGAGAGGAGACCTCAAACACCTTTCGGTCCATCAGTGGTTTCTCTCTGCCATCCGTGATTCACAACAACCAAGCTCTCCTATAGGTTTGCTATTTTTGAAATTTCCGCCACCGCCTTGTGCGGTACTACTGGTACCAAAACTATGGAACATCACCATTCTTAAATAGGTAAACCAACGAACAAAACAATTAATTAGCCATTAGCTATGTTAAAGTACCAGAGGGTAGCACAACCCAAAAAGATTGATTGAAGAGTAAAATCCGATGAAAATTGTGCGAAGAGACTTTTTTCGAGAGTTGCTGTTCGTTTTTGTTGGATTGCGAGACGTTCTCCGGGTTTGGGCCCAAGAGGTCCTTTCAAAGGGTGAACAGATTCAGATGATTCAAGGTTTTCTGAGGCTGTATCTGAATATTGGGGAGGAAATGATAGGAACAAATTGTCCCAGAACTGTTTGTTTGTTAAGCGTTTTAATTTGCTGAACATTTGAGGTTGACCTTTAGGTTGCCTGAACTGGTTCATCTGGAAAAGGTACGTGACTTGGGTCAATTTTTCGCACATCATGGCTACTGTCACCCTGAAAAACATCACCTTTTGACAGGCTTATTAGAGCTGGGAATGACACATCCCCAGAATGTTTGGTGGCAAAAATGTATACAAAAACCAGGGTTTGAAGCCAGTCTGTTCTTATCCCATGAATTTTCACAAGACAATGGAGAAAACACAGGTCAGTGGTAGTTGCGTTCGGATCCCCCACTGTGACGAAAAGACCATTAAACACCATATTTTCCAAACATCGAGCTGGACAAAAAGGATCACGTATTTGATGATTCCAGCTGGATGACTTGCCTATTTTGTTTTGCAATTTGATGGACTCGATTCGAATCAGTTTTAATGTTGACCTATATTCATCATCAAACCAAGTTGGCTTCGCCATGGAAGTATATAAATATACATAAATGTTTACTGTAGCATATCCTACTATTGCGAGCAGAACCACAACATATCATGCTACGATTGGAACACACCTGAGGCCTGAAGCGAGCAACGCGCAAGTACCTGACTGGCAAGGTGAGATCATTTTTTCGAACCAAAGGGATGGCACAGCAAAACACTGCTATTTCGAGTCACTCTGTTCATATTTGTTTTTTTTTTTGGGGGGGGTGGTCACTAGTCACTATAAAAATAAGCAAGCACACACTGATGATGCAATTTGATGCAATTCGGCAGTATTGGAGGCGTTGTTTGGGGCTAGCGATAATGAATATCCCTTCCAAATGAGGAGTCAAGGAGCCCAGGGTTTGCCAGTTCTGATTTTGTATCATGCTTTTGTAAGGGGGGAACTACAATCGTGGTACCCCATAATTAGCCAAGTCTCAAGTTGGTTTATAGCTCGAACAGCTAGGGTTTATGAACAATGTACGTACTTGTGCCTATAGTTAATGGGGGTTCTAAACCGACTTAGCCAACTATGGGGCACCACTTTGCACCATGCACAGGTCGAACATCCTACCATTAGGCTCCCAAGCTGTGACTTGACATTTCCCAAGCTGCCTAGCTGACGCACCCACGACTGCAGGCGCATATGAAGATCCAGACCATCCTGGGTGTAAGAGAGAAGTGCGAGTGGAAGGCATGAAAGTGACCTGGCGTTTCAACCTCACGAGTGGTCCTGGGCAGCCAAAAAATGTTGATTGGTTTGTCCAAAAAATAGAGAGATGGCCCAGCTAATGGCGGGTTGACCAAGGAAAATCATGATTAAGCGCGGGGTTTTTGAATCTTCAGATCTTGAGATTTCTCAATACCCATGAGAGCATATGCAGCATTTTGGGGGATGAGACTTGACAATAACTTTTTGTGGTCACCCAGATGCGAAGGTCTAAATTCTGTCCCACAGTTGTTGATACAACCCGACATGATGAATGGAGAGATTGTAGAGCCCATAGTTTGACTATCATGAATTATCAATATTGTTCAAATGGGATTCTCAAGTCACCATGGGTTTCAAAATACTCACATGGTCTGAGGACTTGGATGATTTGGGGGTACCCCCATGAGTTAGGAAACATCCAAATAAAATAATTACCTACCTTCAATCACAAAACACACAGGTGACCATCGAGGCCGCGGAAGGAAAACCCGGCTGCGGCAATGGCGAGAAGGTGCCACCCGGTGCCCCCCGGTGTTTCCGTTAAGGACACCGTTAAGGAAACCGTTAAGGAAACCATGGGAAAATGCGACTTTCGCCCAGAAAAATGGGCATGTCATTTTTTTTCTTAAGGCTGATTTATGATACTTAAGTGGCTTGATAACTATAGGACTTTTTTGGCAGGTAGATCGAACTAGTTAATGGGATGATAAGCCAACTTATAACTGGGGAGGCACCACATCGAGTGGATGATGGAAACATTTTCCGGGGTCGCTGACCTTTGATCTGGCACATATTCGGAAAGTCTATCTTCCTTTCCATCGGACAATTTATTTGACATCATATATTCTGACATTTGATCTGGCAGATGTTCTGGCTAATGTATTTGACATCATCTATTCTGGCATTTCTGACGCAATTGAAACCCACAGTCACGCCGAGCCGCAAGAGGAGCACACCAGGAGCAAAGGAGGAAAGTTAGAGTAGGAGGAAGAGTGGGCGGAAGGAGAAGAAGAAGAAGAACAAGAAGAAGAGGAGGAGGAGAAGAAGAAGGATGAGTTGCACCTTTGTTAAAAAAATCTAGAGACCTTCACCTGGCAGGTGGGGAAAAATCAGGATTTACTGTAATGGGAGTTATAGCTGATTTAGGATAGCTAAGAAACCGCTATAACTACGACTTATGGTAGATATATCGAACTAGTTAATGGCATTATAAGCCAACTTACAGCTGGGTGGAACTACATTGAGTGGATTATGTTACAGCTTTGGGGGTCGCAAAGAGTCGTGTTTGAGGTGTAGAACAATGGAAAACCTGGGGTTTCGAAAGATTTGATTCGACCATAAATTCAGTAGCATGCGCTAACCATGCAGAGTGGAACTTCACCATCACTAGGTCCACAGCACTTCTTGGTTTGTCCGCTTCTCAAGCCATGGAATGGCCAGGAGCGACCGTGGAGTGTGAGTGGCAAACTCAGCTTGGCCGCCTACAACGATGCCTGAAAGCATTCCTGGGTTGATAAGCCTGGTGGAAAGGAGGGTCGTTTGTTGATTTTTGATGATTTTCGATGATTTTGCAACAGTGCTTTCTTTCGATAGCGTGCTGGAATAATGAGAGGCCAGCGGTACAGCCTTCTCACCTTATTGCTTGTGAATAGGGATGTTAAAGTTCAGAATTTCAAGTGGAAAACATGGCCCAGATCGATTCAGACAACATGTTTCCTTCAACATGTTTGCAAGTCCAAAATCCCATATTTTGCACTCACCACTTGTTTGAAGACAGTTCCGAAAAACCATATATAATCGAATTACAATAGATAGAGAATACAATGACTGTAGCACATAAACATAGCATTCCAAGAACCATTAGAAAATGTAGGAAATTCCTGGAAATTCTCCAGGAACAAACCCTTGGTGATCCCCTCTACGCTTTCAATGTCCAAATGTCCAAATCGCCTCAGGAGATGATTTTAGACATGCGACCCCGTGGCGGCCCTGAACGTTTGACCGTTCCTGGGCCAGATATGTCTTGATTGGTGGTGGCAACAGAAATGGTTGGAATTGAATCACTGAACTGACGATGACATACATGTTCATTATTTAATCATCAAAAGGATGATTATAAATATGAGTCTATCACATACACATGAAACATACAGTGGAAATGTCTGACTTCACCACGTCAGAATACTGGTGGAAAGCCACTGGGGGTTTACATCACCCAAAGCACCAACCCAAACCAGTGAACTATTCAATGATGACACCCAGTGACTTTCATATTCTTTCTCAAAGCTATTACAATTTCATTGGTGCACGATTGCAACAAAGATGAAGCAATGTTCAGGTCCGACAGATTCCGACAGTAATAAAACCTCCCCAAACAGCAGACAAATTGGCGCCAGAAATTGATCAACCACCCCAAAAAAAATAGTCAATTGGTAAGTGAACATCCCGACATGGTCTGATGTTTTTCATTTATAGGCTTTATAGGAATCTTCACAATGGTTTGAGTGTTGAGCCGAACTCAAATTATATACATGTAGTATTATCGTGTATTGTTATTTGTTTATTTAAATCAGAGTTATATTGAATCGCCAATAAATCATGTTTGTCTCTCTGTTAAATCCATGCTTCGGTTGTCAACTCCCATTTTTCCCATGATTCTGCAATGAATATTTGCAAATACACCTCAATTTTCGTTGTTAAATCCTTATTCACACACACACACATATATATATAACAATCCTGGAGTAGATAGAATCCAGTTTCGTAGGGGGCGTTTTTTTTTTGAAAAAACCCAGTGTTTTTTGACCCAATACTAAACTATATATTCGGACCCCCTAGATAGAATATTCCAAAATCTACTCCAGGATGCTCAAAATGTGTTTTTTTTTCCTTTCCTTTTCAAAACCTTCCAATTTATTTTTTTCTTTCAAATTTTCCTTTTCAAACAGCTGCAAAAAATGAACTTTGGATGGTAAGATCGTAGACGTAGATTCCTACTTTTTTCATTTCCTTTTCCTTTCACACTTTTCCCTTCAAAAATCTGTAATTGTGAACTTTGGATGGTAAGATCGTGGATTCCAGCTTTTCTCATGCCATGTTCCTTTCAAAGTTTGATTCCTGCTTTTCTCATGTCCTTTTCCTGTCACAGTTTTCCATTCAAAAACCTTCAATTATGAACTTTGGATGGTAAGATCGTGCATTCCAATTTGTTTCCTTCCATTTTCCTTCCAAGTTTCCTTTTCAAACAGCTGCGAGAATGAACTTTGGATGGTAAGATCAGCTATTCCTACTTTTCTCATGCACTCTTCCTTTCAAACACAGTTTTCCATTCAAAAACCTTCAATTATGAACTTTGGATGCTCGATCTTGGATTCCTACTTTTCTATACTTTTCTCATCTCCTTTTCCTTTCGCAGCTTTCTTTTCAAAAACCTGCAAGACTGAACTTTG
This sequence comes from Cladocopium goreaui, assembly GCA_947184155.2. Taxonomy (NCBI): domain Eukaryota; class Dinophyceae; order Suessiales; family Symbiodiniaceae; genus Cladocopium; species Cladocopium goreaui. The sequence continues at coordinate 30,327 of CAMXCT020001216.1, forward strand.
AATGGTAAGATCGTGGATTCCTTCTTTTCTCATCCCATTTTCCTTTCGTTCCTTCTTTTCAAAAACCTGCAATTTCAACTTTGGATGGTAAGATCTTGGATTCCTACTTTTTAGATGTCATTTTCCTTTTAAAGTTTGCTTTCAAACAGCTCCAAGAATGAACTTTGGATGGGTAGATGTGGAGGAAGGGGCAGGGAGCACCACAAATACATGCTCAACTCCAAGCATCCTTAAAAAAATCAGTCTTTTCATGGTTCTAGAGGATATTCTATCTATAGTTTTGCCCAACTGTCCTAGCACAGTACTAGCACAAAATGAACTTTGGATGGTCGATCTTGGATTCCTACTTTTCTATACTTTTCTCATCTCCTTTTCCTTTCGCAGCTTTCTTTTCAAAAACATGCAAGACTGAACTTTGAATGGTAAGATCGTGGATTCCTTCTTTTCTCATCCCATTTTCCTTTCGTTGCTTCTTTTCAAAAACCTGCAATTTCAACTTTGGATGGTAAGATCTTGGATTCCTACTTTTTAGATGTCATTTTCCTTTCAAAGCTTGCTTTCAAACAGCTCCAAGAATGAACTTTCGATGGGTAGATGTGGAGGAAGGGGCAGGGAGCACCACCAATACATGCTTAATCTTAATCCCAAACATCCTTTAAAAAATCAGTCTTTTCATGGTTCTAGAGGATATTCTATCTATAGTTTTGCCCAACTGTCCTAGCACAGCACTAGCAAAAATGAACTTTGGATGGTCGATCTTGGATTCCTACTTTTCTATACTTTTCTCATCTCCTTTTCCTTTCAAACCTGCAAGACTGAACTTTGAATGGTAAGATCGTGGATTTCTTCTTTTCTCATCCCATTTTCCTTTTGTTGCTTCTTTTCAAAAACCTGCAATTTCAACTTTGGACGGTAAGATCCTGGATTCCTACTTTTTAGATGCCATTTTCCTTTTAAAGTATGCTTTCAAACAGCTCCAAGAATGAACTTTGGATGGGTAGATGTGGAGGAAGGGGCAGGGAACACCACAAATACATGCTCAACTCCAAGCATCCTTTAAACATTCAGTCTTTTCATGGTTCTAGAGGATATTCTATCTATAGTTTTGCCCAACTGTCCTAGCACAGTACTAGCACAAAATGAACTTTGGATGGTCGATCTTGGATTCCTACTTTTCTATACTTTTCTCATCTCCTTTTCCTTGCACGGCTTTCTATTCAAAAACCTGCAAGACTGAACTTTGAATGGTAAGATCGTGGATTATTTCTTTTCTCATCCCATTTTCTTTTTGTTGCTTCTTTTCAAAAACCTGCAATTTCAACTTTGGATGGTAAGATCTTGGATTCCTACTTTTTAGATGCCATTTTCCTTTGAAAGTTTGCTTTCAAACAGCTCCAAGAATGAACTTTCGATGGGTAGATGTGGAGGAAGGGGCAGGGAGCACCACAAATACATGCTTAATCTTAATCCCAAACATCCTTAAACAATTCAGTCTTTTCATGGTTCTAGAGGATATTCTATCTATAGTTTTGCCCAACTGTCCTAGCACAGTACTAGCACAAATGAACTTTGGACGGTCGATCTTGGATTCCTACTTTCTATATTTTTCTCATCTCCTTTTCCTTTCACAGCTTTCTATTCAAAAACCTGCAAGACTGAACTTTGAATGGTAAGATCGTGGATTTCTTCTTTTCTCATCCCATTTTCTTTTTGTGGTTTCTTTTCAAAAACCTGCAATTTCAACTTTGGATGGTAAGATCTTGGATTCCTACTTTTTAGATGCCATTTTTCTTTTAATGCTTGCTTTCAAACAGCTCCAAGAATGAACTTTGGATGGGTAGATGTGGAGGAAGGGGCAGGGAGCACCACAAATACATGCTTAATCCCAAACATCCTTTAAAAATTCAGTCTTTTCATGGTTCTAGAGGATATTCTATCTATAGTTTTGCCCAACTGTCCTAGCACAGCACTAGCACAAATGAACTTTGGATGGTCGATCTTGGATTCCTACTTTCTATACTTTTCTCATCTCCTTTTCCTTTCACAGCTTTCTATTCAAAAACCTGCAAGACTGAACTTTGAATGGTAAGATCGTGGATTCCTTCTTTTCTCATCCCATTTTCTTTTTGTTGCTTCTTTTCAAAAACCTGCAATTTCAACTTTGGATGGTAAGATCTTGGATTCCTACTTTTTTAATGCCATTTTCCTTTTAAAGTGTGCTTTCAAACAGCTCCAAGAATGAACTTTGGATGGTCGATCTTGGATTCCTACTTTCTATACTTTTCTCATCTCCTTTTCCTTTCACAGCTTTCTATTCAAAAACCTGCAAGACTGAACTTTAAATGGTAAGATCGTGGATTCCTTCTTTTCTCATCCCATTTTCCTTTTGTGGTTTCTTTTCAAAACCTGCAATTTCAACTTTGGATGGTAAGATCTTGGATTCCTATTTTTAGATGTCATTTTCCTTCTAAAGTTTGCTTTCAAACAGCTCCAAGAATGAACTTTGGATGGGTAGATGTGGAGGAAGGGGCAGGGAGCACCACAAATACATGCTTAATCTTAATCCCAAACATCCTTAAACAATTCAGTCTTTTCATGGTTCTAGAGGATATTCTATCTATAGTTTTGCCCAACTGTCCTAGCACAGTACTAGCACAAATGAACTTTGGATGGTCGATCTTGGATTCCTACTTTCTGTATTTTTCTCATCTCCTTTTCCTTTCACAGCTTTCTATTCAAAAACCTGCAAGACTGAACTTTGAATGGTAAGATCGTGGATTTCTTCTTTTCTCATCCCATTTTCTTTTTGTTGCTTCTTTTCAAAAACCTGCAATTTCAACTTTGGATGGTAAGATCTTGGATTCCTACTTTTTAGATGCCATGTTCCTTTTAAAGTTTGCTTTCAAACAGCTCCAAGAATGAACTTTGGATGGGTAGATGTGGAGGAAGGGGCAGGGAGCACCACAAATACATGCTCAACTCCAAGCATCCTTTAAACATTCAGTCTTTTCATGGTTCTAGAGGATATTCTATCTATAGTTTTGCCCAACTGTCCTAGCACAGCACTAGCAAAAATGAACTTTGGATGGTCGATCTTGGATTCCTACTTTTCTATACTTTTCTCATCTCCTTTTCCTTTCGCAGCTTTCTTTTCAAAAACCTGCAAGACTGAACTTTGAATGGTAAGATCGTGGATTTCTTCTTTTCTCATCCCATTTTCCTTTTGTTGCTTCTTTTCAAAAACCTGCAATTTCAACTTTGGATGGTAAGATCCTGGATTCCTACTTTTTTAATGCCATTTTCCTTTCAAAGCTTGCTTATGGGTAGATGTGGAGGAAGGGGCAGGGAACACCACAAATACATGCTCAACTCCAAGCATCCTTTAAAAATTCAGTCTTTTCATGGTTCTAGAGGATATTCTATCTATAGTTTTGCCCAACTGTCCTAGCACACGCCCGTCCACAAAGAACGACAGGGATGGGCGCGAGCCGGGGGGAGGCCGACTCTTGCTATAAACTGGGCCTCATCTCCTTTTCCTTTCGCAGCTTTCTTTTCAAAAACCTGCAAGACTGAACTTTGAATGGTAAGATCGTGGATTCCTTCTTTTCTCATCCCATTTTCCTTTCGTTGCTTCTTTTCAAAAACCTGCAATTTCAACTTTGGATGGTAAGATCTTGGATTCCTACTTTTTAGATGTCATTTTCCTTCTAAAGTTTGCTTTCAAACAGCTCCAAGAATGAACTTTGGATGGGTAGATGTGGAGGAAGGGGCAGGGAGCACCACAAATACATGCTTAATCTTAATCCCAGACATCCTTAAACAATTCAGTCTTTTCATGGTTCTAGAGGATATTCTATCTATAGTTTTGCCCAACTGTCCTAGCACAGTACTAGCACAAATGAACTTTGGATGGTCGATCTTGGATTCCTACTTTCTATATTTTTATCATCTCCTTTTCCTTTCACAGCTTTCTATTCAAAAACCTGCAAGACTGAACTTTGAATGGTAAGATCGTGGATTCCTTCTTTTCTCATCCCATTTTCTTTTTGTTGTTTCTTTTCAAAAACCTGCAATTTCAACTTTGGATGGTAAGATCCTGGATTCCTACTTTTTAGATGCCATTTTCCTTTTAAAGCTTGCTTTCAAACAGCTCCAAGAATGAACTTTGGATGGGTAGATGTGGAGGAAGGGGCAGGGAACACCACAAATACATGCTCAACTCCAAGCATCCTTTAAAGATTCAGTCTTTTCATGGTTCTAGAGGATATTCTATCTATAGTTTTGCCCAACTGTCCTAGCACAGCACTAGCAAAAATGAACTTTGGATGGTCGATCTTGGATTCCTACTTTTCTATACTTTTCTCATCTCCTTTTCCTTTCGCAGCTTTCTTTTCAAAAACCTGCAAGATTGAACTTTGAATGGTAAGATCGTGGAGAATTTCTTCTCTCATCCCATTTTCCTTTTGTGGTTTCTTTTCAAAAACCTGTAATTTCAACTTTGGACGGTGAGATCTCGGATTCCTATGTTTTTAATGCCATTTTCTTTTTAAAGCTTGCTTTCAAACAGCTCCAAGAATGAACTTTGGATGGGTAGATGTGGAGGAAGGGGCAGGGAACACCACAAATACATGCTCAACTCCAAGCATCCTTTAAAAATTCAGTCTTCTCATGGTTCTAGAGGATATTCTATCTATAGTTTTGCCCAACTGTCCTAGCACAGTACTAGCACAAAATGAACTTTGGATGGTCGATCTTGGATTCCTACTTTTCTATACTTTTCTCATCTCCTTTTCCTTTCACGGCTTTCTATTCAAAAACCTGCAAGACTGAACTTTGAATGGTAAGATCGTGGATTCCTTCTTTTCTCATCCCATTTTCCTTTTGTGGTTTCTTTTCAAAATCCTGCAATTTCAACTTTGGATGGTGAGATCTTGGATTCCTACTTTTTTAATGCCATTTTCTTTTTAAAGCTTGCTTTCAAACAGCTCCAAGAATGAACTTTGGATGGGTAGATGTGGAGGAAGGGGCAGGGAGCACCACAAATACATGCTTAATCCCAAACATCCTTAAAAAAATAAGTCTTTTCATGGTTCTAGAGGATATTCTATCTATAGTTTTGCCCAACTGTCCTAGCACAGTACTAGCACAAATGAACTTTGGATGGTCGATCTTGGATTTTTACTTTTCTGTACTTTTCTCATCTCCTTTTCCTTTCACGGCTTTCTATTATTCCAAAACCTGCAAGACTGAACTTTGAATGGTAAGATCGTGGATTTCTTCTTTTCTCATCCCATTTTCCTTTTGTTGCTTCTTTTCAAAAACCTGCAATTTCAACTTTGGATGGTAAGATCCTGGATTCCTACTTTTTTAATGCCATTTTCCTTTTAAAGCTTGCTTTCAAACTGCTCCAAGAATGAACTTTGGATGGGTAGATGTGGAGGAAGGGGCAGGGAACACCACAAATACATGCTCAACTCCAAGCATCCTTTAAAAATTCAGTCTTTTCATGGTTCTAGAGGATATTCTGTCTATAGTTTTGCCCAACTGTCCTAGCACAGTACTAGCACAAATGAACTTTGGATGGTCGATCTTGGATTCCTACTTTTCTGTACTTTTCTCATCTCCTTTTCCTTTCACGGCTTTCTATTCAAAAACCTGCAAGACTGAACTTTGAATGGTAATTCTCATCCCATTTTCCTTTTGTTGCTTCTTTTCAAAAACCTGCAATTTCAACTTTGGATGGTAAGATCCTGGATTCCTACTTTTTTAATGCCATTTTCCTTTTAAAGCTTGCTTTCAAACAGCTCCAAGAATGAACTTTGGATGGGTAGATGTGGAGGAAGGGGCAGGGAGCACCACAAATACATGCTTAATTCCAAGCATCCTTTAAAAATTAAGTCTTTTCATGGATCTAGAGGATATTCTATCTAGAGTTTGACTATCCAACCATACATATTATATTTACATATTTTATATCATTCACATATAAAGCATATGTTTCAATCATAGTAAACACCATACATGAACGGAGAATATGCAACTCGCTATTTTAGCAGCGGTGTTCTTGAGCCAAAGGTTGGCGTAGCAACTAGTGAGAACCCTATATCCCGTCACCCCTCCTGTACAGAGGCTGGGATTTTCCTAAGCTGATGTACACTCATTCCAAAGCCTTTGCAGCTTCGGCTCTACCATGAGAGTACTCGAACCCCATGCTTTGCATGTGTCTTTCCATCTCATTCGCAGGTAAACCTTTGGTGCACAAATCAGCTACGTTCTGCTTTGTCGGGATCTTCACCAGTTCGAATTCATGTAGTGCAAGCTTTTCTTGCACCCACAGAAAGCGAGTTTGAACATGCCGTGAGCGGCCTAAGCCCTGACGGTTACATGTTCCCAGCGCAGCGGATTAATCTGTGTGCACTTTAAGTTTTGGTTGTAGGCCCCATCCTCGCAAGATCTCCTGTAGCGACATTCCGATGGAAACTCCTCGAACGATCGAGTAGTATTCCGCTTCACCGGAACTCAAGCTGATCGTGCTCTGAAGAGTGCTCGAGGCCTTCACCGTGTGGCGGCCAAAGGTTGCCACAAGTCCACTTGTTGAGCGCCTTGTAAGAAGACACCCAGCGAAGTCGGAGTCCACGTACATGTGGATCGTGTCAGCAAACTTCTGGCGACCAAACTTCAAAAGTACACGTGGTTTCCCTTTCAGAAATCTCACCTAGCGTTTCAGATCCTGAAAGTCAGATTCTTTGGGCTCATGCATTCTTCTTGATAGGCATTTCACTGCCTCCGCGATGTCAGGTCTGTCCTGTGCCACATACGACGCTCTCATCACCAGAGACCGGAAGAAACTTACACGGTCCGGTGTGATGGTCGGGGTGGTCAACTTCAAGTTGGCCTCCGTGGCTGACATTTTCTCAGATGGTGTCTTGACTGGCTTACAGTTTTCCATTTCTAGATCTCGTACCATCTGGTCAACGTGGCGGGGATCCGCCTCATAGGATACAGAGCCTTCCTGCTCGTTGTAGGTCACGATTCGATTGAGCACTGCGAACTGCTGATGCCGTTCTCCAGGACCGATCGATCCATCGACCCGCAGATCATATTTGGACCTCAAGGTGTCCTCAAGGTATTTCTGTCCAGCATCATCAGCAAGCACCACGAAGTCATCTCCGTGTACAAGAACTCGAATACCACCGTAACCTTCATGGTAAAAGCAGGATGGCCAAGCTTGATTCTTGGCAAAACCAGCTCGGATGAGAAGTTCTGTATATGATCTTTGCCAGATCGCTGATGCATCGCGTGTTCCATACATGCTCTTAACGAGCTTGCCACAAAACCCTTCTTGTCGATCTCCTTCAGGTAACTGCACGAAGATATCACGCTCTGCCTCTCCATAGAAGTGAGCGCGTGATATGTCAAGAAGACGAACTTTCAGTGCATTGCCAGACTTGGATCGTCTCAAAGTCACCATAAGCGATAGAAGCAATTTCAGCGATTCCAAAGGCGGCATCGAACTGAAGGACGCATAGTCCGGAATGAAGTCAGCATTGCTGGCCCGTTTGATCTCTCTACAGACCAGACGTGACCTGTAGTTGGGGTGTGTTGCATCCCCTTTGTTTCTGTCAATCCATTTCATGGTGATGACCGGTTTTCCAGACTGTTGGGCTTCTGTGAGTAGAACTTTGATATAGATACCCTGTTTGTGTACCCATGCTAGTTCTTCTTGTCGAGCAGCTCTGACCTTGTCAACATCCAAGACAGCACCGGAGTGTGCGTCAAGCACTGGCTCCACGATGGTGTCATCGCTGTCGGGCAGCTGCTTCCAAAACTCCTCCTCTTCATTGATCACAGGTCCAGCATCGGGTACTGGGCCATGTGAAAGTGAGTGTAGTTCTCCATCACATTCCAGTTGGCGCCTAATGGCCTTGAGAATTGCGTGGACAAGCTTTGGTGGGTATTTCTGGGCAGCTCGGGCTCGTCCATCAACAAGATGTACATGGCGGTGCCAAACTTTGCCTTCTTTGTTTGAACAGCACCCTTGTAGGGTCTGTGCCAGGATTGGAGAGTTCGTGAGCCAGGTAGTTTCTTTCTTCACTGACCCTTCACCTTGGCCATCGGCGGCCTTCATTCCCCAACGGCACATTGGTCCAGTGACCTCATACACCCGTTCATCTGCCCTCAGTCTCTTCACAGCTCTCTCTTCCCACGAAGCGGCCCCTTTAGGGTGCTCATGGTAGAAGTACCTTCCAGCATTCATTTGATGCTCATACGCTGAAACTGCCGTGCGCAGATGTTTGCGACCATCTTTTAGTCTCTGCGCTCGAACTTCAGGTGAAACATTGCCCTTCGCATCCACAATGTTTTGCAGCTTCGAGAATGGCCCACAGGGAGGTGAGCCGCCGAGGAACTCTGGTTTCTCATAGTCAAGCAGTTGAAACAGATCACGAATGTGTTCATCTTTACTCAAGTCCCAGTGAGTTCCATCACCACGCTTTGTCTCCAAGTCAATCGAGAAGCCAGGTGCTAGCCCGACCACTTGGGCTTGTGCAGCCACACGCGGTGGAGAGAAGATCTCAGCAACCTTCCCTTTTGCGATCACATCTTTGAGCAAGGAACACAGATGTAGCATCTCCTGGTTTGTCTCAGGACTTGTTGGTGCAGCGGCAGCACCTTCCGGAACACCAGATGAAGCATCCGGTGCCGGTGGTCCGGCTGACCCTGAAGCCTGAGCTGAAGATTCATTGTAAAGATCTTCAACGTCGACTTGTGAACTCCTTTTCTCTCCTCGGGATTGTTCTTGTTTCTGCCTCTTTGGGCTTCCTTCTCTTTCTTGTTCTCTCTGTCTGAGTTCTCCACGAAAATCGGTGTCGACCAGTGGTTCACCAACAGCCTCACTTGCATCCATTTCCGCATCCAAAGGAACACGGTCTTGCAAGACTGGTTGTTCAACTTCCCCTCCTGGGACAACTGGTGGTGCAGCTTCACCACCTTCTGCCCCACCACCCTCAGGCGGTGCAGCCGCGCCTCTTGGGCGCCTGCCTTGTGCAACTCTCTCTCTCTCGCTCTTTTGATCCTTTCTTGACCTTCTGGAGTCTTGTCAAGTTCGATCTGGATTCTTTGTCTGCACTCAGCATTGTGAGCTCGGCTTGGCATCTCAAGTATTGCTGCTTCACATCCAGGACACAAAGGTGTGTGCCCATGCTTTTCCAAGTCATTCTTGGTGACATAGAGGTTCCTTGGGATCACTTCTTGCACTGCAGGCCTTTCACGAGGCGCTGCAACATCGGGAAGGGCGATCCTCAGTCCACCATGTTCTCGTTCTTGCAACCTCCAAGGAAGGCCACGTAGCGAGTCAAACTGATCATGTTTGAACTGATCGTCAGGTGGGCGTCGATGGATCGAGTTCCCCTTCATGATTCCACGTTCCGTCATGACAAAGACGTCTGAATTTCTGTTTCCAGTTCCAACGTACATCCCAATGGATACCCTTGGAGCAAGGTCATTTCTCTTGCCCCCACGATTGGCCCTCGGCCTATACAGGATGCTTTCACCGAACCTCACAAGCGGAATCCGCCATTTTCGTCCATAGGTCCGCTCAAAAGCGGTCTTTCCATCAGTACCTACTCGGTATCTCGTCAAGAGAAAGGCAGCATGCCGCGGGAGCCAAACCAAAAGTGGATGGCCCGGATCTACCTTCCTTTCCAGCTTGAACTCCAGGTCGCTGAGGAGAGCACGACATTGTCGTTTTATCTCTCGCACTCCCACTTCGATAAACCCATTGGCTTGATGGTCTTCTACTGGGGTTTCCACCAAGTGCACTTCGATGTGGGTCTTTATCTCCTTAACCTTCTGTTTAAGGGATACCAAGGAGGGTTCACCGTCAGACTTAAGGATTACCTTATTAAAACCAGCATCATCCAAAACTCCCCCAAGCCACGCGATTGCGAACGCATCCGCCCCTTTTCCCGGGAGAACGCTCGCCCAAAATCTCTTGGTCTTGTGGCACTTCGCCACAATGCTCGGAAGGGTCGCCTCATCCGCAACCTGGTCCTGGTTCATATAGAAGTAGTCCAGGCTCAGCGTGGGCAACTGCGTTTCTGGCTCATCAAGTTCCTTAGGCACATGGCGATCAGCAGTCACACGTGCCCTTTTGCAGTGCAAGCACCAGCTCCGATGGACAACATGTCCAGTGCTTTCATGTTCGTCAACTTCAGCTTGGGATGGTTGATGTGGTTCTTTCTTCACAATGGCTTTCCTCTGTTCTTCACCGATTTCCAAATCAACTTCATCTTCAAAGGCATCTGCTCCGGCTGAAGCAGCTGGAACATCGCCTGAGGACCCTGCTCCGGCCGAAGCGGCTGAAACATCGCCTCCATCTTCCATGGCATCGGCTCCGGCTGAAACAGCTGGATCCTCGCCAACAGCGTTGATTTGTGGTCTTACTCCTCTTGAGGATGCCCCTGAAAAGGTGACACCCAATAGTCCAACACATAGATGCCTCGGCGATTGTGCACAATGGGCATTGAATCGCCATAATCTCGGATCAGATCTTTCACGGCCTTCGAATAGGCCCGTCCCGCAGGAGTGTTTCTTGGGATCAATCTCCCCGAAGATGGTCCAAGGGCGATGTGGTAGTTCTTGGCGATCTCGGAACCTGAAAGAAGTGGCCGATGCACATCTGCAACTCGGCAATCGATTGGGATCTTGTTGCCAGATTCGTCGTATCCCACCAGCTTCACACTTCCCTGATCTTCGATGGGTTCCGCATTGGCTGCCTTGTAGCTTGCTCCATTGGACTCGCTCCTCGGGTAGTCCTTGGCGAAGTCAAGTGGTACTGCAGTGATGGCAGCACCGGTGTCGATGTTCAACTCTGCTCGTTCCCATTTTCGCCAGTCGTCAGAGGCCCCCAAGCTGTAGACTGCAGCAGGAGCCGATCCAGCTCCACCATCGGGGTCTCCTCTGCCTGGTCGGTCTCGAGGCTCATCAGGCTCTTCGATGTAGACCTCTTCCATTTCATCATCATCTTCATCTGCGTTCACTTCAGTGTTTTCCTTCAGAACCAAGACTGGTCGGTTCTTCCTCGCCATCTTGCGCGCCACATTGCGGTTGCGATTCTTCTTCACCCTGTACCCAACGCTTCGAACACGCTTGGTCATGGGTTTCTTCTTGGGATCCTTCCGCAGCAACTTGGCCTCGTCGTCCGGGAACTGCCTCAAAGTTTTCCGCTCTTCCATTGAAAACTCTATCACTGTGCTCTGACCAGCTTTGCCCACAACCACCGTCTCGATGCCCGCATCCAAGTTGTCTTCATCCTCGATTCTCACTATGCCTTCTGGATTTTCTGGGTTGTCAAAGCGTTCATGCCATTCTTTGTCAAGTCGAATCCTTTCAGCCGCACGTGCCTTGACTCCTCCTCGTCGGTGGACGATTGCACGTCTTCTCAAACGTTCATTTCTCCAGGCCACATTGTGCGCAACACCTTTGGCAATCTCGGCATGGTATCTCGAGTCGTGGAAAGAAGGATCGCTGATGTTCTGCTTTGTGATGTGCGGTGCCTTGACAGATCTAGTCCTCAAAGCCGCTAACATCGCATCTGCCTGGCCATCTCCTGAACCAGGATCTTCTTCTTGGACTTTGCGGATTTGTGAACTCAGCGCAGCCTTCAGCATCTGGACAAGTCGAGAACCTGAAGTCGAAGCTGCCGATGATGCCTTGACAGGTGGTGGTGGCTTCACCTGAGAGCTTTGCCATCCCGGTGGTGGACATGGCGGAGTCTTGGGTGAAGCTACTTGGCTTTGCCATCCTGGTGGTGGTCCTGGTGGAGTCTTGGGCGAGGCTATCGGCTGTTGTGGAGGTGATGCAGGCCATGCTATAGGTGTCGGTGGTGTCTTTGGCAAAGGTGTAGAGCTACGAAGAAGTTCTTCTGGAGTCTGTGGCCCATGCCTCAACCTTCTCCTTGGTGGTGGTGTCATCGAAGTCATTCGAAAGCGTCGGAGTGCTGACTCCGGAGTGACTGGCTCTGATCTGCTTGCTTTGCCTCTCTTTGGTGTTGAGCTCTTTGGACTTCTGCCCCTCTTGGGTCTTCCCTGTGGCGTTCGAGGTGCCTTGGAAGACGCGGACTTGGATGTAGTGGTCTCGTGCTCGGTGACCTCCTCCAGTCGAAGCGACCGAAGGGGTCTTGAGCCACTCGATCCACTCGGTCCATCATAGTCGGGGTCATCCCACTCTTCAGGCCATGACGCACGTGGGTGAGGCAAAGAAAACCACCTTCTGCGACTTGTCGAGGCTTCCGACTCCTCGGACTCGGGATCGACCTGGAAACTTTCGTCGTCATCCTCGTCATGTGGTGGCCCATCAACGCCATAGAGCGTTAAACCATTTGCTGCTTGTTGACCATCGTCGCCATCAGCTGCGTCCCAGTCTTCTGCTTCTGGTTCACCTTGTTCGACATTGTTCACAGATTTGCCTCCTTTGGGCTTCTGCTTGTGCTTTCCGGGGCTGCCTTTGCCCTTGCCCTTGTCCTTATTCTGATTGCTGTTGCCTTTGCCACCCGTCCCCTTATGTTTGGGGCCTCCAGGTGCCCAGCAATCTGCCCGCAGATGTCCTGGGCGTCCGCAGTTGTGACATGTTCTCTTCTCAGCTGTAGCATTTCCCTTTCCAGGTTTTCCTCCAGCTCCCTTCTTGCCCTTACCTTTTCCCTTCGCATCTTTTCCAAAGCTTCCGACATCCATAGGATCGTCCCCACGGCCATGTGCGTCGTAGCGCTGGCTATTCACCACCTTGATCTTGTTGCCGGTGGCATGTTCCACATAGGACTGGATCTCGGACAGCATGGACTCGAACGTCTTGAAGCGATCTCGATTGAGAACGAGATGACGCTCGAGCTCTGCCGGCACCAATCGTTCAATCACGTTGATCTTGATGTCTTCTGCCAACATCGTTCGGTTGCCAGATGCGTCTTTGCGACGTTCATAAAGTCTGATGCTGTCAAGAAGCTTCTCCAGGTTGGACGGCAAATCTTCCATCTTGGATCGAGCCGGTGACAAGATTGCATTGAGGAGAGCGCGTTTGCGACCACCAGTGGATGGGTCGTACCTCCGCGTGAGCTTTCTCCAGCTTTCGATGCCGCATTCCCCGGTGTTCAGCACGATGTCAAAGGGCTCACGCTCTGTCAGCATTAGCAGCGCGTCCCAAAGCTCGCGTCTCAATTCACTGATGTTCGACACCTGGTCAATGGCATCTGCTTGACTCCCAAAAGCCTTGTCGATGTCATCTGCAGTGATTGCATGATCGCAATCTTCGGCCCAAACCAGAATCTCACGAATGTCTTTGCGAACACTTGCAAGATAGGAGGACGTCTTGATTTTCCATGACAAGAATCTTTCGGCTGTCCCATCAAACTTGTCGGGCTTGCCAAGGCCCTTGTTGTCGACCAACCGGACTTGTTCTTTCGATCTAAGGGCGTCCACAAGCTCCTTTTGTGACTGCACCAACTGTGCCAGTGCACTGCCAGGTCCAGCTGAAGCAGCCGAACCCGCACCAAAAGAAGCGACCTGTGCTGTCAGTTCAGCTTCTCGGCCTCTTAGTCGATTGACCTCGGTCTGTAGTTCCTGGAGCGACTGGAGGACCTGTGCCGCTTGTTGTTGGTCCATTGCTAAGACCCTGGAGCGTATCGCTCCGCTACCATGAACGGAGAATATGCAACTCGCTATTTTAGCAGCGGTGTTCTTGAGCCAAAGGTTGGCGTAGCAACTAGTGAGAACCCTATATCCCGTCATGTATATATATATATATATATACATATATATATATATATGTGTGTGTGTGCGCGCTGTGCGCGCGCATGATTATATATAATATTATATTTTATATATGTATATATATATATATACATATGATATATGATTATGTGTGTGTGTGCGTTTTCTCTCTGGTAATTTAACACAGCTACCCCCCCCCAAAAAAAAAACATCGAACTAAATTTAAATGGGACATACTCCTCCATTTTCCGTAGCAACAAATTACCGGAAAAAAGAAAAAAAACATTTTAGATCCAAAACCCTGGAAGGAATGGATCAGCCACTTCTACCACTGCTTGAAACATGGATCAATGATGATCAATGATGATCAATGATGATCAATGATGATCAATGATGATCCATGTTCAATCGCAAATCCGACCGAGGTCTCCAACGACTTCGATCCATAGCTCTTCCAAGGGCTTCCTCTTGAGCCAGAAACCTGAGAGCCGAAAACTTCGATGATGTGATCTACCCTCTGGTTATGTCAAAATAGCTATTGAAAATTGCCATTTATAGTGGATTTTCCCAGCTATAAAATTGTGATTTTCCATAGTTACGTTAGTTTACCAGAGGGTACTGGAAACCATGGTTTTTTTACTCACCATGTTTGAGGTTTTCCATGGGTGTCCTCTGATGTTTCCAACATCCAATTCTGGGAAAAGTGGACAACACAATGATGATAAATCGGTGGCTTATGACTTATGATGCTTTCCTGTACATTCGTTGGATGGGAAAGGAGCCATATGACATTTGGCTGAAAAATGCCCATGATGGGCAAATTTGGATATGCAAAAACAAAAGTCGCTGTAGATATCCTCATTATCCTCGTTTATGGCCAAGTTTTGCAGCGTCAAAGTAAATAATTTTAGAAACTATATATTGTACTTTGTAAACATGTTTAATTTACCCATTTTAAAGTTTAATTTATTCCAACCCACCAAGGTTTACCCATTTTTGGCGCCCTGTCAGGTTCCCGGCTGTGGATCCTGCAAGTTTGGCCTCAAAATTGGGCCAATGATTTCCTAGAAGTTGCCCTGGCTTTTGCCAAACTTTGGGGGATATGATGGGGCTATGATGGGCTAGATAAAGATGATGAACGGATGTGTCTCAGAATTCGAATCAAGTTGAGTGGATCTGGTGAAGGTAAAACCAGATAAACCCTGCAGATCAGTCACCACTGGTGTCTCAGTTCCTCACATGCTGGAGCCGCGCTCGACTTGCTTCTGACCAGCTACAGTAAGCTTCGACCTTAAGGGGGCGCGCAGGTATCATTTGGAGAAGCGGAGAAATGGGCATGCAGAAATACATGGATGAATAAATCCATACGGATATGGGTTGTGTCTGAGAAAGAAACAGAGGTACCCCCAAACCCCCTGGCTGATCATTACTATATAGTTCTTCATAGTTCTTCTATGAAAATGACAAACCCACTGGTGATAATTTTCCCTATGAAATGGCCACTTGGAGTCGGAGAGTATCCCAGGTATCCCTCATGTTCAGCCCCATTTTCCTACCAAAAAACGTCCCGGAGGAGCCCCAGCCACTGGATTTCAGGCATGTTGAATCGTATAATCGTGTCGTCTCACAAGCTGTGACCAAATTGGATTGGATGCCTAAGTGATGTGACGATAGAAATGGCGATCAGTCAGGACCGTAGGGTGTTGTCTGCCTTGTGAAACATCCTTGTGAAACATGTAGTGCCGCCAAATGTGAGAAGATATTGTGTACGCAAGCTTTAGCAAATCACAGGTTTCGATGCCTTTAGGACTAAGTACCCAACCTGCAGAAATGGGATGGAATGGGCATGCACAAGTATGTACAAGCAAGTGACCTGACCCATGCCCATATCACCCCTTGGAATCACGGCTGACTTTGCGAGGTCTTTTTCCTCCTGCCAATACATCTACAGTAAAGACTCACACCCTGCAAACACACAGTTGCTATGGCAGCGGGAAAACATGATCTTCCAATCCTGTTGGATCACCAAAGGGTTTAGTTACATCATGTTACATCTATGCAGATCGTCAGCACGAGAAACTCTAAGTCTTGCCGCTGCTAAAACATGCTAAAACATTGGTACCATTCAACCGATGCATGTGGGTCCGAACATCCAAAAAACAAACGTGTTTAACACCTCCTTTTCCCATGACCCAACAAAACCTGGCACGGCTGGAAGCAGATGGCTTCGGTGCTGGCTCCGGGCTATCCTCGGATCCATGGGTGTCTAAATGGTTGAAATGATTCTGCATATCGCAAAACACCCCAGGCGTCACCAAAATCAGGCATCTTGAAACGACTTGAATAAAACGAAACCCTAGGACCCAGGAACCGAACGGAACCCATATGGAGACATAGTTTAATAATTTGAACATGTTGAAAGGACTTTTCAAGGGAAAAAGTTGGGATCCCAAATCAACAGCCCCATGGACCGAGGACCTGACGGGCCAAACTGCACAAGGGATGCTGGTTGCATAAGGCCTCAAAGCAGCCAAGCACCTCAACCTATATCCGCTTTCCATCTCGACGAGATATACCCTGTGAAAATCCAACAAGGCAATATCATATACATATATATATATATCGTAATATATATATATACAATTATATATATATACAATTATATATATATATATACAATTATATATATATATATATATATTTGTCAAACAAAACATGTGATTGATATTGCCATGTTTGGCCAACGATTAATTGCTGAACATAAACTGCTGCAAATCATGAGGATATATATATATATTGATCCCGCCAAAATGAGAGAGAAATGTGCGGCAGCCGTTGCTGGGAGTGGCCCACGGCACTCCAAGCTCTTCCCGAACATTTCCATCCTGGGAGGCTGGGAAGTTCGTTTACCCACCCTCGGCAACATCCCGAACATAGATGTCCTTTTCCCACTGGCTGGTTTTTTACCAGAGGGTTCCCCACGTGAAAACCAACCCATAGGTATAGACATAGATGATAGTAAATCAAATTGGCCCTTATATTTTTATATATGTTTCCTCAAAGGAAACCATTGATCCCAAGCATGAAAAGAATAATTCGATCAAACGGGAATCTTAACCTACCCAGGACTAGGACTAGGGGGTGCTCACTTTTTCTATTGCCACGGTTGCCAGCCCGGATAGCCTCTGGTAAACAAACGTGGCAAACGTGGCAGTGGAGAATCCTTTGTTTGTAGACGATGTTCCTGTGATTTTGCATTACTGGGGGAAACTTGGATGTGCATCCCAGTTCGAAACTGGACAATAATCTATAAATACATATATATATATATATATGTATACATATATTGGGTATGTATGGTCAAAAAAATGTATAATATAAAATAATATAACATAATATAGTATAATATAATATAATAGAATATAATATAATTGAAGTATAATATAATATAGTATAATATAATGTGATATAATATATTGTAGTAAAATATAATATAATGTAATAAAGCATTATTTGATAAAATATAATATAACATAGTATGATATAAAATAATATAACATAGTATGATATTATATAGTATAGCCAAAAAAAATAATCTAGTATCAATGATATAATATAACTTAATTCTATATACTAAAATATGGTAAAACATAATATAATGTACTATAATAATATACCATAATATGATATAAAATAATATAATATAATAAACCTAATATAATACAATATAATATGATATAATTTCATAATGTAATAATATCATAATATAATATAATAAAATATAATAGTTAACATAAAATATATAACATATATAAATAATAGTAATAATAAATATAATAATAAAGATATAATAAATAATAAAATACATAATATATAATATATAATATATTACATATAGTATATGATATATGATACTTAATATTTAATTATATATATAATATTATTCAATAATATATATATATATGTAATTATAAAACATAATATAACCTCACATAACATAATATAATACAACATAGTATAGTATAATATAATATAATATAATTCAACATAGTATACTATAACATAGTATAATATAATATGATAACATAACTTAATATAATATCACATAACATCATATAATATATATAATATAAAATATAACATAATTTTAAAAAAAAGAAAACATAATATAATATAACATAATATAATATAATATAATATTACATATACAATATAATAATATATAATATAATAAAATATATATAATATAATGAAATATAATATAATATAATATATAATATAATATAATATAGTATAATATAATATAGTATAATATAATATACTATAATACCATACAACATAACATAATATCATATAACATGAAATCATATAATATAATATAATATATTATAATATAATATAATATCATACAACATAACATAATATCATATAACATGAAATAATATAATATCATATAATATAATTTAATATAATATTATATAACATGTTTTACAATATAATAGACTATAATATATATAATACAATATAATACAATATAATATAGCATAATATAATATACTGTACTATAATATACGTGCATCATCCCCCAAAGAAGATTGCATCATCCCCCAAAGAAGATAGATTTCAAGATTTTACCTCTATGTTACTTTTGCTAAAGGACTTGTACAAAATTTCTATCTTTTTTGGGGGGTTGAGCCCTCCTATTGCAGAGCTCCTTGGACTTTCGAGTCTTGGGGCACTCGGGTTCCACCTTCAGTGCCTCGGCAGCTTGTGGTCAGCCCATGAGATCCATGATATCAATAATTGGTTAAGTTATTTACTATTCAATAATAATAGTGATGAGAGTGATAGCCATTGTTATATGTTGTTATCAACCATGGTTCAAAAATGATGATGATGATGACGATGATGATGATGATGATGATGATGACACGACGACGACGACGATGATGATGATGATGATGCTGGTGGTGGTGTTGCTGATGATGACGACGACGACGATGATGATGATGATGATGCAAACAACATGCATGAAGACTATGAAAGATTATGAAAGTAGACATAATCACAAGTGAAAGTATTATTGTAATGAGAATCGTCAGAATGGTGGGAGAAGAATGATGAGTCAAAAAAATGACTCACGATAATTTTCACGATCATCTCACACGCATTATAAAACATGGTCACCGTCCTCGTCATAATCTTCATCATGAAATTCAAAACCATTCACGTCGCATAGTAATAGTGGCACGATATCTCAATGGGCATTATTAGTTTGACACATGTTTCTTTATTCGCAACTTTCTTTTGGCGGCATCGTTTTGGTGGCTCCATGGCCGTCTGGTACGAGAGTCGGGGAATGCTTAGGTCCCTTAGCCTTAGATGCTACTGGTACAGCGCCTCCGTTGCCCTCAGCAGCCCACAGCCAGTTCTGCATCGTTGGCCTTTTCCGCGGCCAATTTATTGATGGGCCCTCCATGCCCATCCTGGCTGGTTTCCATGGCCAGGCTGCAAGGAGCAATGGTGAATCACCAATAATAGGGGCTTATTGATGGCTTATGAACCATCAAGAAGCATTAATAAAACCTCTTACCATCTGGCTATTTAACATAGCAATCAAAATCACCATTTATAATGGGTAAACCATCTATTTCTATGGGCCATGGCTTCCATGGCGAACTGTTAAATAACCAGAGGGTAACTACTAGATCTGAAGACCTGCCCATTCTCCAGGTCAACAGATGGAGTTTGGGGCGGCTTTCTACGATGGATAACATAGAGTACCCCAAAAATCCCATGGTTTGTCATCATTTCCGCTATGAAAATTGCAATTTAGGTGGTATTTTAATACCCCATGTTCAAACGCACGCATATGCATGGAATGCGGTTGAAACAAGTTTCGGGCCCCATTTTGTGGCAAAAAATGCAAAACGACTTTCATTTAAATATTTACTCGATCTTGTTTGCTTCATGTTATTGAGTTATTTGCATTTATTCCTATCACAAATCAGAGAGAAAAGCTTAATCTCTGACCACTATGCCGTCCTTCATCAGCCAGCCAACGCCCAAACGTGTTGGCCTCAGGGAAATCAGCTACGTGAGGGGCATTGAATGACCAAAAAAAACATCGAAACGTGCTTGAACATACATACATACCATACCATATCATACCTACCAGTACCACCACTACCAGACCACACTATACCATACATACCAGACCATACCATACTGTACCGTACCATGTCATACATACAATACATACATACTATACATACCATACATACCATACATGCCATACATGCCATACACGACATACATGACATACATTACATTCCATACCATACCTTACCATACCCTACCTTAACATACAAACAATAACATATCATAACATAACATAACATGGCACTCCATTCCATTACATTACATGTATATATATATATACACATATGCGTGTAATATGTTTCATTGATAGTTAGTTTATAAAAGTGTTACCTCTAGACAGGTTTAACCTGTAAATAATGTTGATATACTGTATCTTGATATGATGGAATCCCAAAAAGAGTTTGGAAAATGCGGTGGTAACAACCAACCAGGGGGTTACCCCTGCCGACCAGGCGGTGAACGGACTGAACCCAGCTGGTATGCACCGAATTCAAAAGAGTTCTATTTCCACAAGCAATTCTTCAAACAGTTCACCTGGACAACACTCTTCAGGAAAAACATTGGTAATGATCTATTGTCATAATTCACCAAGATGAACTCTTCTGAGTTTGAAACACGCGGATTTGGGGGGGCACTGATGCAATGAGGCCTTACAAAATGGTTAGCTCATCCATTAAGCGTTTTAGATCAGTTTCTTCACGGAATTTTGTGCTGGATCACACATCACCGAACCACAACCACAGCAGCAGCAACAACAGCAACAGCAGCATCAACTGCAACAACGACCGCCACCACGACGAGGACGACGACAGCAACAACGACAACGACAACCATGAAAACCACGACAACCATGACAACCACAACCTCCAACTCGTCTTTAGCTATGTACGTGCGGCCCTGTGAGAATACAATTGCCTTTCAGACTGCCGCAGGGAGTCATGTAGAATGAAAGTAGAAGTAGGAGCAGCAGTAGCTGTAGCAGCCCCAGCAATAGTAGGCGTAGCAGCGCAGCAGCAATATTAAAAGTAGTAGTAACTATACAGTAATGATAAGAATTGAGAATAATTGTATCTACCCTCTGGTTATTTAACATAGCCATGGAAAATGGCCCATTTATAGATGGTTTTCCTATTTAAAATGGTGATTTTCCATAGCAAACTGTTAGTTTACCAGAGGGTAATCGTAACTAAATCGTAGTCAACTCTTCAGCTCCCCATCTCTGACGATTAAAAGACACCTGGGTCGATAAAAGTTCGCCTCAGTACATGGGGACTTGACGAGAAAAATCCATGGGAATGATCTGAATGATCCCCCATGATTCCCTACCCATCAAATCATCAGATCATAGGCTCCCCAGCTTGCTTCCGGCCGGCTCGCTGCGATTCGCCAGCACGCCGCCACCGGTCCCCTGGAGACTACGGGTGTGTCTGGAAATAGTGCTATTGGATGGGGACACATCACGATTTTTTATATCACATGTAAACAGTATTTATATAACTAAATAACTTATATAACCCTGAGATGATTTAGGAAAAAAGGTCTTACAAACAAACCCATATGGCCCATATGTTTATTCTCAGAAAATGGCCATTCGGGGAAATTCCACATTCAAGCCCTGCCCTGCCCAATGAATCCCAATCCGGTCCCCTCTCCTGGATCCAGCCGATCTCTTGCTGACAGGTTTCTGGAAACCTTGGGAGCTATAACTCCAACTAAGGCCACTAGCATTTGGAACTAGCTGATTCGGGTTATAAACATTTATAAATCAGCAAACATATGCAAACATAACAAGGGGGGACCACCTTTTGTAATCATCTTCGATGCACGTGTCGTACATTTCGCCGCTTCGCCATGAAATTCCTTCGTTTTTTGGCTCGGAATGGCTGGGGTCTTCGGCAGATGTCGCTGCCGCGGCACGGCCTGAGCGGCTGAAGTCAGGGTTTCTAAAGTGGTATCTAAAGTGATACCGAAAGTGCTGGGGAAAGGAACAATGGCAAATACACTATGTGTAGCAGGCATTTTGCAAGTTTCTTCGCGCCTCCATTGCCATAAAAAATGATAAAAAAATGGTTGCGGATCAAAAATCATAAAATTCTGACCCTGCACACAGCAGATTTTGGCAATTTCCAGTAGCTCAAGCACACTTTGAAACCATGATCCCTATTTGGATGTGCGCCCCACTTATTAAGTGGCTAATAACATGTGATTAATACCGATTTTATTGGAGAGACCTTACTGGGAGGACCGTCCCACTTAGTTCTTGTCGTTTCCCTCTGGTAAACGTTTACAGTTTGCCATGGAAAATCATCATCTTTAAGTTCGGTAAATCAACGAACAAAATGTGCCATTTTCAATAGCAAACTGTTAAAGTCTGTTAAAAAATTACCAGAGGGTAATAACATGTAATAACATGTAATAACATGTAATAACATGTAATAACATGTAATAACATGTAATAACCAAAACGGTTCTTTCACGGTTCTTCATCCTGCCACGGGTTCCCGGGTTCCCGGTCGTTCTGTTGGTTCATGCAGCGGCGAAACTCTTTGCTCATGGGGCCCTTGGGATCCCAGCCTGCGATCCGAGGGTGAATCCCATCATCAAAATGGGGATTTAACATGAATTTAACTAGGGGAAATGGAAAAAATATATGGAAAACTGATGGAGATTATGAGATTTAACTACCAGATATGGGTGATATGGGGGGCCCAGTCGATAACTTGGTTTATAAGTGGTTGGTTTCGATGGTTTATGGTAGATATAACCAACTAGTTAATGGGGATTAATTATAATTTATAATGGTTTATTATAAAGCAACTTATAACCAGGGGGGCCCATCCTGTAGCAAACTTCAAAAACAGAACTTAATCAAATACCATCAGAATCCAAATACTTGTCTAAAACTCTAAAATAACTTTTCTGTATCTTTTTGGGGATTGCAACATGTACATGTAACTGGTCGGAACTATTTGCGGATTTTACACACCGATAAGTCGTTTTGGAGTGTGGGCCCATACCTGGACCTTGGGCGCTTTCGCAGTTGCTAAAACCTGAAGTCCCTATCCCTGTGGCCATGGCTCCGGTGATTTCCATTCCTCGAAAGTCCAGTACCACCGGGCACCACCCGCAGTCCGCCTAGTTTGGAGGGATTGAAGCCGCCACCTGATGCCTCCCGCGGATCCATATGCCCTGGCCTCGGCCGTGGGACAGGAGGCCATTTTTTGGGGGGGCCCTAAAATGAATAGATCCAATTGATCCAATCTTAAACCAGAGCTTTGTAGGGGATCCAGAGGGGTATTTCATGGGGGAAGGGATTTTGGAACGGGTTTAAGTCGAAGTTGATTTCAATATGTTTGGCAGAAAACCGTGGGCGCATGTGGGCGCTGCCCTTCAAACACAAAAGTTCATCCCCTGCTACAAATACCAGCTTTCACTTGATTGCAACAATCAATTCAAAATTTAAGCTCTTTGTAGTCAACCCAAAAATTACTGATATGTTGTGTACGCGGTAGATACCTATACTGTAGGTGGTAGCTTGTTGCAAAACACCCAATTGCCAGTTCTATGATGGAGTTTGAGACGCAGTAATTCTCCATCTACTCCCAACTACAAGTTTGAGTAGTTCTTACGTTATTTAAGGCACCCTGCCATCACAGCAAATTCCCAGCACATCACGGGAATGTGGCCAGCCCACGCCCTGCTACTATCCCACAAGGTGGTGCCCCACCAGTCAGAAGCTGGTTTCAAAGCTCGACTAAGTATGATTGATATATCTAATATCTACCAAAAGCTGTCTACCTACCTAGACTATGGCACTATGGTCATGGGATTTATGGGGCATCACGTGCACCAGTAGTCTTTGGCTCTTCACAACTTTTCAGCTCGCAGCCCTGGTGCATCTGGTGATCACTGTTGCGCCCTGTATTGCGCTACTGCGCTCTGTGCTGTTCTGGCTGGTTGATTTGGATTCCCACAATGGATGTTCATAATGTTCATATACGTTCCAAGATGTTGGACAGTGTAACCCCCCACAATCATCAACCAACCGGGAAATTTGAACGGTGCTCAAATGTAATCACAAGGGTCATAGCCACATCTGTGCTCATCAATGCAGCTAGGACAGCAGTCAAATCCACACTCCGCGGTGTTCCCGTTTTCGTCCTTCGGTGCGGAGACTGGTAGACATTTTAGATCTGCACAAGGAAAGGCACAAGACCAAACACGCGCAGAAATGTGGAAGGAGTATGAGTGGCAATTTTTGCCTCTGTTATATATTCAGTATGATTCTCTTTATTTGCTAGGTTTCGCACGTTTTGGTTCGGTCACCAACCTGACAAACCTTCCCATCCTTAAGAAGAATGGCTCACCTCCTCATCCTCCAGCTTTTCCGTGCAGCGGGTCAAGTGCTGGCTGCAGAAGGAGAAGAGGTCCGCTTCGGGGCAGTTTTGATCGATCACGTGCGCCTCGCGGTCAAGGGCTAAGGATTTGCCACTGCCGCTTCGAGTTGATCTTGGCAAGCCAGTGCAGAGTTGTTTACCAAACAGTGACGCTTTCCGATTTTCACGAGGTACACAATGATACACATGGAGTTTTAACTACCCGAAACGTGATACATATACCAGGATTCCAACCTGATCTATACAGTGAGTCTAAATACATCTTAATACGTGTTAAACCTGTTCGCTGCAACCCTGACGTTGCGCCGCGTCTGACTTCGGGTGGCTATGAAGATAAAGTTGATGTTATTACCCCAATCAACATATTGTTCAAAGGGGGTGGCAAATGTTGACCCCTTATGAAGATAAAGTTGATGTTATTACCCCAGTCAACATATTGTTCATAGGGGGTGGCGAATTTTGATCCCTCATGAAGATAAAGTTGATATTATTACCCCAACCAACATATTGTTCATAGGGGGTGGCGAATGTTGATCCCTCATGGAGATATAGTTGATGTTATTACCCCAATCAACATATTGTTCATAGGGGGTGGCGAATTTTGACCCCTCATGAAGATATGCTATTACCCCAGTCAACATATTGTTCAGAGGGGGTGGTGAATTTTGACCCCTCATGAAGATATGCTATTACCCCAGTCAACATACTGTTCAGAGGGGGTGGCAAATTTTGATGTGATGATGATCATGATGTGATGATGATGATGATGATGGTGATGATGATGATGGTGATGATGGTGATGATGATGATGACGACGGTTGTAAGTGTGGAGCAACGTCCGGGTTGGGGCGAACCTGTTTAGACTGTTTATACCTGGGAGCTCCGCATGTCACTGCATCTCTCACCTGCCCTGCCTGGGCATCGCCATTCATTTTGCAGACTTGGCAGTACCCCATCTTCGCAGTATGACGAGGACAATACGCAACATCGCAATCTCCCCATTGGCAGCTGCCCACTTGGAAGTGGTGGTAGCTCACCATCAGATCATTGTTGCCTTGGCGCTTTCTTAATCCCCTGCTACAAGCTTATCTGTTTGTGGGGTCAATGGTGAACCGATCAAATCCCCAAAAAAGATGTAAACCTCGGTGCACGGCTACAATCCATTGAGTTGCTGTAATATTTGCCTTTGCCATCACCATGTGTTTTGCACACTTGGTTGGGGCAACCAGCTTCACAGCACTTCAGAAGCCTGCAGGACTCAGGTCTGCAGGTCACTTTGATGGCAATCTTGCCATCCAGGCTATTGCAGGGAAGCCCGCGATGCTTCAGGTATTCCTCAACAAGTTCTTGGGCCTTGTCGCAGGATGCCACCGGCGCCCGTTGGGATCCGCTCTGTTCATCGGATCCCTTCGTCGGGTCGACGTAAAAGGGCGGCTCCAGCGGCGCCAAGAGCACCTGACGAAGGTCCTCTCAAATGGAGCCCCCTCAACAAAGCCACATTGATGAACCCTGGTTGTAATAAACATTGATAAACTATGTACGGGATTACCCCAAGTAGTGATGATCTGCCACTAAAATGGTAGGGGACCAGGGGTGAATAAAAATATGGGCTTGTCCTCTGGCAATCAAACATGGCTGCTGGAAGAATCCCCCATTTGATTCAATAGAAAATTCCCGCGTAGATGTCCATTTAGTTCAGGGATTTCCCAGCTGGCCACGTTTGATTCCAGGAACCCCGTCCTCTTCGGTGATTAAACGGCCGATGGAGGGAGATGCGAATCCTTCCTCAAAGTTCAGCACAGCTCCACCTGGCAGGGGCTGGAAAGAGAGCTCTTGGGCGGTTGATCAAATGATGATGGAGTTCCTCCGCACTGAGAAAGCCAAACCAAAAACAAAACGCCGCCAGTAAGGATGCGACTAAAGGAACTCAAACTCGAGTTTCAAAGGTTTCTTTGGAAAGAGAAAAACGGTTGGTTTTGAAACTTTCACAACGGGTAGGTCTGGGTGCTCCATCGGGGGGAGGAAACAAACTAACTCTGATCAAAAAGGTTTGTTTCTGCAGGAAAAAATAGGAAAAACACGCGTTTTGGGAGAGGGGTGAAACGTTAGTTTCTGGCTGCCAAAACAATCCAAAACCCAGGTTTCGGCTGGGAAAAGATTTGTTTCTGGAAGGGAAAACACATCTTTGCAGGAAAGGTTGGAGAACCAAAACTAGAGTTTCGAGTTTGAGAAATAAAGGTGTCAAGGCGGAAGGAATGAGTTCAACGACACGACATCAACCCCGCTCGAAAAACGTGTGTTTGCGGGGAAGGAAACTAAAGTATTGAAACCATAGTTTTGGCCCATGGGAACAAACGTTTTGCAGCCAGGTTTGTACCGGCAAACAACGAAACAAGGAACCTTTGTAGCGGCAAGGTTTGTTTTCCGATGCAAAACAAAGGTTTGTTCGAATAATGTGTTTCTGGTGAAGAAATGAAGAAAAAACTTTGGAACACACGTTTCCAAACAAACGTGTCCAAAAAAACGGCCAAACAAAACAAAACAAACGAATAAATAAATAAACAAACAAACAAACTCTACAAAACAAACTCTAAAACAAACTCTACCCAAAAAAAAAAAGTGTTTTCAGATGTTTTCGGGTGTTTGAAACTAGTGAGGTTGAAGTTTGTTTCGAGTTTTGAGTTTTCAACAAACGTTACACGAAAAGGTGGTCCTTTCCGGCGGAAAACCTTTGCTCGGCTCAGGAAACATGGTTTCCTTTCTGCGGGGCCTCTATGCCACATGCGACACCCATCTTTGGGCTCCACACAACAAACCTTTTGGCGGGTTGCAAACGTTTGTTTTTGCTGCTCAGCAACAAATGTCTTGCCACGGGAAACGTTTGCTTATGTTGGAAAACAAACTGCTGCCTGCATCCCTACTGAACACCCCTTAGCCGCCTTAGCCAGAAAAAATGCGGGTGAGTCAGCCGTGCCTCCTTGGGTTGTGCAACTCTGAGCAATTTTGAAGAAAGCCTTCTGTTCGTGCTTCAACAGTTCGCAAAATGAGTCCAAGAAATATTCCTGACAGCTGGTCACTAAATCTACCACTCACGGCCATTGAGCACCGCGGAACTGTAATCAAACAAAAAACATGAAGTCTGTGGCTGGTGGTTCCGGCCACCCCGAGAATAGTCAATGGATGTCAATGGGTGGAAAATTTACCAGGTAAAATGGAAAATGGCATAAGAATTTGAAGCCACCAGGCCACCAGTAGCATGGAAAATCAAGTTGACACCACCAACCAGATCAAATCAAGTCTATTGCATGCCATGCTTCAGTGTCATCACCGCCAAATGGATTTTGATATGAGACGCTGCCCTGTTTCAAGGTCCGTTTCATCTCTGCAAGAAGCTCCAGTCGCTCGCTGTTGTCGCCCCAGTCGCTCTCGCTGTCCAGCACGTTGAAGCGACGTTGGAGGTCAAACCTGAGATGCATCCGACACCAGCCGCAGTGGTGCATGTGGAAGGAAAATAGGGAAGAATAGATCAATGGGAATTTCAGGACCCTAAAATGGAGGTACTGTACCATGTAAGGCCATATTTTGTGGGGATATTCCCTTACATAGCCCTTTATGTGTGGTAGGTACCTCCAATTTTGGTTCCTGAAGTGGCCATTGAATTGAGTGTGACTGGGCTTGCCTTTCTGGCTACTGCAAGAGAGAGAGAGAGAGAGAGACAGAGTGACCTGGATCAAACACTTTGTGAATGCCACTTGGGACTCTTTGTTTTGCGCCATGTTCATCAATTTCCTCAACATGGATTGGTCTCAATTGGGCGATGAGACAAAATATCCCAAGATCCCATGATTGATAATCATCTTCCCCACTAAAATGTCGACCTATTTTTTTTCCGTATACCTTGCTTTGAGATAAAAGATGATATAAGTACCTCATGATAAGTATCTCTTAGATGGGTCCCATTAAAATGTCGACCCAACGAGCAGCAGTGCGCCGATGCTCTTGAGATTCTTCAGATCTTCCAGTGGATCAACGCGGTCCGCAGCTGGAGCCGTTGGCTCCTCCATGAGGCGACGACGCTTCATCATGGTGTGAACAAGCAGTGACTTAAGCACTTTGGGCAGATGATGTCAATTGCCATGGGAAGTTAGTGGATTGATTTTTACAATTCAAAAAACATCATATCTTTGTCCGTGACAGTTTCCTTCTTTTTTTGGACCCGCAGAATCTTCAAAAAACGTCTGCTCACCTTGATAAACGGCAGCGGTCTGGGGTCAGGGATCCTTTGAATCGCCCCATTTGTGGTGTTTTAATGACCGTCTATCCACCTTGGGGATGTCGTGCATCTCTGCAAATCGTGCATTTGGGGCATGTTGGGGCTTTATCCACAACAGGCTCGATTTGTTCAAAATAATTGAAACAACAATGACTGACATGGCCTTTGTTCCAGGATTCAATGTTTCGTGGTTAAAAACCATAGTTAGATCTAAATTATTCATTTTACACATCTAACATTGCAGTGTATACATATCCGCTTAGGTCGCCAATGACCTACAGCTGCACTTGGTGTGGGGTTCCCGACTTAAACTTTGTCGGCACATCGGGCACCTCAGCAGTTCGACTGTGTCCATGCGGATGCCAAAATGGGGCATTCCTGAAGTGGATCTACATGGTCAGTATAATCAGTAAATGTAAATGGAGTAATGTGGTTAAAATAATAATAAACCATCCCCCAAATCACCATAAATAATTATTGTCTTTGTTTACCCGCACCAAGTGTCAACCTGGATTCAATAAACCCCTGGCTAACTTGGTGGGGCTACCCTAGGAGATTCTCACTGAACAAGGCGAGCTGCACTCACCGCCGCACGCACAGAGAAGCCCCCGGAGGGCCGGGAGCGCGCATTGATCTCCTCCTTGTGGATCCTGCTGGTAGGTTGCGAAGCATTGGTGAGATCATGTGGGAAATGTATCATTCATAAAATGTCACAAGCCATCCCAGTGATGTACGTTGTTTTACTAGAAATGGGTGAAGAAAATTTGACTGGGGATTCTATGTTGGATTGAGGATAAAGATGATGAGAATGAGGATGAGGATGAGGATGAGGATGAGGATGAGGATGATGATGATGATGATGATGATGAGGAGGATCGTGATGCTAAAAAGGCTGCTGGAAGAGGAGCAGTAATGATTGTCGTCGTCGTCGTCGTCGTCGTCGTCGTCATCCCTTGCATCAGCAGTGAGCAGCATTGTCAACAATGAAAACATGGCAGTACATGGTTGCCTTTCAAGGGTTCAGATTATCTCTGGATGTCACGGACGTGTTGCCCATTTAGATTTATTAGCCATGGAGACCCCCGACAACCACACGTTCGTACCTGGGATCTCTCCAACAACAATGATGATGGGCTAGACCATGCTAGAAGCGCATAGGATTATCAAATATTGTGATAGGGTTAGAATTTAGAACATATTTTAGCACATCTTTGACCTTCTTTGACCAACCCATAACTGCCATGCTGGGGGTTGCAGTATGAAAGCCCCATTGGCTCCTCTGGGTCCACAGGATGTGATCCCTCGCAGTGAGACCCGGCCCCCCCGGCATGGTGATGACATCCACCGGGGCGGAACTGGTGATTTGATCCGAAATCCAGCCATGAGAAATAGCCAATATGCCCCTATCCCATCCCATACTGCTTGGCAAATAGGCATCCATATGCTAAGGGAAAGGTGAAATCATGTGAAATCCCCCAAGAATATTGAACCACTTAGTAGACTTAGTCACTTAGCCCCCGTATGAAGCCATCAACAGTGGTATGTTGAATGCTTCGAGGTGAACCACTGGATCCAGCTGTTTTCAAACTTCAAACTTCGTCGACGCCGCTGGATCCGCTGTTCGGATTCCAGCCTGTAACACCACCTGAAGGAACCAGCAGTTGGAGATCAAAATGATCAAATTGACCAGTGGGATATGGTTTAATAGCTGGAAATTGCCATAGAGGAATGGTTTGATACTAGAAATGATGGAAAATTGATGAAAATTGCAGCTCCAGCGGTGCGCCAACTTTGAACCCCTACGCACTTGAAGATGATTCATTTTGAGCACGGGAGCATCGCGGAGCACACGAACCGGCATGAACCGGCAACCTCCAAAAAATACCAATCCATGGCTCCTGTAGTTCCTGCCGTATGGCCAAACAAAGCCCTCCCCTGTTTCGAAGATTAGCATCACCCAACAAGATACAAATACATACAAATATAAGAAAAGTATAGAAAAGTCATCCCCACCATTCTGGGATTAATTTTCCTCTCCGGTTCCCCCCCAAAAAAAATCTGGTCTCGACCCTTGGTCTGGGCTGTTGCCAAATGCAGCCGTGTTTCGTGCATCATCTTCGGGGCAGGTGTGGCTCGGGCACTTCTGAGCGGTGAACATTCCATAACATGGAGCCCAAACAAATGCACGGATCCAATACAGTACCAAACAGGGTTGGTTTCGTTTGGGGTTATTTCATATGTAAATATTATATATATACATTTAGTGATTTATTCATTTATTTTTGCACACATATATTTATATCTATATCTATATTTATATTTGGGGGGAAGGAATTTAGAACCCATGTCTAGCTAGGCTTTTAGTCATGGTGTGTCGCAAAAAACTGTGGATCGGAATCATGTTTGCTAACCACATAATGGGATGCACATCCAAGTAGGAACTTCATCCGATGAAATTTGGGGATGGGTCAAAACCCTGGTACCTAGTGAACCCCAAAATAGCTGGTAAATGGATGTTCATCCCACTAAAAATGTATCTATAGGTATTGATCCATACCCATTTGATGAAATTTGACGATGCCAGAAACGTTGGTCCCCTGCACACGCTGAGGTGAAAGCTGAGCCAAATACCATCAACTATTGGGGCTCGGAAGCTCTCACCCTAAGTCCTTGGACTCAAACTATCTTGAACTATCTTAAACTTATTGCCTCGCACCTTACGAGCACAAGCAGCAAAGGAATATAGAACAATATATAACAATATATAACATATATCTTCAACATTCTCCAGTACAACGAAAGCCACCGCGTTTTTGTCCCTTCCACACCTCCGGGGCATCGGACATGCGTTCATAGTTGCCAGGGCCTTATCGCCACATCGGACATCGCTTTCTGCATCGTATCTTCGGCAAGTCTTGCATAACCATGGCAGCTATGTTTGACTGGATTATCTACCATATACATGTATATATATATATACATATTATTATATATTCATATATCTGTGGGTGTGGGATGTTGTTTGCAATTATATGCAAAGATAGTTGCACATACACACATACATTTGCATATATATATATATATATATATAGTGTATATATGTTCTGTATATCTTTATGCATGTGCAAATAAACAAATATATATATATATACATATACACATACTTGCATACGCATTTATCAACGAACGCACAAAACCATGACGGCCGAGTTGGAGCTCCCTACCGAATTTGGTGACCCAAGGAATGCCGATATCCGGGCATAGCCCGTCCTCCTCATCCTGCCACGTGGCAGCGGCGACCAGTTGACATAGCTATGGAACAAAATGGTCCCTTCATGGATGATTGACCTATGAAAACTAGTGATTTTCCATAGCCATGTTCAATTGTCAAATGGTATTTATAACCCATATGTACATGTACATATATATATATGCTAATCCCATATATGACCCCTATAGAGCTGCGGTATAACTGGGGTAGAATATGGTGATTAACAATTAAATTACCCTTTCACTAAGTGGGATGCTCCCATGTACTAGGCACACCTAAAATATCAAACAATGCGCAAAACCCAGATCTGGAGAATATGATGTCAGCACCTATCACCATGTATAAGATGTATAACTGTATAACTAATAGCAATACATCGATGAATCTAGACTTTTGCATATGTTTATGTCTGAAGAGTTGGTGCCCCAGAATTCACCATTGAATCGCAACTTACCTTTTAAATGTTCATAATACTGAACTTACACCCCATCTTCGGACCCAAAAATCATATCATTGGTTCGGGCTGCCCATGTCCCCGTGATATCTCCATGGTATGTTGGTCGCTCCTCCTCGTCCCGGCGCCTCAGTGCTTGCCATGACAGGCGTTGGTGACGGCCGTGATGCCATGATGCCAATGGGAACAAAAAGTTGGATGAATTTTTCGCCATGATTCAAGAATCTGTCACTATTTTTGTTAAGATTTTTTTTTTCTTAAAGTGCTAAGATTCCAAACAGTTAGTTGAAACCTTGCCTTGTTCAAAGGCAGGGGCCGCCTTCGGTGGGAACCTGGTTGCCCTCCCCAGGGTGTTCATCCCAGTAGCTGGCGGAATTTGAACTCAATGTTCATCCCGTTTCACTTTTCAAGACATTACAAGACAATGTATTGGATCATATTGGATTTACCCTCCGGTAAACGTTTATATACATAACTATGGAAAGATCCACCATTTTATAGCTGGGTAAATCCACTACAAATTGCCATTTTCAATAGCTATGTTTGTTTACCAGAGGGTATTGATAAATCGAGATCCCACTTTGGGGTGGCTATTTCATATGGAGGGTGGGATTACTTGGGGGATACCTGACGGATCAGGTCTGAATATCACAGGAACCAGTTGGAAGTAGAATTGCTGACCCAATTTTCCGAGCGAAAATATATAGGTTTCCACCAAGCACGGCTTGTTTCAAACTTCACTCCTGTTGGTGAAAATCCAACTATCTGCTGGGGGATCTCAATTATCTCAAACGAAATGATCCCAAAATCAAACTATGTATTCACAATTTTTAACCTATCTATTCAAATTGTGAGGTTTGCAGGCCGTAGTCTCTTCCCCTGAACAATAAATACGCCCAATCGACACCTTTGTTTAGCAATGGCCTCGCCATCATTTTCGAGTCCCATTTGGGGAGTTCTGTCAATTTTTATTGGCAATTGGCTATAGTAACTCCCATATCAGGATGATCAGAGCATTTATAGAACCACATTTTCGATGGTGAAACTCCTGCAAACCTGGTTCAATAAACCCAGATTTTTGTTGGCTGTATTACACAGATTACCCTCTGGTAAACTAACATAGCTATTGAAAATGACCATTTATAGTGGATTTTCCCAGCTATAAAATGGTGATTTTCAATAGCTATGTTAAATTACCAGAGGGTAAAACCATGCTCAAAGCCATGTTTTCTCAGGACCAGGCCATGGATCAGGAGGAGAATCTGAGCGCTGGGGTCAAGGAGCCCAAGGATCCGGGCCGTACTTGCAGATAGATAGATTGATATGATATGATATGTGCCAGTAGTTTTGCAAATACATAATAATATATATATAGATAGATAGATACATGTATAATATATACATATATAATATGATAATATGTGCATGTGTATGTGCTCCTTGGGGTTTGAACAGGCTTGAAAAAAAATGAATGCATTGACTCATTGACATTTAAGCGCCCATAAATTGCAAGTGCCAGGCCCGCCAAGCAGGACCGGGCACGAAAAGCACAGAAGTGGTCTCTAACTTTCTTTACTGGAAAATCGCTTGGAGAATCCATGTCTGAAAACCTTTGCCACATCTTGTAGATCATCCAGGTAAGCAAATTTCATCTCTGGTGACGGGGAGCAGCATACTTCAAAGCTTCCATGGCCATCCCATCCATGGCCACAGGTTCAGGCAGCCAGACTTTGCAGGCCGCGTTCGAGTACATCTTCCAAGACCTGGACATGGTCATTGAGTGGTGGTTTGGGTTGCCACTGAAGCAGCAGTTGATACCCTCTGGTAAACTAACATAGCTATTGAAAATGGCCATTTATAGTGAGTTTTCCCATTAAAAAAGGTGATTTTCAATAGCTATGTTAAATTACCAGAGGGTAACATGATCATCGAAAAATAGAATGATAGCACTATGACTTGAAGTTTAAGTGTGGATAATGAGGACGAAGGTGGCAAAAAAAAAATGTGATGACCACGAGAACCATGATGTCTCCCCCCTCTCTCTCTGACTTTCCTTCTGCATCAAAGGCAAAAACATCCCCGAACCACGAAGCGAATTAAGGTTGAGTGGCTGCATGCCAACAAAACTTCCAGATCTATCAGAAATTCAGTTTCAAAACCAAGCGTGTAGTTGCCAAACAACCCTCTCTCACCGACCAAGGACTTGCCAATAGATCAATCAACAAATCGACATATATATAATATGCATTATGTAATATATGGTATGAGTATGTAGAATTATGTACGTATATATGAATGCATGTGTATGTAAATATATATATACACATAAATGAATATAATTGAAAATATATTAATATTTGTGTGTGTGTGTATTCAGCATCCAGGGTGGTACCAAGAGAAGAACACACATCAATCTGCTATCACTGGAAGATAGCAAAACAAGCCTGGGAAAAATATCCCCCTCCGGCCATCAAACGTAGCATTGGAAAATCCGACATTCCGGTCAATGACGTTACGTTATTCCTCAAGCAGGGATTTTCCGTCGAGCCAGCTTGCAGAACGCTCCCACAAATTACAAACAGTTGAATCCAAATTATTTTTTATCCCCAGCTACTGTTGATTATTAAAGTCAATTGTTACAAGTACATCCCAATTCTTGATGGTCAACTCCCCATTGTTCATGTGTAAGTCACCGATTGTTGGTTTTATTCGCTAAAAAGGTTCATCCCCAGTCTTCGCACGTCAATTAGCTCGTAAATCCACATGTATCTGTCATGCTTAAACTGGCTGAAACCTAGATTTTTCATCATTTTTCACGTTTATCTATGATGTGGATGGGAAACTCAATCTGTAGCTCCCCATTTTGCTCCCTGTTTCATAGGGAAAATGGATACAACCATAGCTCCCTTCACCGCTCCGTTCACCAGTGAAGTCCCACCTCCGCATCCATCGAGGCAATGGAAACTGGCGCCTCACTGCGGTGAGGGTCGCTGTTCAAAACGTGGGGCCGGTAATGGCAATTCCAGCCCATCAAAAAAAAATAGAAATGTTTAATCTTGGTGGATTAATAGTGTTTTGAATTACGGTGGATGGATTAATAGAAATATCAATTAAAAATATATGTTTTGTTTTTTTACCAGAAAAAAATAGTGTTTGATCTTTACTTTTGGATCTTTTCGCGTTTATGACGGGGTGAAATCACATATAAAGGGACATAATCCTGGAATTGGTTTGACAGCAAGCAGGGTGGCTAACGGTAGCACTATGCATACCATTGGTAATTTGAGGCCTTTCCAAGTGGATAGCAGTCAGCATCCAACATTACATGTCTGTAATATGCTATATCTGAAATTCTCTCAATGAGCCTATGCCATGTAGGTAATGAATGCATCCATATGCCATCACTTTTATATCTGTGTTGAACATCCAAGATGTATAACGCAGAAACGCGCTTCCTGGGGCGCCTGGGGCCCCTGGGGCCCCCTGGGGCCCCTGGGCCCCCTGGGGTCCCTGGGGCCCGGGCCTCCTTTTTGAACCAATCCACCAGAGTCTGGAAACTGAAGTCCACACCTTTCGGAAGGTGGGGTCAAGACTGACTTGACCGGCCGCACAGTTAGAATGCATACATATACATATGTATGTGTATATATATATATATACACATATACATGTATATAAGTTTATATAAGGTATAGAAAGTTTTTGAAGACGATTGAAGATGTTTGAAGTTTCCAGTCTTGGACCAATATCCACCGGCCGCGGAGAGTCTAGATCTACCGCAAATGACCATGGCCGCCCTGCAACCGATCCGCCTTTCGTAAAGCTGGCTTGTGCCACGCTCCTGGGTTCAGGGAAATTTCTCGGAAATCTCACAAAATCTATGGTTTGTCATCCAGTGTTCCCCTCTTAACATTACAATTTGGGGCCCTGCAGGCCCCCATTCTTGGACTCTGTCGAAAAACAATATAAACAATGAAAAACAGGTATCATAGGTATCCCTGTTGGATCTGTTCCACACTGGAAGCCAAGGCTCTGTTTCACATTCAAACCACGGCCCAAATTCTTAAGCCTCAGATGAAGGACCACAGGCGGCCAAGCGATACGATCATATGCTATCTTTTGCCATGGGTCTTGGTCAAAACCTCATGTTCATGCATCTTCCCCGTTGAAATAGTGGTTTATCATCATTTCCCTACTTAATTTGCCATTTGGCTGTGTGTTTTCACTATTTCATCACCTCTCCATCGCCTTCTCGAAGAGTTTCGCTAAGCTCCCGGACTGCTCGTGCAGCATGGAGGTCTGCGGGGCAACAAAAATGTCCGCTGGAACGGGAGAGGAAGATGTGTAGATGTCATGTGTGATGTGATTAGCTATGATATACATACAGTATATAAATATGGAGAGATATAGATTCATATGGATATATACATAGAGATAGACAGATATTATAGGTGTATATAAATATATATATACATCGAATTATATGGATGTAGATGTTAGATATAGATGTAGATGCGGATATATACATATTATATACATATTATATCTATATATATATATCATAATGTTATTTGTCTACCTCTACAATGCCTTTTGTGTTGCATCGTCTCACCGATACCTTACCCGAGGCTCACACCAGGGCAATAGTCGGCGGGGCGGTGACTGCGGCCACTGCCAAGGGAATGACGGGGATGATGCCAAACCTCTCGGGGCAAAAATCACAACGAAACCTGCTGCACCTGGCTATTTTGAATTGAAAAAACCTGGGAAAATGAATAAGTTTCGAATGTCATTTTTGGGGGTACAAGATGGTACAAGTGCAAAGTCTAAGCTGACGCATACAGTAGATGCGTTTCGGCATTTTGGCGCCCCAATCTCGGGAAGCGGAGGGTAAACTTGCCGAAATCAAGCAACGTTCCCCTAGATTCACCAAAACTCACCCAAGGGTGGCACCAGAATCTGAATCCTTTCACCAAGACCAAAACCACAGGATATAACATAAGACAATGTGTTTTAAGAAAGAAATTGAAATCTAACCATGGACGGAATCCAAGAATTGTCAGAATTGCCCTTTCTGGTCCAATCTGACTCTTCCATCACGGCGATCAGCGTCGTTCCAGTGAACTAAGGCCCCCAGCACAGCTGCAAAGAACACCCAGGCCATACAGAGAACTGCTAGAAGCAGCTGCAGCACCACCTGCGGAGAAGCCCAAATTTCAGACACATCCGCAGGTTGTTGGTTCAGTTTGGTTCACCCAGCATGGCTCAAAACCATTCAAAAGCCCTACTATTTGTTGGCTAAACATGGTTGATTTGTTGCTTAAAAACACCATTTTTTGTTGCTTAAGTTAAAACCACAATTTTTCATGGGATAACTTGCCCCCACTAGCACTCCTCGGGTCCCCTGTCCTGGGCCCTTTCCACACGCCGTGAGGGTTGCATTCGGCGCTGGCCGTTCGCCTCAGCCGCAGACGGTCTACGGGCGTGTTGCTAAGTTACATGTGTAATCTATCAGTCTATCGATCGATATATATATATATATATTCATATGCATGTGTATGTATATATATATATGTATGTATAACTATATATATATGTATGTGATATATATATATATATATCATAATATATCGTCTCATCTCTATACTGTATTCTTATCTTGCCTCATATTTCAAGATGGTCAATCTATGCGTATGTCTGATGACGGAAATATAGACCTGAGTCAAACTTGGAAGACTCAATCTGGATAGTTGAATACTGAAATTAATCAAGCAAAATCTGGCGCTGGATAACAACTGCACGTTCCTAAGATACTTACAAGCTGAAAGACAATTACAAGCTAAAATGGACGTCCAATTTTGAGTCTAACCCTCCAGCATCTCCAGCAATCTAACATGCCAATGGGCAAACCCCCCTATTTGCTGACGGCAACTCCCATCAAGCTCTCGGACCCAAGGTGTCTTGAAACAGCGTACCCCCAAATCCCATGATTAAAAAATCGCGCTTTCCCCATTCAAACAGCTATGCTATATATCTATCTATCTATCTATCTATCTATCTATCTATCTATCTATCTATCTATCTATCTATCTATCTATCACTATCTATCTATCACTATCTATCTATCTATCTATCTATCTATCTATCTATCTATCTATCTATCTATCTATCTATCTATCTATCTATCTATCTATCTATCTAATCTATCTATCTATCTATCTATCTAATACCTACCTACCTACCTACCTACCTACCTACCTACCTACCTACCTACCTATCTATCTATCTATCTATCTATCTGTGTGTGTTAGGGTCCCATCCCCAATGTTTTTCACCAACCAGGCCGTAGCGACTCCAGCGACTCCGGCCTTCTGACTTGTGTAGAAGACGTTTCTCCGACACCACTTCAGCGCCTGACAGCACCTGCGCAAACGCTGCACGGCGCACGGCTTCTTGGCGGAATCCCGAGGCGAAAATGTGGGAAATTCATCATTCATTGACTTGGAATGATGGGAAATCTACGGAAAGTCACGTTTTTCCCCATGAAACATAGGTGGTCCTGCCAAATTTCCCTTAAAGAATCCAATCCAATGAATCATACCAAACAGGGATGAGGAGCACTGTACGAGAGATCGAAGCAGCCACTCTGCCAGAGTGGCTGAGTCAAAACCACCCGTACAAAGTGGAGATATTTGAGACCACTGACAAAGTCACACCAATGAACCAAACTGAGATTATACAAATATAGAAATTATAAACGCTGTAATCAACTATTCTTGACTAACATCCTCGTGATTGAAATATCCATTCTTGGGTTGGCACAACGAACATGCAACAGATCTACCTGGGCCCCTCCTAGCACTGGGCAGGGCATCCCAACAGGATTCCAACGACCAGCACGGCAGCAGCGCACACCAGCCCCATAAGTACTTTATCCTCAGCTCCGCATGGCGCTTCAACAGGGGGGGATTCTCAAGATTTTGTGGTTCTCAAACTGAAACCCTGCAAGGCCAAATGCCCCCACTCCATGACTCAGAGGTGATTGTCAGAGACGATTTTTCGCAAAAATCGAGTTTTGTCAGCGCCATCTTTACCCGACAGCGTTTTTTCTGGTGAGTTTGGGATGATGATCTGGACATGTATCAAAAACCCTGGTGCCCTGTAGTTCACATCAAAATAGCCGGTGAATGGACGTTCATCCCCCAAAAATATGGTATAATGGATTTTGATCCATCTCCATTCTAGTCTTTTAATGCATTCTAGGCTGCAAGCGCATAGAATTTCGAGCGTTATTCTGACATCTGTTTTTTTGTTTGTCTTTTTGATCTTGACTGACCATGCCGCATTTGTAGTGTAGCGGCTGCAAGGGGGTTGCCTGTGTTCTTACATGCGAAAGTTTGTGACCACTTTGAATGTTTGCTCCACAATCACAATTTTCAGAGCAACAGGATGATACTTTGCAAATGTCCACGAAACTACGCAAAATGGTCAGATTTGATTTAAATGGTTCGTTTCGCATGGTTTCAAGAGTTAGTTTCTTTTGCATGGTCCATCACTTTCGTCACGTTTCATGGGAACGCCATGGAGGTAAGTTCATGCTGTCGCCCCGTTTATCGTCCAGCGAAACGCAACGTTTTTGTTCATGTCTTGCTACCGTTCATGTGACCTTGCACATGAAGTTGATGGGGTGGGGTGGGGTGGGGTGGGGTGGGGTGGGGCATGTTAACGTTCGTTGGACCTTGTACATGATGTTCCTGCTACGCGATGATCCTTCTTTGGAACTTGTACATGTCGTTGGCATGGGGTGGGGTGGGGTGGGGTGGGGTGGGGTGGGGTGGGGCATGTTAACGTTCGTTGGACCTTGTACATGATGTTCCTGCTACGCGATGATCCTTCGTTGGAACTTATACATGATGTTGCTGCTACGCGTCCTGCTATAAGGGCTTATGCAAGCAGCATGGCTTTCTTCTTCGTCAAGTCAATCACTCACGAAGTGAGTTCTGCAAAAAATACAGAGTCGGCCAAAGAGGTGTGGTGTCCTGTCACACTGGTG
This sequence comes from Cladocopium goreaui, assembly GCA_947184155.2. Taxonomy (NCBI): domain Eukaryota; class Dinophyceae; order Suessiales; family Symbiodiniaceae; genus Cladocopium; species Cladocopium goreaui. The sequence continues at coordinate 70,697 of CAMXCT020001216.1, forward strand.
GCATCGACAATTGGTGGAAGATGATGAAAGCAGCTGTGCCCAATTCGTTGATGACAACCAAAGGAAATATTTAATAAAATCAACAAAAAGATTTGGAAGTACATAAGAAGCTTTCAATGGCGCTGGGAGAATCAGATTGATCTTCTCAGCGCCACGGCCAAAGCGCTACAAGACTTGTAAATACCCAAACCAAAGAGAAAAAAGCAAAAAAAGGCCAAGCTGAATGACATGAAACCAAACCATGCTTTTTTCATGCAGAAATGCTGTTTTCGCTTAGGCGAAAATGATGATTTTTATCAAAATACCCGGACGGTGATCGGGACGCCGGGGTCCATCACTTTCGTCACGTTTCATGGGAACGCCATGGAGGTAAGTTCATGCATTCATGTTTCATGTGCATGCCGGTCAGAAATAATGAAAAGAACATGCGCAATGAAATCATTGTGAAGAGTACCTTCTTTAATACGTAGCATGCGCGGCGTGTGCAAGTCAACATGAACGTTATTGGCACCTCACACCACCACATCCCACCCAGCCCTTGCGACTACGGGTTTCTACACGCGTGGTCGTGGTCGTAGTATATAAGAGGATGCCTCCAAAAATTCCACCCCTGGTTTCAGCCACCAGCGGCCCTGCTGTGAGGGCCAGACTTTGGTACTTTTAATCGACAGCAGGCCATCTTTGAAGTATTCAGTGTTTGCAACCTGGGCGAATGGGCAATCCTGTCCCAGAAAACTGGATGGGCGAAATTGGCCACCTAAATCGCGGGTTTGCCACCCCATAAATATATTCAGAATATAATATATATATATATACATTTATTTATTTATTTATTTACAATATATATATAATATATATATATATATATTTGTATATGTGTGTATGTGTATGTATATATATATCGAAATATGCGATATTACTTTATTTAAAAAAAAAAAAAAAACTTAAAATATGAACCCTAAAATTTGGAAATTTGCAGTAAGCAAACTCATGGGGAAAGTGAAGATGCACCCCACATGACCTGCCACTCGGCCCCAAACGGCATCGACCACGCAAACCGAAATGAAGAGCCATCCGAGAACTCAGTGACTCGCTCCGCTGGGAGGTGATAAATGGTCCGAAAATCATGTCCACTGGGTATACCATCATACCATCTGTGTTTCAGATAAATCAAGGAACCAAGTTCCAAACTTGAGATCTGCAGCCTCAAACAGACTGAGGTTCAAGCCGACGAGGGAAATCAGAAAACAAACAAAAGAGCGATGATTGCGTGCCTTGGTGCCATCGAACAGCACCCCTGCATCCACCGGTTAATCATGATTTTCCCCATGAAAATATATGAAAATGGAAACCCCTCTATACATTAACACTTGTACGTACTAACATGTACTTATGCATGTGTGTATGTACAAACTTCGTAAGGATATATATCTATGTAATAGCATGCTTACTAATTTAGGATTATATATAGACATACACACACATATATATATATATACATATACATACATATACATATATATATATACATATACATATACATATATATATATAATTACATATATGCATGCATGCATGTATGTGTATGTGTATGTGTGTAATGTTTTCCATTTCGTATCTTCATATTCATTTGCATGTCCCTGGAATGTGAATTAAATTCGCTCAGGTCAGGACTCCAACACAGTTCCTGAGTGACGTTCGCCGCAATGGGTCGTGATTCTTCCGTGAGATCCGCCCAAGAAAATCGGCAAACATGGTGAAAAATGGTGCAAACGTGCTGAAATCATTCAAATATAAATGTTTATATCCGTAAAAGTCAGTGAAACCCTTTCCGACAAATTGGTATGAAAAGAATGGTGGGATCTGCCTGTCTGAGGGCGTTTGATCACCAGATCACTCACCTCCCCCACCGGTCCACATCTTTGAGTCAGGAGTTTCTGCTCGTGATTCCAATCATCCGTTGAAACATGGAGAAATCTCGCGGAAGTTTAAGCGTGTTCAGAGTCTGGATGGGGGATTTCACTTCCCTTGGCGAGGTCACGGTCGCGATTGAACCACCATTTCAGTCCATTTCGGGTGATGTTCCATTGATGTTTAAACGTGGTCTTACACCAACAAACATAAGTGGAAGTATCCACCAATTTTGCTGCTTGAAAATCTCCTTTGCTGCCTGATCACCCTCCCCAAAAGAGGGTCAGACCCAATCCAGTAGCAGTGGTGGTCAAAGTCACGCCTGTGTCCAAGAATGAGTGATACCCCAGAACTGCAAATTTTAATGATGATGAACCAGCGGGTGTATGAGTACTGAAGATCATGCAATTTTCCGAGTCTGAAGTTGTCATGAGAAGAGCTACACAAATATATATATATATAATTATAAATCACTCCCAAATGGAGGACAGCTGAGTGTATAGATGAAACTTTCCACCTCGGTAAATGAAATACGAGTGGATGCGAAACGTATGGGGGAAAAGAACCTCCGGCAAACAAACATGGCAACGGCAAGTCCGCAATTCATATCCACTTCTGGCTGATTTTCCTATACATTTGCCACGTTTGATTTCCGGAGGGTATCTACCTTAAAGAATGGAATGCACCAGCTGGAATTTCTGGTCTTCAACCAGTGAAAGAGTGGGCCCAAAGATTGCCAGAACCTGTCAGTTGAGGAGCAGCTGTCGTGATGGGAACTCAAGGCGAACCCAACCGCTCCACCGCATTGGCAAAAGGAAAGACTCGCAAACCCCAGAATACTTTACCATCGCCACCATGCACAAGTTTGTGAACCCACCTTCCAATTAAACATGTTTAACTGTTTAACCATCAATCCATATTAATCCCAATTTCACTCAATTTCAGATCAATCGCCAGTCTTTTTGCTAGAGTAATCCATAAGTTGCTTAAATCCAATTGGGGTTTATGAAATTGGGTATACCACTGTATTTGGGATGATTTGTAATAGCCTCCTTCTACAGTTGGTTACTGGAATGGTGATTAATATGGTAAACTGGTAAAACCCGATCATGTGGCAAATGGATGTAAATGGTTGTTATAGCCTCCATTACTGTAATTAAATTGGTTGCTCATATTTTGGAAGGGTTAACGGTTAATGGTTGTTCCCCAAGGTCAGTTGCCCTTCCCTGGGGGCGCCGGACACACAGTTGTCGCAGATTTTGCAATGCGAGGTCCTCGGGAAACGACGGACCTGGCAAGGGGACGAGGGGCGATAGCCTACATCGGCTTCCAATCAAATCTCATCTATATAATCTCATCTAATCTAACAGCCTAATCTATCTAATCCAATCTCATGTCCAGTGTCCATCGGCCTTTATTGAGCCGTCTTGGGGGGTTATTCAAAATATCAAGGATTCTATGAGAGACCTGCCCATCGACCCCGGTACGGCACCTGGCAAGTGCTGCCTCGGAAGAGGCAACATGCACAAGATATCACAAGATAGTGTGCAAATATCTTTCTTTTAAGTGGAATTCATTAAATCTGTCCCTGTGCATCTTTGCATCTTCATGGTGCGAATATTCCATGGAAACACCTTAGCCAAATCTCTGCCAGATGGTCAGTCACGTCAACTTTCCAACCACAACCAATTCCTCGCCAGCCATTCTGGACCCCTCCAGGTACGCCGGGTGCGCCGGGCAGTGCTTGAGATGGCGCAAACGTTGATCGTTCATGACTTCATCCCAGAATTGTTCCACCTGTAGCGCCAAGGGCCAAGGGCCAAGGGCCTTTTCATATAGATCCCAAAAAATGTGTCAACAAAAATCTGAGAAGATTTTTTAATGATAAAAACAACTGGGCAAAAACCAGTCAACCTCAACTCACCTGTCTCCATCAAGATGCCAGTCCTGCCTTTCCCACTGTTCGGGCCATCTCGTCGTCCTCGAGCTCACCGTCCTCCTGTCGTCATGGAAAACCGAAACATGGGATGGCTGTAAAAAGTAACAGTTGGCAAAATCTTGGCATGTATGAAATGGAACTATGTGGAACTCATGTATATTATGTAAAAAAATGTATATGACGGTTTGTCAAAATGTTCTGTTAGTGCTCATCATGCCCAGCCTCGAGGCATGGCATCTGCTCGATTTTCCCCACCCTCGGCCCAAGGGGCTGCCCAAGCGAGGATCTGTCAACGTTCAACGGGAGCAGTTCTGTCAATTTGCATGAAAAAATTGCCATGTAACGCTTGAGGCTGTTGCGAATTTGGGTTTCAAAAATTGTCCATGTTTCCATGTTTCGATCCTACTGTAAGTCACACCGATTCTTTTCATGGCTGTTCAAATGGACTCCTAAGTTTGTGGTGCCACCGTTGGAATCTTGCAAGCCCCTGGCCCACTCCGAAAGCTGAGTGAGGCACATCTCTTTAGCAAAGTTTGCCTGCGCCTGAGTTGGGCAGGCGAAACTGCTGAGAATGGATGCCAATTGGTTGATGGAAACGTTTAAGCAAAACAGGCCCAACATTTGATTCCGAGATGGCTCAAAATAGTAGGATCCATTTTTCGAGTCACATAACTCCGGTCGCCAGCAGCACAGTGAAAAGGCGCTAACGCGCTAACATGCACCCTTGAAAAAGGGGCACCCTTGAAAAGAGTAGCAATTTCCCTATCCCTACTGCAGTTCCATGATTTGCCTGTTCGAATGGTGATTCTCTAAACGAACACCATCTACCAGAAGGTAAAACCCACATATATCACTACATATCACCAAAAAAAAATGTTTTAGCCATATCATCCCAGTTTTGGTTTGGTTTATTGCATTTAGATCATTTAGTTACTAACTTCCATGGTTTTATGATGGTTATCCATGGTTTTTATGTGTTTGTTTCATCCAAAACCTCCGCCAGCCGTTGCGCCTTCTTGCGCTCTTCCACTTCCACGGGGCGACCAGGCGGCCTTGACCCGAGACGGGATGGATCCACCGAACCAGGAGTATTATGTGTATATACATACTATATATATATGTGTGTGTGTGTGTCTCTATATATACATGTATATATATATATATGTGTGTATAAATATATATACACATTAATTATAACCAGTAAATGCATATTATGTAATATTATGTATCTGATCAACAATCGGATAACATATACTTACTGGGGTCTATCCCGGGTACTGGCCATTTACCAAGTTCAGTCGTCAAAGTGGAAATGATGCCACTTCGAAGCCCACGAGCCCTTGCCTGCTGATTGACGCATACATCCGGCAAAGGTTCAACCTGATTCTGGGATGAACGGAAATCTTTGGTCTAGATTTCTTAAACATGGCGATTTTCCATATGTTGCTTTACCACAAAGGGTAGAACTAGAATCATTCACCTGACATAAGGCCCATTTTCCTATCCAGTAACGTCGCAGTGAGGTTGTTGTAATTTACCCAAGAAGGATCTGTTTGAGGGGAAAGTACAGGAAACCACTGTTTTTGGCTCCAATGAATTACGGAGGTCTCCTGTCTCCTGTAGATTTTCCCATCATCCAATTCCCGTAAGAATGATTTTTCGTTACCAACATTGGAACATGTTACGGATTTCTGGCGCAACTTTAAGGCGTAACGTCCATCAACATTTCATCGGAATTCCCTACTTGCGCATCAGGGGAATCATAGGTGGTTTCTGAGCTGTCATAGATATAAGCCATTGATCTAACTGGGGATACCTTAGTAATTATGCCGAAATGAATGCCAGCAAACACAAAGAAACAAATCTAGGAACCAAAAAATCAAGTCACAAAACAAAATCATCAAATCAACTATATTTTTACATAAAGTTTTGACATGTTTTGACATCAATTTACCCAGATTTACAACACCTCCGCACCGTTGCACCGTTGCACCGCCACGCACCACCCAGATTTACGGCATCCCAGTGGCGCTGTTTCACGACCGTCTCGGGCCAGCGTCAGGGCGGGCAAGAGCGAACGTCGCAGCTGGACCCCCGGCTCTGCAGCCATGGCCTGGAGATGGGGATCACATAGATTTTTTTCAGAAGCCATGGATGGATAGAAATATATTATATCTATATGTATGTATATATTGTATAATTAATTATTATATATACATATATGTGTGTGTGTATATGTATATATATATATAGAAAATGATGGCTAGGGTTTGTGGATCAAAACCCGACAATACCCCTGTTTTCACGTCAATAGCTGTTGTTTTCGGGTGCGCATCCCAGATAGGTCCGTAGGGCCACGCTCGCCAGCAAAAATTCTTCCCCATGTCCATTTGAGGACCATTCACCAGATATCTCTCTAGTGTCATATCGATTTACCCCATAGTTGGACCATGATTTCACCAAGTTATATCTCCCCATCTTTGGGTCCAAATGGTCCAAAATGGTAAGTCGTCCGCGACGCCTGAAGAAATCCGCAGATCGCTCCAAGCAGCAGCAGCCCGGATGCCACCGCGACCAGCACCTGCCAGAACTCCGAGAGCCTCGGAAGTTCTGCAACGCAGAAGACCTGGCGCACCGGGTGCACCGAGAGGCAGCACACCATGGAGGAAATGGACGAAATGGACATATGAAAGGATTCGTTGTTTAGATATGTAGAATTATGTAGATATGTTTAGACTATTGTAGACTGTTTAGATGTGTGGAATCTCGGTTCCTTTCAGTCTGAATGTTTGAAGATTTTGATCTGGATAACTCTCCACGGTTTTCTGGACACCTCTCTCGGTGATTCTTGGAGACACTACTTGGGGGTCCGCAGCATAAGGCGCTGGAAAGAGCGAATGTCTCTCTCGTCCGCGCCATGTACTGTATGCCACCCAGCAGTAACACAACCAACTCTTCAAGCGTGCAGGAGGCGTACTCCAACCTCGGAGGACAAATCATGACAAAAATATGTTCAATGGATTGGTTTGTCAGCAAAAACCTTCATCGGAAACCCGGGTTTTTACACCCAAATTGATTGAGCTTTCCGGCTTCAATGTTCCCAGAAACCAATTCAGAGAATCATGAATGAAAAACTACACTCATGTCCATTTCCGTGCTTTGGGTGAAGAACATGTCGACATGGTCACTTTTAAAATGGCAGTGATGGCCATGTGGATAAGCGTATGACAAAGCCAGGTCATCATATTGAGGCTATCCACACAATTTTGCTACCCAGCAGTAATCAGCTCCTACCAGCTATCAAAGCGGGTTGATCCTACCCCCAGTTTAAAAAAAGAAAAGGAAAATATGAAGATGTAGTTTACCATAATTCTAGCAGGATTTACTTTTCTATCTGGTTAAGGGTTGCTGTAAAGTAACATGACTAATTGGTTTCATGCTACTAGAGGCATCGGCAAATCGGGCTCCCCGGCAATGGTCAGAATCATCGGAAAGGTCGTCAAGCTGGGGAACAGCTTCCCGGGCCTTGGTCGTTGTGTAAACCTCTGCCTCTGGTCATTGAACAGCTACGAAAAATGGCCCATTTATAGGGGATCTGTTGATGCAAACTTGCGATGTTCCATGGCTGTGGCACAAATTACCAGAGGGATCCAGAGGGTAACAAAGAAGAGCCAGCTGGGAATCAATGTCGTGGGAACATAAATACGCGGAAGGACCAATCAGAGAATGAGTACGATCCATTTCGGTGACTGCAAACAGTTTCTGCATCCCCTCACCCTTGCCCTGGAACTAGCACATATTGCAGCAGATGGAGGAGGAAAAAAAAACACAACAGTGGCGGTAAGTGTTGTGGTGTCAGATCATATTGGGGAACTTCTGTTGGGATACACGGCCAATGGCATAGTCTGCATGAATTTCATTCGATATGTTCGATGCATTTTTGAAGCTCACAGGTTGCAACCCCTCTCATAATACAAGATGGATGTCGATGATATGATAGCTACATTTAACACCATGTAAGTGGCAAGTGGGATGTGTTGGGCATTCTTGTTGTACCACTCACCAGGTCGCGAGTCGCACTCCACTCGGGTCACTTTTTTCAAGAGCGCAGACTTGGCCGGGGCGGCAGGGTTGGCTGATCCACGCGCTGACGACCCACTTCTCTCCTGGGGAATATTCTCCCGAAATGCGCCCCCAAGATGAATATAAGGTACATTAATTTAAGGTACCCTTTGTTTCTCCATTGGGGCCAAGTATATTGCCATTGATATGAAATGTTGTGAACAAGGTCCTGGTTAGCCATGGTTTAACCACCGAAAAGGGAGGTAGAACCCACCCAATAAGGCCTATGTAAGGGCTATGTATATAAGTTAAAAATAGGGAATATCCACGCAAAATAAGGCCTTGTATGGTACAGTACCTCCACTTTAGGGTCCTGAAATTCCATATAAGGGTTGTGAGTCAGCAAGGCTACGTGCCGATTCCGTGCCGATTGTGCACCTGCATGTCCCGCCTTTGGGGGCATCACAATATTGTTGGAAAGCTCATGAAAGCTCTCATCCACTAGCGGATGGCTAGGGAATGTAAAGTATAGTAGTATAGACAGAAGACTTTTCGAAGCGAAACAAATTTTCAAGTAGAACTCAACATGGTTGGCTGCAAACTCTCCCTCTTGCACTTGAGCTGAAAGACTGGGGGAAGTGGCTGGAGCAAATTTATCATCAAATCGACCATTGCCGACCATTGGGGACAGTGATTCACCGCAAAGGCATTCCACTGAGTGCTCAACCCTAAGGTTACCCTCTGGTAAACTAACATAGCTATTGAACATGGCCATTTATAGTGGATTTTCCCATTAAAAATGATGATGTTCCATAGTTATGTTAGTTTACCAGAGGGTACCCATATGATTACAAAAATCCCCGCAGGAAAAACATCAGACTGTCTCATCTGTCTCACATGCCTGGCCCGAACCCATTCAATACAGGGATTCTAATCCTCCATAGTCCCAATACTCATCCACACTTTGCCAATGTGTAACACCCATTAACCACCCATGCCTGGTTTCCATGCAGGTTTACATCATAGTTTTGGGCAGTTGAAATCAAAGTCGACCGTAAAATCCCCTCCTTTGTTGGTTGATCTCTTCACACTTCCTTCGGAAATACATGGCCGGTCGGCTCGAAGCCAAGATTTTAGCTGGGTCAGCTCACATGTCCGCATCAGAACGGCCAAAATTCAGTCATTCTTAAACTACTCTTCACCATTCAGCTTACCTATATTAGCCTATATTATCCTCTTTTTGATGGTGAACTAAAGCCCAATGATTGATGATGAAACCTCACAAGTAACCACGCCTGCCAACACAGGGCACGCCACGTGTGCTCCAGGCACCTCCAACGAGCCGTCCTGGACTGAACGAAATCTCACTGCTACACATGTGGCCTTTGCATCAAAACAGGTGGAAAAAACATACCCTCTGGTAATTTAACAGTTTGCTATTGAAAATCCCATTAAAAATGGTGATTCTCAATAGCAAACTGTTAAATTACCAGAGGGTAGTCCTGCAAAAATAACAAATGTTATCCAAATGTGTGGCTGCGCGGTCATAAATTTTGATAGGGCATAGCTCTGGTCAACCAACCTAGAAGTGGAACGGCACCGTTTTATGGTATGGTTTCCTGGTTGGTGATGGACTGTGGTGTGAATCGAGCCCCAAAGCAGCATCAGTTGCAGTAGCCCACTGATTCACAGGACACCGGGTCAAGCCAACTCATCACAACGTGCCCGAAATCGTGCGACATGGGGTTCTCACGGATTATCTGCCACTTCAGTCAATAGGGTACAGTACGCCAAATTGGTAAGCGCAAAAATCCTCAAAAATCAACCCCCAATCACTTACCATAAATATCCATAAATGGTTGGTCAAATCCCCCCCCAATTCCTATATGGCCCTAGACTCCCTAGACATTGTCGGCCCAGGCGCCATCTTCCAGTCAGAACGCCAGGCCAGGAGCTTGCTTTGCAGCTGCCGCCGGCCTGGGAGAAGAACTCCGAACTCCACCAGTTGGATGGGAAACTCCACCACTTATCCCATCTTACCCTCTGGTAATTTAACGTAGCTATTGAAAATTGCCATTGAAATAGTGGATTTTCTTATTAAAAATGGTGATTTTCCATAGTTATGTAAAATTACCAGAGGGTATCCCACTGGGATTCAATCCAGGTTTTTCGCTACCCGCCCAGCTGAACTGCCAAGTGCCATACTGAGATACTGAGATACAAGGGGGTCCATATATTTCATTGGATATACTGGGAGACAGTTGGACATACTGTTTTTTGTGATATGACAGTGTTTTTTGTTGGATATACCAACCAAAATATAGCTATATAGCTATTTATATATATATATATAACCTCCATGAAATTGACATAGACGTGGAAAACCAATGGTTCCCCAAGGAAACATGTATAAGTTGAGCATTTCCCATACCTATCTTTTAAATGTATTGGAGGGTAACAAATATATAAATATATTTGTGTATCTTGAGAAATACTGCAATATAGTGGGATAAATGACAGGTCGGATATAACATGATATTACCAAAAATGCTTTTTGGACCTTGACAACCGATATTGCATGGCCCGGAAGAAAGCAAGAATGGTCGAGGGTCGGGCTTTGTTGCGGACAAGTGGCTGCAGCAAAGATCTTCGCACAGTGCTTGCGATAGCGACCTTCACAAGGGATATGACGGGCCCATTTGGTGGCTGGAGTAGCCGCTAGAGCCATGATGTTTCGGTGAGGCATGGATCAAGCTGTTGTGCGTGCTCTAACTTTGGATATGTTGTATGGTTTCATCTACTAAGGCCATTGAGCTCATTTCGGTTTAACTTTTTGCATATAGCAAAAAACTATTAGCTATAGGCTATATTCTTGTAGATTCTTTTTATTTATATTAAGATCCTCTTGAGAAAAAAAGTGAAACTCCAGAAACCATCACCCCTCAAGGCATTTCAAAAAACACACATGGGCACCATTCTTCCCACCAAAATTCGACTTAAATGATGACCCAAACACTGGAAGAAGAACACTAAGTTGGCCCTACTCAAGGGCTTGGGTTGGAAACATATAGGGCCTGAACGAAAACCTCCCAGAAAAACAACATTTGTCATTTGGGGTTACCACTACAGGTTTGTGCGAGGTCAAACATGCTATAGGTAAGAATCGGGATGCTTTTTGCAGGCAAACAAAGCAGCGTTTTTTTTTGTGAGCCTGGATTTGTTAGTATTTTCGACCTGATGCGGTTCAATATCACACAGCAGTGTTCAGTCCAGCTCGTCTGTTTTCTGGGGGGTCAGGCTCAAATCAGGCTTGCATCTTCCAACATCTATTTTAATCCCCCTATGTGTTTCTTCCTGTTTGAAACCCAAGATCTATGTGAGTTGTTGGTGGTGTTTGTGGTTTTGTAATTCGCAGCGCTGCCTCCATGATCTATGTTAGTGGTATCTTAGTGGCTTCCCACAGATTTTGCCTCTTGGCAAGTCCACATGAAAACCTATGTTTGTGGTATGGCATGGATTTTTGCACTTAATTCTCAACATCTATTTTAGTACCCTGAACGAGTTTTCCCTGTGTGGTGAATCAGTCTGGGCTTTGTTAGGTCTATGTTAGTGGTCAATCATTGCAGGAGCTATGTCAGTGATCCTTTGCATGTTCGTGGTTATACAGTTTGCGTTTGATTTGGTATGATATTGAAGGTCTATCTTATTGACTAAAACGGGTTTTGCGTTTTGCAGCTCAATCCACAGGGTCTCTGCTTGTGGTGTTCATTATGTTTTGTTTTTCTGAACTCCAAATTGGAGTTTATGTAAGTGGTTTTCTATGGGCGCTGTCAGCTACACCATTTGGTGCTTTGATCTTTCTGAACATGTTTTGGTGTAAAATTGTTTTTATGACCCGAAAAAAACTGTTGCTTTGAGTTTGAGTATTTAAAATGTTAAATTCCATGCATGTTGTTTTTTTTAAAGGATTTTTCATGTGTTTTCCATGTTGCGCCCAACTTCCTATTTTGCCAAAACCGCACATATTGGGATCACATCCCCGACATCTGGATGTTTCAGTAGCCTCGAAGAAAGCAAACATTTGTGCAGTTTGTGTACCCTGGCACCCCTCAGCTCAAATCCGCAACCTGCAGGGTTCCTGAAATTTTGACCAAAAACCAGAAACATCACCTTTTGGCGTGCCAAGCTCTGTTAAACCACCAAAAAAAATTAAAAAAACATGCAACCCCACACACTGGGAAAAGTCAGGGCCGCTCTTCTGTGCAGATTCGAAACACGAAGAAAATATAAGAGAATATAGTAAACCCATTTCTTGAAATTCGGACTTTACATAGGCCTTACACATGGTAAGAAGTTCCAATTCTAGGTATGTGACGTGTCCATTGATACAGTGGTATGCCCATGTTTCATGGTTCTTTCATGAGGATCATCTGATTGCTGCCCGATCTGGCCCCATTTTGGGAAAACGAACCAACCCACAAATTCTGGTCATGTGCAGCGACAACTTGTGCCCTTGCTCGTGGCCTCGTATGGATTGTAGCACTGAATCTATCCGAAAGATGACCCATTCAAGGCAAGGCCCCCCAGCCGAGTTGACTTAGAACTTGGGGGTTTATGGGGGATGTAAGACTATAATTGGTGGGTTTATAAACCGATCATAAGGGCCTCACCTTGTTCAAATGTCCATTTAGTTCGAGGGTCCCAGCCATGGAGCTGATGACCGGAGGGGCCTGGGGAGATATGCGCCAAGGTGGTGAAATTCCATGAGTTTGGCCTAGCATCACTGGGAATCCAACCGGCCCGATGGCATCCGGGTGGTCACTATCCCATTCTGTGGAAATTGGGATTTAACCAACAAGGATTTAAGCAAACAAAATGGCGATTTAACCTACAGAAGTTGTGATTTTATCGTCCAGATCTTTAGTTTTAAGTTTTAACCATCACAAAGTGTGATTCAACGAACGGAAACGCTGTTAAACCGTTGAATAATAGACACCAAAAAATGAAACCCACAAATTGGCTTAGATCCAATATAGTGCACAAAGGTTTCTGCATGGGGGGTGTAAGGGGGGGGGCAAACCCTCCAGCAAATGAACTTCGCTATGGACAATCACCCGTTTAGAAGTCAAACTTCCAGATGAAAAGCAGAGGTGGGAAGAGTCAGAGAAGAGAAGAGAAGAGAAGCGAAGCGAAGAGAAGCGAAGAGAAGCGAAGAGAAGAGAAGCGAAGCGAAGCAAAGAGAAGAAGAAAGAAGATCAGAAAAGAGAAAGAGTCAGAAGACAGAAGGTACAGTAGAAAAGTTGCGAAACACTGCGTTGTTCGAATGATTTCTGGCTCCGGAGGGTCGAAGAGTAGGCTTGCTAAAGCGGCGGGTGCAGAGCCATGTGGTCAGATGAGAGATGAAAAGTTGCACGCCGTTGTGGCGCGAAGCACATTTCCAAGTCAAACTGTACAAAACACACCAACGGACCACTTTTGGAAGTTGTGATGTCGAAAAAGTGCATGCCGTTGCGGCGCGAAGCACATTTCAAAGTCAAAAGTGTTAAAAACTGACGGTCTCGGAGCACTTTTGGAAGTTGAGACGTCGACAAAGTGTACGCCGCTGTGGCGCGAAGCACAATTCCAAGTCAAAATGTACAAAACACACCAGGTCCGACCACATTTGGATGTTGAGATATCGAAAAAGTGTGCGCTGTTGTGGCGCGAAGCACATTTCCAAGTCAAAATGTTTAAAAACACCACATGCTCCGACCACTTTTGAAGGTTCAGATGTGGTTTGCCTGGCAGGTGCAAGGGATTCTGCATGTTGTCAATAGTGAGTCAAACGTGTGGGTTTTGTAGCATTTTCAAAAAGGTTGGCAGGCATGGGACACTTCAGGTTTGCTAAGATGATTTTGCGTGACGTGCAGCACTTCGTATGACTTGGCCGCACTTTTTGGTAGCAGGCGCAGCACTTTAGACAGATGGATTGGAAAAATCACAAAACGCATTGGTACGCCGTCAGCTCTGCATTCAACTTTCCATTGTTGAAGGAGGTCTCGCAGAATTGCTTCGTTTTCGATGTTGTCAACTTCGAAAATTGAGGAAGTCTCGCAGAATTGCTTCGTTTTTGACGTTGTCAAGTTCGAAAATTGAGGACGTCTCGCAGAATTGCTGCGCTTCTGATGTTGCCAAGTTCAAAAATTGAGGAAGTCTAGCAGAACTACAAATACAACTACAGTACATTGCACTACACTAGTTACATTACACTACACTACACTAACTACATTACACTACGCTAGGCTATACTACACTAACTACAACTACAGCTACGACTACAACTACAGCTTCAACTACACTACTTTAAACTACACTACGCTACACGACACGACACTAGACTACACGACAGCACACAACACTACGGCACACTACACTACACTACATTGCATTACACTACGCTCATTACACCACACCACAGCTACAATTGCAACTACGCTACACTAGGCTACACTATAACTACAACTCCATTACGCTACAACTACAACTACAGCTGCACTGCACCACACTACATCCAGCAGTTGTGGGTGAGGTGACCACTGCCACCATTGCAACCACTCCAAGAAACACAACTCCAACCACCTTTCGGTCCATCAGTGTTCTCGCTCTGCCATCCATGCATCACAGCAACTCACCTCTCCTATAGTGTCCTTTTTTTACACCTTCCGCCACCGCCTTGTGCGGTACTACTGGTAGACTATCATCATCCCATAGTTTCCGTTGAAAGATATTAACTGATGTTAAAAATTGATGGGGGGCTAATTTCAATTGCCATCTCAAATCACCAACGGATAGCCTTGAAGCATGTTTGGCTCATGGGGATTTCATACACTCAGCCTTGGTGTCGTGGGCAAGGCCCGCCCAATTCATCATGTTCAATGGTGGTCCCTGAAATTTAAGTTAGTAAGGCAGCATGGCCTTAATCGTACTAGATAACCCTTATTATTGGATCGCCCTTTTTTGGGGCCAAGGCTTCTTAGAGGATAAATGGCCGACCAGCGAAATGGAATGTTCAAGGGGGCCCCACTTTGCTACCAGCATGGGACATTGTAATTACCTAACCCAGGGTAAAATATCGTGGCCCCCCTAAAATGCCCTACAACACTTATTCATCTTGCTGACCCCAAAAAAAGATAGGGAATGTAATTCACCACTTTTTTGATATGATTCTACTATGTACACACACACATATATATATATAAAGCTAACTTCAATCTTGCTGGTTCTGTCACTGTAAACTCATCAAACGTTTCCCAAGATACCTGTAAGGCGGTGCCACCCAGCTAGAGGTTGGTTTATAGCCCCCTGGGACTATAGATATATCCTACATACCATCTTTTTCCCGAGAGCGTCTGAGCGCAGGGTTCTTCCAATAGTGGGGGTCTGTAAAACATCTTCACATCTTCTCATCTTCACATCTTCTCATTTTCACATCTTCTCATCCTCACATCTTCTCATCTTCACATCTTCACATCTTCTCATCTTCACATCTTCTCATCCTCACATCCTCACATCTTCACACCCTCACATCTTCTCATCTTCACATCTGCTCATCTTTACATCTGCTCATCTTCACATCTTCTCATCTTCACATCTGCTCATCTTCACATCCTCACATCTTCACATCCTCACATCTTCACATCTTCTCATCTTCACATCTGCTCATCTTCACATCTGCTCATCTTCACATCTGCTCATCTTCACATCCTCACATCTTCACATCCTCACATCTTCACATCTTCTCATCTTCACATCTTCACATTCTCTCTTGCCCTCTTGCTCTCTTGCCCTCTTGCTCTCTTGCCCTCTTGCTCTCTCCTTCTTTTCTATTTCTCTCTTGAGGCGCGGGGCAGTGCCAACAAGATGGCACGAAACGCAACCCTTTCGCACGAAATGAGGTTCGATCGCCAAAAACTGTGGTAAAATTACGATTTGTAGGTGTCCGGCGCAACCCTTTCGCACGAAATGAAGTTCGATCGCCAAAAACTGTGGTAAAATTGCGATTTGTAGGTGTCCGGCGCAACCCTTTCGCACGAAACGAGGTTCGATCGCCAAAAACTGGAGTAAAATTGCGATTTGTAGGTGTCCGGCGCAACCCTTTCGCACGAAATGAGGTTTGATCGCCAAAAACTGGTGTAAAATTACGATTTGTAAGTGTCCGGCACAACCCTTTCGCACGAAATGAAGTTCGATCGCCAAAAACTGAGGTAAAATTGCGATTTGTAGGTGTCCGGCGCAACCCTTTAGAGGAAATGAGGTTCGATCGCCAAAAACTGTGGTAAAATTGCGGTTTCACGGGTCCGGCCTCTGTGTGTGAAAGTGTTTGTGTGTAAAAGCGTTTCTGTGTAAAAGCGTCTGTGTGTAAAAGCTTCTGTGTGTAAAAGTCTCTGTGTGTAAAAGTGTCTGTGTGTAAAAGTGTTTCTGTGTAAAAGTGTTTGTGTGTAAAAGTGTCTGTGTGTAAAAAGTCTCTGTGTGCAAAAGCTTCTGTGTGTAAAAGCTTCTGTGTGCAAAAGCGTCTGTGTGTAAAAGGTTCTGTGTGAAAAACGAAGGATACGATGCAAACTAGGGGTGTGAAATAGTTTTAGGATTTTTTTTTGGAGCAGGTTTGGGAATTTTTTTTGGATTTCTTGGCTGGTACCATTTGCCTAGTGTTTGCAACGGTTTGGAACTTGAATTTGTCATTTTGCATGGTATTTGCCACATTTGGGCATGTTCACCTTCCATTTTGCATGGGATTTACTACATGTGGGCATGTTCACCTTCCATTTTGTATGGGTTTTGCCACATTTTGGCATGTTCACCTTCCATTTTGCATGGGATTTCCTACACGTGGGCATGTTCACCTTCCATTTTGTATGGTATCTGCCACATTTTGGCATGTTCACCTTCCATTTTGCATGGGATGTTCTACATGTGAGCATGTTCACCCAAATATTTACAGATGCGGAAGCTTGGGATTAGATAAAAAGCGGGTGGGGGGGATTGAGGGAGGGCGCTAGCTATCTATCCAGCTAGCTAGCTATCTAGCTATCTAGCTAGCTATCTATCTAGCAAGCTAGCTATCTATCTAGCAAGCTATCTATCTATCTAGCTATCTATCTACCTATCTAGCTAGCTATCTTGCTAGCTATCTATCTACCTATCTAGCTATCTAGCTAACTATCTATCTAGCTATCTAGCTATCTAGCTTTCTATCTATCTAGCTATCTATCTATCTAGCTATCTATCTATCTAGCTCTATCTATCTAGCTCTAGCTAACTATCTATCTAGCTATCTATCTAGCTATCTAGCTATCTAGCTATCTATCTAGCTATCTATCTATCTAGCCATCCAGCTGTCTATCCAGCTATCTAGCTATCGAGCTATCTATCTAGCTATCGACTATCTATCTAGCTATCTATCTATAGCTATCTATCTATCTATCTATCTATCTATCTATCTAGCTAGCTATCTAGCTACCTCTTTATCTATCTAGCTAGCTATCTATCTATCTAGCTATCTATCTAGCCATCTATCTATCTAGCTATCTATCTAGCCATCTATCTATCGAGGTATCTAGCTATCTATCTCTCTAGCTATCTATCTATCTAGCTGGCTATCTATCTATCTAGCTATCTATCTACCAAGCTATCTATCTATCTATCTATCTATCTATCTATCTATCTATCTATCTATCACATGTAATCCTGTCAGCTTTCCAGAGAAGGTTAGTTCGCAAAAACCAACTAATGTAACTTGGGTTTAAGTTTAAATAAAAAAAAGCGGGAGGGGGGGATTGGGGGGAGGGCGCAGCGCCTCCCCCCAAAGCAGAATGCAAGCACCTCTTCTCACATGTTACGTTGCTAGTTTTCAAGAGAAGGTTGGTCATGTGATACTCAGGGATGTAAATACTGTGCAAAATGCATCTTACATGAAAATCAAGTATTTAAAGCAGGCAAAGCAAAAAAAAGCAGAGAAGCAAAAAAGCAGAGAAGCAAAGAAACAGGAAACGCACAAAAGCAAAACAGCAGAAAGGCAAAGAAGCAGGAAAAGCAGAAAAGCAGAGAAGCAGGAAAAGCAGGAAAAGCAGAGAAGCAAAGAAACAGGAAAAACAGAAAAGCAAAAAAGCAGAAAAGCAGAGAAGCAGAGAAGCAGGAGAAGCAGAAAAGCAAAAAAGCAGAAAAGGCGAGAAGCAGGAGAAGCAGAAAAGCAAAAAAGCAGAAAAGCAGAGAAGCAGGAAAAGCAGGAAAAGCAGGAAAAGCAGGAAAAGCAGGAAAAGCAGGAAAAGCAGGAAAGGAAAAGCAGGAAAAGCAGGAAAAGCAGAGAAGCAGGAATCCAAAAATAATTCCTAAACCTGATCAAAAAAAAATAATCCTAAAATAATTAGCCCTCCGCAAACTAGTGTCTTGTACTTGTAATGTTTTGTCTTGATACTACTCTTCTCGTCTGCCTATAATACATCTTTATTATATTGTCTTGTAATATAGTGTCTCAATACTAACAACAGAAGACCCTGCTCCTCTACGCTCTCGGGCCATCCGTCGTCTAGTTGTTTAGCTATATAGCTATCATTAGACTTATGACTCAGATCAAAATAGACCCCAACTGGATAATTCCATTATAGTTTTTACATTGCAACCACACGACTATATCTTGCCGAATTATTTCACTAACTTGAAAATAGCTGTTATCATACGGCCATTTGCAGATGATTCCCCTTACACATTCCAGTGATGTCACAGTGAGGTTATGATTCATCCAGATCATATTTAAGTATATCTAGATACCCTCTGGTAAACTAACATAACTATGGAAAATCACCATTTTCAATGGGCAAATGCACTATGAATCAACATTTTCAATCATTAGCTATGTTAAATTACCAGAGGGTAAGTCCCACACCACCTTCTGGAGCTCGGGCCAAGCGGCAGCAAACAGGTTTCACCGCCACCATTTGGCGCGCGCAGGTAGAGAAGCACAGAGACATCACGGTGCCCAGGCCAGCCGCTGTCCTTGGGAGCGGCTGCATGGTGAGTTGGGCCACCAGGTGCAGCATATGGATGCAATGGGAATAACATGGTGGATATCATGGGACAACATGAATATTTCATGGGATATACCGAGGTTTAATGGGATGCAAAATGGGTGTATGCCATCATCAATACGACATCTCAATACTGTACATGATATGTGGGTTTGTCCGAAGATGGGATGCACGCCAACAGAAAATACTAATTGCGAAAATGAGGTTTAAAAATGTTTAAGTTTGTGGATTTTGAAAGACTTTTTTCCCCAAACAGTGTGTCCACACTGAGGGGCTCTTACGGTAGGTGTACAGGCCGGTGCTTGATCAGGGTGCTCACTCTGGGGCGCGGCATTTTCCTATAAATTTCCGTATGAAGTGGCTCTTGTGAAATCTTGACATGCATTTGGACTGCGCAGGCTCGCGCAAAGTGTTCGTCCGCGTTCTGGGCTCATTCTGGGGCGCGGCATTTTTCCTATAAATTTCCGTATGAAGTGGCTCTTGTGAAATCTTGACATGCGTTTCGACTGCGCAGGCTCGCACAAAGTGTTCGTCCGTGTTCTGGGCTCATTCTGGGGCGCGGCATTTTTCCTGTAAATTTCCGTATAAAGTGGCTCTTGTGAAACATCCTCAACATCATCATCATCATCATCATCATCATCATCATCATCCTCAACATCATCATTCTCAACATGATCCTAATCCTCACCTTTAACATCATCATCCTCAACATTATCATTATACACCTCATCATCCTCAACATAATCCCCCTACACCTCATCATCTTCAACATCATCATCCTCAACATCATCATTCTCAACATCATCATCTTCCTCCCCCTTGACATCATCATCCTCAACATCATCATCCTCCTCCACCTCATCTTCCGCAACATCCTCCTCCTCCACCTCATCATCGGAATATTATCATCCCTTTCATCATCCTCCTCAACATCATCATCCTCAACATCATGATCTTCCTCCTTCTCAACATCATCATCCTGCACCTTGTCCTCCTCCACTTCATCTTCTGCATCATCATCCTCATCCTTATCCTCCTCAACATCATCATCCTCATCCTCATCCTCCTCAACATCATCATCCTCCACATCATCCTCCTGCACCTCATCATCATCAACATAAACCTCCTCAACATCATCATAATCATCATCATCATCATCATCCTCATCCTCATCATCATCCTCATCATCATCATCATCCTCATCATCCTCATCAACATTATAATACATTATCCTCCCACTCCCCCGCACACTGTTTGGGGTCTCTTGCCGGGATAACTTTCTAGACAAACCCGTTTGGGCTTCAAATGGATTCGGATGCAGATACGTAGGTGTGTGGATATGTAAATGAATGAGTAGATAATATATGGACATCGTCTGTCTATCTCTCTCTCTCTCTCTCTCGCTCTCTCTCTCTCTCTCTCTCTCCATGGCTCCGATATCAACACCGCCCCCAAGGATGTGACTTGCTTTACCAAGGAACAGAGTGTTGAGCGTAGTGCCCACCCGCCACATAACGTATCACCTGCAGATTGCGTTTCAGGACCCTCCTGCCAATATGCCAAAACGATCAAAGATGGTCAGCGGCCCCTCCATGGCTATATTGTTTGTCAGTAAGCATATGTGTCGCATATGTATTTAAATGTGCATATATATATATACATATTTATTTATTTATTCATTTATTTATTTATTCATTTATTTATTTATTTATATTTATAGTTATATTTATTTATTTATCTATGTATTTATCTATTTAGTATCTATTTATTTATCTATTTATTTATCTATTTATTTATCTATTTATTTATTTATTTATCTATTTATTTATCTATTTATTTATCTATTTATTTATCTATTTATTTGCATAAATATACATATATACACATACACACACTAAAAAAAATGTATGTATAAATATACGGATATACATATGTTTTTATAGAATGAATATTTATATATATATACATATGTATGTATGTATGTATATATGCATCGTTTTCATTCCTTTTCTTTAATACCAATCCATACCCCACCAAAATCTCCCAGAAACCTATCCGACCTGCATCGGCTCCACCTCCATCCCTTGCTCCGCATCGCTACCCGCCAGCCCCTCCACCGCCCGCGCCAGGCGTTGCCGCAGCGTCGTCAACGCCGTCGAATGCAGCGGCGCCTGCCACGAGAAGCGCGAGAACTTCCAGGGCGCCGTCGCCAGGAGCCGCTGCAGCGCAGCCAAAGTGCCAAGGGCGAAGAGGTCCAAATTCCTGGGATCCACGGTGTGATGGCCGAGGAAGCGTATACATATGTGTATGTGTATGTCTCCCTCCCTCCCTCCCTCCCTCCCTCCCTCCCCTCTCTCTCTCTCTCTCTATCTATCTAATCTATCTATCTATCTATCTATCTATCTATCTCTCTCTCTCTCTCCCCTCCATCGCCTTCTCGAAGAGTTCAGCTAAGCTAAGGGCGAGTGAAAAAACAACCGCTCCACCAGGGTGGATGTGTGTGTGTGTGCGTAGGGATTCTACATTACTAAATGACCAAGAAATGGATCAGAAAGAGTATGCCATACAGTATAGAGTCTTTGGTGTGCATATATATATATAATCATATACATATCTGTGTGTGTGGGTGTGCCAACCCACTTCCCCAAACAACAGCAAGGCATCAGCCTTTCCTGCAGCCTTTCAGCATGAATCCGAACTTCAATTGGATCATCACATATCATAATCGTTCATAACATGTCATAACCATAGTTCTAGTTATAGGCCTGATTTAATATTTAACATCATCCCACCATTCTCATCCAATTACAACTCACTTGCTAGCTGCTAGCTCTCAGTTGATCATCCCACGGGCCCACGGGGGTCAAAAACATGTTCTGCACCCTGTATGGATGGTGTTGGTTGTTTCTTCAGCAGATGCCCAGCTTCGATTTCAGCCAGTGAACCGTGAGGTTTCGGCCAGGCAGCACTGCCTGTAGCCAGTGCTTGCCATCTTCCTCCCCAAACAGAGGAGCATTGAGAAAGGATCGCGCTGCGACTGCAACTTCAGATGGAGAGATGATACCTTGGAAGATTTGGAAGGGAGGCAATTTTGGCACCCCCTGAAAGCTACCGGATTCAGAAAGCTGTCCCAAAAAAATCCAGATCCAGAATGATCCAGAGGTCTGGCAGAAATACTGCAGCTTCCAGCGAGGCGCCGTCTTGGTTCAGATCCATCTTCGGCACTTCGCTGGAAAAGAAGCGCGCCTTCAACAAATGAGGATCCAAAAGCCGTCCTGCGAGGGTGTCAACACAGCCACACAAATCTATTAATCCACGAATTATATGTTGGTTGGTTGGCTTGGGAGTTTAGTTTGAATCAAGTGTATTTATTCAAGTACAGAATAATGAATCCCATATACATAGCGGCGCCTAAATTCCGTCCCTTGCAAAATGGCACATACACATGGATGACTGCTGGTAAAACCACTTCAAAAAGCTGCTGCAATCTGGCAAATCATCAGCCAGAGCTTGGTTTGTTTGCGATGAGAACGAGATCAGCAGCAATCCATTCCCAACTTCTGGCAGCTCACGTCAGGTCGCTGGGGTAGATGACCGATGGGAAAATGATGTTTCTCTTGAAGAATGCTGAGCATCATCTTCCGCCATGTGTATTTCCAGCTCCAAGAATCATTTGATCATAAGTTGGTCTATTCTTGGGCTGGTCTCCCAGCCATCAACAGCCCACGTCCTTGTTCAAACGAAGGACGAAGCAAGCCCTGCTCCGCGATGAGTTCCTCGCACTCCTCCGGACTCAGCACCGCATCAGCGACGATGTGCGCACGCGACATGCGCCAAGCGCTACCGGACACGCCCAGCGCCAAGCGCCATGGGATCATCTTACGGAACTATGGGAGCTGACGCCTGACCCACTGAAGTCAAGGAAATATTGAGCTGAAAGCAACCTAAATGAACCCCACTTTCAATCGTTGTGGCATGCAACATGAGAGTTCAAGCATTCAAAATGCGGGTACTTGGGTTCCACTGTGTATCTCTCGGTGTACAAATAGATGTGTAGAAAGCTACCAAGCCAAGCTGCCTTTGGACCTGACCCTGCTGACAGGTGTTTGGTGGAGGAGAAGGAGGAGAACAAAAAAACGTGATTGGAGCCAAGAATTGTTGACCTTAAAGCCAAACTATACGATTTTGGCGGTTTTAAGCCTCATTTATCTCATTTGTTCCTGGCAAAATTCGTGTTGAAACATCATAACCATCCGGTTTTTGCAGGGCAGCTGATCTTAAGGGCTCATATAAACAGCTTCTCCGAGCAGCGCACACGAGGAAGGAGCCGAAGCAACAGAAGCGGTTGCGTCCTGGCCTCAGTCGTCCAGTAGCTGGGGTTCCCAAACATCTTGCCCCCAAAATAGGGATTTAGAATTCGAAGGCAATGATGTAGAAAAACATGAGCATTTTGGCATTTTTTTCATTGACCCCTTTCATTCTGCAGCTCAGGATGATATGGCAATGGATCTTCGCATTTTTTTCTAGTGATATCATACATGGATATACCCTCTGGATCCCTCTGGTAAACTAACATAACTATGGAAAATCACCATTTTTCATGGGAAAACTCACTATTTCTATGGTCATTTTCAGTAGCTACGTTAGTCATTACCAGAGGGTACGTGGCATGTGAAAAAATCACCGAGATCTCCAGTCGGTGTTGCCTCGGACATGGCTCGGTGCCACACCATCCCTCCCAAAGCTTCATGGACGAGTCCACCTGGTGAATTGGGAAATCCCAAGCCTCACTGAAAAATGCCAAGCCAAGGTGCACTAATATGTTTCTATACATGTTTATATATACATGTAAATAAATATGCACACACACACATACATATATATATATATATACATGGATTCTCCTCAATGACCGGGACAGCTCATGATAAGACCCACAGAAGCTTCCAAATCCTTCAATAATATCCAAAAATGAGCAGTTCCAGGCACACGAACACCATCTCAGGTGATGCTTTGCCCGCCCCCAGGCCTCCAAGAAACACGGGAAAGTTTAGCAGGTTGCAGGGGAAGACTGTCAGCCCATCAGCTGCGGGTTCAGAAAATCTTGGGCAATCCTTCTTGGGAACTCGCGGCCAAGAGGACCGAGTTCCCCCTGCTTTCCTTCTCATTTACCGTCTTGAATATTGTCCAAGATGGCTTGTTCCCGATTTGCTTCGATGCTCTTGTTGGTTTGTATTTTCACCATTTTTCACCATTGTCCATGTAGAGACAGGACTGTGACTGGGGGTCGGTTCATCTCATCCCCCTCTGATTACAAAGCCTTTGCATTATGCAGGGTCTGATCGCGGACGGCATTTTGACACCAGCGTCAGGTGCCCGTAGCAGCGGTAGCAGCGGCTCCTGCTTGGCGCAGGGGCCAAGAGATGCCAAAAGCAGGCATCGGAAGATAGATTGGATCTGACGTGATCTGATACTACTGCTGACTCTCCGGAAACCCAGAAGGTGGAAACACACACAGTCCAGGTGGAAACCATCTTCCAGAAAGGATCGAGGCGGTCAAGGCATCAATTCACAGTGCAATAACAGGCTCCCCCTGGCCCACACTGCGAGCATATACGATGTACCTACTATAACTATACTTTTGCATGCATTGGCGTGTAATTACAAATGTCCTTTCTCCTTTCTCCTGTCTCCTTTCTCCTTTCTCCTTTCCCTCCTCCTTTCCCTAACCTATAGATGGCGCAATCCAAAGTTATGGTTTTCCCCCAAAAAAATGGACCCCAAATCTTAATACTAAGTTTAAACTAACCTAGAGGAAAACAGGTTGTTCTCAACCACGTGTGTTGGGAACCTATAGATGGCGCAAAACATCCCATCCCCCAAGTGGTCTATAACTATAGATGGCGCATTTCAAAAATGAGCGCCATCCATGTTCAAAATGGAGCATATATATATATGTATATGTATATATATATACACATGTAACTACATGTTTTGGTATATGATCACATGTGTATGTATATATATATACATATATATATATCCAATGCGATGTGATGTGATGTGATGTTTTAATTTTATGTCATGTTATGTGCTATAAATATGTTATGGTATTTTATCTTATCTTATCTTATGCTTTATTTATATATATATAATCATGTTATCTTGTGTTATGTTATTTCATGTTATATAATTATGTTATCTTATGTTGTGTTATGTTTTGTAGTTATATAATATGTATATATATAATAATAATAATAATAATAATAATAACAATAAAAATAATAACAATAATAATAATAATATGTGTGTACGTACGTGTATATTAATATTACACATATATATATATATATGCCATTCCGACTGAAGGTGATCCCAAAAAAACGCACTGAAACTCGCCGACTGAATCCACCACGCGGTCGCTACTCCTGCAAGGGCTCGATAACTCGCCGAGACATGCATCTGAACCTCGAGGCCGGCGCATGCAACGAAGCAGCCGCTACAGATGGGTTGGATGTAATTGGTTGGTGAATGGTTAGTAAATGGTGAGTTATAACTTATAGATAATCCAGTTGGGGGACTTAACAACTTATTCACTGGGGTTACAGTATTAGCATGTATTAACCATTTGGTCACTGGGATGATCCTCCAAGTATCATGTACATGGGTGGTACCAAAAAGGCATGAAGGTGCCCTCTGAAGAATGAAAAGGAGAAACCCAAAGGCCATCAAAGGCCCCGAGAGCAACTAATCCAAAATGATGGAATGGCATTGCTAGGTGAAGTGTCATAAAGATGGACCTGCACATTCTGTTTTTATTTCCGTGAGTTTCAAAAAATGGAAAATATGATGTGGGTATGAAGCATTATGAAGCAGGCCTGGATCAGTACCTGGTTTTTATCCCAGCTGCAGCTCGAAATCGATCCTTTGAAATGGGCGCGCACGCTGGGAAGATCCAGGCAGAAAGGACCCCGCTGACGCCTGGAGCGTGACACTCAAGTTGTCGCTATCAGGTCGTCCACACCGCTTTTGGAAAGAATGTGAAGAGTTATTTGGAATCATTATCACTCAAGTAATCACCGGCAACTTTATGTTTGAAAAAGCAATGCACTTATACATGTACCCTCCGGTAATCAAACGTGGCAATTTATGGGAAGCCCCTTTAAACTAGCCTTAATGATATCAAGACCTTCGACCAGAATTGCTTCATGCGTCATTCCAGGCATTGCAACCTCCTGACTCCAAGGAGCTCCAAGGGTCTCCAAGGGTCCCCTTCAACCTACCAGGGACCCGGGCCAGCAGCTCGCGGCTGGGTAGACTCGATGGTCAACATGCGACTGGTCTCATGAGCATTTTTCTCAGCACCTTTGGGGGAATGTCTCCAGATGGGATGGGGCTGGGGATGGAATATGTTGGGTGATACATGGTGATACCGTGATACCAAAAGGGAAGGCCCTTTAAGATCTTGAAAAAACACCAAAGACCGCAAAAAAAAATACTTTTTGAAGAACTCTCCAGCGTTGAGGTCCCAAGGGTCAACCTGACCTTGCAACCGTGTCTGGCAGGCTTTGAAAATTTTACCTCCCGCATGAAACCATGCAGCTCAGTGGCCAGACATCACATCCTTCACCTTTATCGGTGCCAAATGACCTCAACAGGCCAGAGTTGAGTGGCTGGTACTGCACAGCTGTTGTCCAAGATGGAAAATAGTCCAGTGCTTTCCTGTGCAGAAACTAGAGGGGTCTGCTTCTTGGTTTCCTGCAGGCACCTAATGGGACCACCCGTTCAGGTCGCCAATGTGCCACCGAGCAGCCCACGACGTCTCCTCGACTATTCACCAGGCTCAAAGAAATTGAAGCCGCCGGATCGTTCACCTCGAGGCCGCCAACAAATCACTCAGCAAAGAGGTCCCGAATGGTCTTGGACAGTTTGGGAAAGATCCCTAGCAACCACCATGGAGCTACCTGAGCTTCACCACCTCTACTGGTTCCAAGTGACCAGTAAGGCGAGGGTCTCATACCAGGAGAGCTCCACGCATCGCACTTCGCCATAGTCCTGTTTCCGTTTCGCTTCGCTCTGCTCGTGCTGGGCCTTTGCGGCTAGGTACTGAGCTACCTGTGGCCGCGATGGGTTTATAGCAGCCGCAATCGCAACCCGCGTGGATGGGTTCGAAAGATCCCTGAATTGGTTAACCCTCCTAGTTGGCCTTTTAACTGATAGTTTTCACAAATCAAAGGCCTAAGCGGCCAATAAATAAAAATGTTCTCTAAAAAAATAATCCCAGTTCCTCAGCTGCCACCATCCCACCAGTTCCACCCACGGATTTCCAGCGAGGCCGCCAGGCCTGGTCCACATCTACCTCTACGATGTCCGCGATCTCCGCGGGATCCGCGTCGCGCGCCGTCAACTGATCGATGACGTGGTGGAGGCAGTCAGGCAGGGAGGTCTGGAAATCCTTGAGGCGAGTGCGATTTAAATTGGCTGCCTAATGGTGGCCTTGGGCCTTGTTCCGTCAGGAACACGCGAAACAGTAGCAACCGGTGTTTAAGAGCGCAGGCCTTTGCCACCGCACCAGAGAATCTTTGCCAGCTAACTCTTTGTGAAGGGGCATCAGGGGTCCCTAAAGGTGTTATCTCAAGAACAAGCCGAAAAATAAGAAAGAGAAGAGAAGAGAAGAGAAAAGAAAAGAAAAGAAAGAAAAAAACATGGAAAAAGAAAGTGAAAAATAAAATGAAACAATAAAGTAACAAAACGAAAAAAAATGAACAAAAACAAAGAAACCGAAGCAAAATGACCGAAGGACACGTAGCACTCATGGTTTTACATGCAATGCCCCACACACCAAAACGCTCCAACTGCTGTTTCAGGTGCCGGATGCTCCGGAGGCTTGCCATTGGAACTGTAAACCGCTTGATCCTCCAGGATCCAACACTTCCAGCGCAAAGCTTTCACCGCCTCCTCTGGAAATCCAGTGCCTCAATCACTAACAATCCCAGCCCGGAACCAGTGGGAACTGTTTCACCTGGTAGTTCTAAACCACCTGCCAAGTGTTTCACTGTGCAGTGATGGCCCAAGAAAGCAGGAAAAGGGGTAGCTGTAGCTGATACGCAGGCAAGAGTTCTGGCCACAATTTTCTCACCCACCCCCACTGGTTTCCACTCACAGTGTCACCGTGTCCAAAACCAAACTCCGATGATCAGGCCTCCTATCTATCTATCGATCTAATCTAATCTAATCTCATCTAATCTAATCTAATCTAATCTATCTTTCTGTCTATCTATCTATCTATCTATCTATCGATCGATCTATCTATCTATTTTATCTTATCTTATCTTATCTTATCGATCGATCGATCGATCGTCTATCTATCTATCTATCTATCTATCTATCTATCCATCTGTCTTATCTTATCCTATCCTGTCCTGTCCTATTCTATCCTATATATGCTCACATCCGAATCCATCAAAAAGATTGAAAAAAATGACCACAAGCAGATGTTCCCTCGGAAATTCATGGGAATTCGAGGTGTTTTTTTTTCGGCTCCCTCGCCTTGATGCAGTTCCAGCAGCACCATACCCTGCGGCTCCCCGCGTTCAACGGCCGCGGCTCCCGCGGGTCCCGGTGACGCCAGGTCCAGCCACTTGAACTTCAGGTCCAGTTCCTAAAGGCTGTGGCAAAACTGGAGTTCAACTATGGAAATTGGTGGTTGAACGTGGTTTAACATGGTTTAACAGTTTAACCACCAACAAAAATTGGGAGTTAGCCATAAAAATCGATAAAAATGGTGGTTTACCACCAAAAACTCAGGGTTTCATATGGTTGAACCATCCTGGTTAGTACAATGGGGGGATGGGTCAAAGCCCTCTCCAGCCCACCCTGTAGCTCACCCAAAAAAAACTCTGGCAAACGGAGGTTCATCCTCCCAAAATATGGTGGAATAAGTTTTGATCCATAGCTTGGTTAATCAGCCCTTGAGGGGGTCACCTTTGGGGGTGTTGGTTGAGCCATGATCTTTTTGGCCAAGAAATTGACCTACCAAGGTCCAGAATCCCTCGGTATCTTTTGCACTCGAATCTTGGGGCCTCCTGAAAAGTCATGGCGAGTTGTCCCGCACATGCTGCCTTTGGCAGAACAAACGGAACAGCCGGCAACGAGGTGTCCACAAACCTCCTTACATGGGTTTGCCCAAACAAATATGTACCCCACAAATTGTGATTTCAATGGGGAAAAACTGGATTTCGAGGTACCCAATTCTTGGACAAACCCATATATGGCAAAATCAATAATAAAACTTACCCGATTTGCGCAACGTTGGAAGTTCTGAGCTGGTATAGGAATTGATTGCGGTGCTTACCACATCTTACCACATTCTACATCCTACACCTGCTGGGTTCAAAGCCAGAAAGCCTCACTTCTCCGAGCAATTGAACTGACTGATGTGCTTCCTGATTCCAGGTCCGGACTGCCAGGGAATTGGATTGACCCCATGCTTGAGGCCATCGCGTTGTGCACCATGTTGAGCCTCGGAGGGCCCCTTGTGGCATGTTGGAAAGACAAGTGCATCGGTAGATTGCCCAAGCCGCGCAAGGTTTGAAGATCCTGGAGGTGCGCGGTCATACCCACTGAATCCACAATGGGATCCATTTCGGAGCGCTGGGGAACTGGTTCTTTCTTGCCTTCCACAGGCAGACGTAGCTCCTCTTTGCCGTGGGCAAAGGTGCATGCTGCACCCTTGCTGCACTGACCCTTGGAACGGAACTGATAGCACAGTTCCGTACGAACCAAGCTTGGAGCGTCTCGCAACTCTGCCGATGTGTGTGCAAAGGTGCACTCGTTGCCCATATGGCAACGCCTGGAATGCCAGAATTTGCACATTCTGGTAAACTTCAAAGCATCTCGGGTCTCGGGTGTCGACATCGCGGCTCCGCATCAATTGTTCTAAAAGTTTGCGTTCCAATGTTTTACATACTTCAAAAAGTATGCCTCGAGCCAAAGATATGAGCACATATGGATGAACGTGGATTGCGGGCCAGTTGGTCATCCAATCGAAAAACGATGCCCGATCGCCGATGCCCAAAGGTGTTGTTGTCGGGTAATGACCCGCAGAAATTGATATATTTCAATATATTTCGGAGATATACTATACACATATGCTCATACACTTGATATATTTACATTGGATGTCTATCTATCCTATCGTATCCTATCGTATGCTATGCTATGCCAGTTTAATTATCCATAAGTACTTGACCATTCTATTTTATTAAATTTGGGGAGTTCGACATAGCTTGATATATGAGTAGCGGACAAAATTCCATGCACAAATTAGGGTCGTCCCTTATCGGTTGTGAGGATTTCAGTATTCCCGGAGTCCCGGAGGTATCACAAATGGGGTATCGGTATAGGGGCGTCCCCTATCGGTTATGAAGGTTTTGTGCAACCTCGGAAAGGCCAAGGCGAAGCAAAACTAAATTAGTATTACAATAATTGTGTCCGTTACTCATACGTTTTCCAGCGATAATTGTACTGCCAATACTTGGGTGTGTCCAGCCAAGTCTTCCAATTCCATTCGCAAAACAAGGATGGACCTGGATGGATCCATTTCATAAATTTCCATTCGGGGCTCAACTTACTGACCCCCCAAAAATAGAGGCTCGCTGGGCCGCTGGGCAGCAAATCCCGTGGTTTGATGGCAGCGGTTGCACAACTTGGTGGGTGGCATTTCATGATGAAAAACTCTCCAAAGCTCCAATCTTAAATGATCTTAAATGGATTTTTTTCAGGAGCATTCCCTGACTTCACCCCACCTCCTGGGTAGACTCGTAGACCCTGGCTTTAAAAAGCCTGACCTCCAAGCAATCGCCCAAGCAATCGCCCAAGTCTCTGAGGGAATGCCCGTGTTCACAGGATCATCCACATGCAGCAAACCCGACTTCACCTCCTGGCGAAACGTCTCAACATCGTCCCAGTGTTGAAGAGCCATCCATTCATTTGTGATTCATTTTTGAAAACAAAGAAATTAGACAGAAATGAGACAGAAAGAAATATAGAAATTATAAATGGACAAATTGTCCTCATGAACATTAGTCCCAAAACTTGGATAATAACACCTGATCAAAACTGATTTAAAGAAGAATGCATTATGTATATATATATATATAAATACCATTGTTTGAAAAGTAAAATCCAAAAATGGGATGAAAACTCCACGTCCTTGGTATCCAACTTGTAGCGCTGCAGCCCGCGGCCTCCAGGGCCTCCAGGGTTTGGGCCTAGCAGCTGAGTGATGCTCAGGCGTAGTCGGCCCAGCAGACCCACGAAGTTCCGCTGGAGGAATCCCTCGTCGTTGTCCATGACGTCCACCTGGGGCCGGCTACGCCCGTGGCAGGGACGTGGGATGGATCTACCCTCCATGGAGGGAAAGATATGGAAATCTGATGGAAAAACCCATGAAAATCCATGTTAAATCATGTCCAAACAGGAAAGAACCCATGGATTTCCATAGCTAGGCTATGGTAGTTTGCTGGAGTGTAGCCTCCAAGAAAGAATGCTGTGTGTGCGTCAGTGTGCCAATATCTCCCGTCCGGCCAAGGTGGTCTTGGGAGACTTCCGACTGGAAACTACGGTGGATGAACCAAATCAGTCAGGCAAATGGAAACCCACTTGCTCTTGAGGTATAAAGAAGGACACTTTCCCTTTCTGTGCTACCCCCAGTCCAATCCAACTGAACTTTCTGCACAAACGAAACCGAGAAAATGAACGTATATACAGCAAGATTCGAACAAACCCTGAGCCACTGAGTCTGTCTGTTACTTGGCAAATTTAAGCTATCCCGCTATGAGGATCCCTTTGGCAAAACAAAATGCTGATCCATGACAATAAACCAATTGGGACTGGAACTTGAGTGCGATTCACATATATGAACACAATGTAACATAATTATCAAATGATATGAAATGCTTTTATTTTTATAGGTTTGCCATGGTTTACCCTGGTTTACCACAGATTCCATCGAGATATCCATCCCAGCTGGGCCTGCAGTTCCTGCTCCCGGTTGTGCACAATGAAGTAGGCTGCGTCCTCGTCGGGCCAGTCGGGGTTGGTGCTGTTCTTCACAGTGCTTGTCTTGATCGAAGTGCCACCCAAGCGAAGGACGCAGTAGGGGTTGGAGGTGAAGTTCCGAACTGCTCCCATCTTCCAGTTGGCGCCTGGGAAGCTGCAAAAAAATAATCAATGAGGGCAGAGTCGAAGTCCATGCAGATAGAGCAGCCATAATGGACAATTTTCTAGCCGAAGGAAGTTTAGAAGTCAAATTTCCGACAATATGGACAGATGAAAAGCAGAGATGGGAAGAGTCAGCCAAGAGAAGAGAAGAAGAAAGAGAAAGTCTCAGAAGAAAGAAGATCCAGGCGCGCGAAAAGGTAGGAAAG
Organism: Cladocopium goreaui; assembly: GCA_947184155.2. Lineage (NCBI taxonomy): Eukaryota > Dinophyceae > Suessiales > Symbiodiniaceae > Cladocopium > Cladocopium goreaui. The sequence continues at coordinate 103,099 of CAMXCT020001216.1, forward strand.
TCGCGAAACACTGCGTTTTTCCAATGGTTTGTGGCTCCAGAGGGTCGAAAAGTAGGCTCGCTAAAGCGGCGGGTGTGGAGCCCGCTGGGCAGATGAGAGATGAAAAATTGCACACCGTTGTGGCGCGAAGCACATGTCGAAGTCAAAATGTTAAAAACACCACAGGTTCGGACCTGAATTGCTGCGTTTTTGATGTTGTCAAGTTCAAAAATTGAGGAAGTCTCGCAGAATTGTTTCGTTTTTGACGTTGTCAAGTTCAAAAATTGGGGAAGTCTCGCAGAATTGCTGCGTTTTCAAGCTTGCAGGTAGACACACAGACAGACAGACAGACAGGCAGGCAGACAGACAGACAGACAGGCAGACAAACAGGTAGATAGATAGATAGACGCGCCATTTCAACTACAACTACCACTGGCACTACACGGCACCACACCACAGCTACAAATACAAATATACTACGCTACATTGCACTACACTAACTACACTACACTACACTATGTAATTACATCTAATTACACTACACGAATTACACTAACAACAACAACAACAACAATAACTACTACTACTACTACTACTACCACCACCACAACTACAGCTACAATTACAACTACACCACGCTACACTATTTACACTGCAGCACGCTACCACTACAAATACAACTACAACTACAACCACACCACATTACACAACACTACGCTACACTGATTACATTGCATTACGCTACAACTACAGTTGCAGCTGCAACTACAACTACCACTACATTACATTACACTACACTACACTACACATACTACACTACACTGCACGACACGACACGACACAACACTACACTACACTATATAATTACACTGCACTACACTACAAATACAACTACACTACCTTACGCTAGACTACACGACACTATGCCACACTACACTACACAACACTGCACGACATTACGCTGCATTACACTACACTAATTACACCACACCACGACTACAACTGCAACTGCACTTGCAAATACACCAATTACACTACATTACAGCTCCAGCTCCACTACACTACACTCCAACTACAGCTACAACGGCAACTACAACTACAACTGCACTACACCACACTACATCCAGCAGCTGTGGTAAGGTGACCACTGCAACCATTGCAACCATTCCAAAAAACACAACTCCAACCACCTGTCGGTCCATCGGTGGATTCGCTCTACCTCTCCAAAAAAGTGTCCTATCTTTGAAACTTCCACCACCGCCTTGTGCGGTACTGGGAATATCTCCCAAGACCTGGACATCCTGGACCTAGAGGTTCTTGGAGGCGGATGATGATTCCTCAGCATACCTGGTTTAGAATATTTCATGGGTATCAATACAGTATCAACATCATAAACCCCTATCAACTTGCAATGTTTCGACTGCATACTGCAAATAGGGGGACATATCGTTGCAAGGAGATGCTTTGAGAGGCTATGACCACACAGCGACCCCCAAATGCACATTATTTCAAGGAGCTATAGTGATTCTGGACCAGGGTTCAGAATCAGTTTGTTGCAATGCCACGGCTATGCGTCCCATCTACAACTGGATCATACACATGATTCCTCACTAGCTACGAACTGAGATGAACTTCAACTATGGCCAGCATTGATGATAGTATGAACCCCTCGTTTTCACAATCAAAGCCCGATGTTGGATGATGTTTAATGATGTTTGACGAATTTTGATGTTCGACGCCACACATGTTAAACCCAAGAAAATGCAAATAAAAGGACTGATTTTGTTGCCAAAACATGTCAAAACAATCATAAGAGGCATTGATCCGTGGGGAATTTTCAGACCGCAAGCGGCCCCTCTCAAAAATCTCCTCCAAAGCACCCCCCCTTCCCGGCCTTCCTCAGTTTTTCCTCCCTGGTAAACATCAGATTTGGCGATATTGGTTTACCCCTCATACACCAGTAGTCAGCACCATTTCAAACACTGGTGGTCATATAGCCCAAATAAATGATAAGATCATTCCCAATTCAACCCATCGTTGATGGTCAGAATCCAAACTTTCATGGCTTTGAATCCCATGCTCTACGGTTCTTTAAGTTGCTGTAAAGTGCGGTGGGGCGGAAAGCCACCATTCCTTGGGCAAAGCCATAGATGTTTGTCTGGAAATGGGGGATACCCCCAAATGCCAATTGTTTATCCGGGGAAATTATTATTTATCTACATGTGGATCTGGTTTTTTCCATGGTTTTCCCCTTAGTTTTATTTATTTTTCAGGTACCAAAGCCAGCCAGAAGTGCAGGCCGCCCCGCATTCCCCTTGGGGGCACCTGCCAGGTTCAGGCCGCGACAGGCGTGTACCTTCAAGACACCAATGGGTTCCCGTGTGCAGGCCGCTAAACTGAGCAGGCGCTCATCGCTGGTGATCTCCAGACATTTGAAGTTGGGCAATACCAAAGTGGAAGATAACCAGTCCTTGGCGGAAAGGGAGGTAGTTGCGAAATAGACGATATAGTTATACGTGTTGTAAGTGCATGTGTACATATATATATATTTATTTATTTATTTATGCATTTACTTATTTATCTCTATATATATATATGTACAGCAAACAGATAAACAGCCAAGGGATGTGGATGCTGGAACCTGATGAAACATTTGCATCGGAATAACTTGACGGACCTAGGCAGAAAAGGAATGTTCACAGAGAAATGAGGATTTGAGACATTTTAAGACCTTATCAGGTCTGAAACAGCCTCACATCTTACTTCCGTACAAGGTGTGTGCCCACAGTACCTTGCAACCTTTTTTGCTAGAAATGTCGAATTGGCCCATTCACAAGGACAGCTGGAAAAGCAGCTCCAGTGAGTTCAATACACTGATTGGCATATGGGCTGAAACATTGGTCCGCAAAATGTGGGATGCCCGAGATTGCAGTTTTGGTGGTGAACATGATGATAAACCATCCAATTTGCGGTTGCCCTACGTTGATACAAAGCCACAAAAACGCATAGCAGGCATTACGAGATGCTCATCCCAAAGCCAGGGTGGCCCTGGCTGTCCAACTTCAACCAGTTTCACCTACAGGAAGGACCCCCCCATCCTATCTAGATACATGTGTATGTATATATCATATTATCATATCATATCATATCATATGTCATATATCATATGCCTACCATTCATTTGGGGTTGGTCAAATCCCCAGCGCTCCCTCCTCTGTGGCCTTTTCAGCTTGAGGCTCCACAGCGGACTGCACTCGCTTCGCCAAACCAGGCAGTGGCGCGTCCACGATGCCGCAGAACTGCAGCTGCAGCTTGGGCTGCGCGGCGAAGTACACAATCACTGCACCTGGCGATGCTGGCGATGCTGGCGATGGCGTCAAATTGGTGCTGGGGGACTAGAGGACTATGAGACCCAAAAGAAATACTGTATGGATTTAATATGGATTTCATTGGGGTATGCTAATAGGTTTTTGATCCATCCTCACCTGCAAACGAGCTGCACAAGGCCGAAGGGATGGGGTTCCGCCAAGGTCAATTTGGCTTTGTCACAAGAAAAAAGGCATCCAGGGATAGAACCTATCCTGTTGCAAGCTTGTGATATTGAAATCCATCATTTCCTCAACATCACTGTATATCATATCACTGTATTTATCACTGATCTAAATCTTAGGTAAATGATCATTCAAAATTCCCAGACTCCCCAGACTCACCAGACTCACCAGATGGCCTACAATGGGCCAGGTGTCCAGCAGCGGTTTCAGCTCCAAACAGAGCCGCCCGAAGAAATCAAGGCGTTTCACGCCCAGTGAAAGGCTGGAGCCTGCCTGAGGCTTCCCGGCGCTTGGGGAGTAAGTGGGCTTCAACGATATCATGTGGAAAAGATGTAAACAGATGCAAAAAGATGTATATAAAAAAAGATGTAAAAGTGTCAGAATGTAAAACAAAAAGATGTCAAAAGACGTAATGTATATGTTGATAATATCCTTTGCAAATAGGAGGTGATGTCTCACTTGTTCTTGCTAGCGACGCCTTAAGAATATGTAACTTCATTGGAACTGTGGCGACTTTATGTGCGCCTTCAACAAGACATCCACAGCGCTGGCGTAGCGAATCTCCACTTCGATCAGCACTTGGCTATCGGAATGCCTCCGTACTTCGATGGGCCCAAAGGATGGAACGCCCTGACCCAAGGAGAAGCGTGCGAAGTGGATACCTGCCCCAAACCGCAAGCGGAGAAGCGTTTGGAGGGCTCAGAGCCCCACCAATGGACCAAGGCAGCAACCAAGGTGGGAAGCCATATGGGGTGAAGCGACTCTGTCATGACATCTAGATGGTAACCTTCTCCGCACTTCCACCTGTGAAAACAAACACCGGGATCCCGCAAAAAACTGAATTAACCATAATTAACCCAGTTACAAGTTGGTGTGTAACCCCAACTAATATAATTGTAGAGATCTGTATGTCTGTCTGTCTACCTAGCTATCTACCATGAAGCATAGTTAACCTAGTTATGAACCAAGTTAGCTCTTCCTGGGGGCAAGCCACGGCACTGTTGAAAGGACTTGGCAAATCCCGCTGCAATTTCTCAGTCAGCTCCTGGTTGATGTAGTTTTCAAGGGCAACGGTGGCATTGGGCCAAAGGGCCCTAGGCCAGGCACAGGGCAAGCCCCACGGCCACTGAAGAATTTTACCTTCTGGTAAACTAACATAACTATGAAAAATCACCATTCTTCATGGGAAAATGAACTACAAATTGTGATTTTCCATAGTTATCTTAAATTACCAGGGGGTAATATGTGTTTAATCATAAATACCTGGGTCAACCAGGATCATCCCAACCAATCTACAGGAGAATCAACCAAGGGGCTCTACCTGCGAGAACTTTCTTTGCATTGATTGTGGGTCCCAAAACACGGCTAGGCGCAGACAGAAATCGGAGAAATAGATTGGATTATATACCGTCTGGTAAACTAACATAGCTATTGAAAATGGCCATAGAAATAGTGGATTTTCCCAGCTTGAAAATGGTGATTTTCCATAGCAAACTGTTAAATTACCAGAGGACATGATTGGACTGATGGCGATAAGACGATCATGTCAGATAATATATGATAATTTCATACTAATGATTAGCCTACGTCTTCCCCATTTAGAGATGATGGTCCCAGAAAAAAATGCCCATTTACTTCGGGGACCTCCCAGCGCCATCTTTGATATGCTGGCCACCCAGCCTCAACAAGCTGTTGACCCAGACGAGGCTGCTGGTTTCGGAGGCTTCATCTTCCATGGGTCACTAAGCACTGGCTAAGCACTGGCGATCATCCTGGGGTCATGGAAACCAGTTCCTTAGGTTTTTTTAATGGTTATTTGGATACTAAACTTACTAAACCATACCATTTGGATCCATTTGGGGCACCTGGAAATATTCACAAACACCCAGATCTTGAATTAGGTCGGGATCAGTGCCATGATGTGCCATGGCTCCTGTGTAACCACGGGAAAGCAAATGTGTGTACACATGCACATATGCGTCACGTGTATCTCTATACATGTATGTGTATATATATATATATGTGTGTGTGTGCAGGATCTTCAAGGGGTGGCCTTTCGATCTATGTGGGGGCTGATATCCTCACATGTCAAACCCAATTATGTCCAGCTCAAGCCAAGCATTGCAAACGGCTGCCCTTCAGACAGCATGTCCCAGGAAGCTGGGCCGAACTCACCAAACATGTCAACTTCCAGCAACTCAGAGTCCACCATAAAATGATTGCGGGCCCCGGTTTCATCCGCTTTCATCCCACCCAACCCCATCGGCAACCCCCCGGTTGCGGCTTTACTGTGCTTTGCTGATGCATTTTTCACACCATGAAAATTGTTCCCAGCAAGGTCCAGCATGGTCATGATGAAGGTCGAGCTGGTTGGTATACCGGAGGTGCCCCCCTACTGCTGGAGATTTTCTTCCCGCGCTTTCCAAGGCATGGTCTTTGCCATACAGTGGATGGCTCCACCCAAATGCAAGTCCTAGGAAAACAGCTGGCAAAAAGCTGCAGAAAATCGGCCCTCGAGTAAATCAGTTCCAGGTTGGCCGTGACGATGGTCCAATTCATTGAAGAAATCTTGATCCATCCTTTGGAACTGATCCAAGTTGGCCGTATCACCGATAAGCTGCATCAAACACTGAGATTATGATTAATGACGTTCCCGCTTCCTCAAATCATATATCTCCAGGCTAAGGTCATGCTTTGTGTTAAGATCACAAGGGTGTTTCCAAAAAATTGAGGGATCCCTGCCCAAGATCGATTCTTTCAACGGTTTTTTCCCCTAACAGAAACAAATGGGTTTTCAGAACATCACCCCATTTTCTGGTCACACCCACTCAGTTTCTTCCTCTCGGTACCATAGTGCCGGCCATGCCAAGCCATGCATCAATTGCAAGGTCTGTACATTTGCCAAAAACTTCACCCTGCAGTCACCAGGCCGACAGACAGCAGGCCGAACGGTTCTTTGACCTCAAAAAAAATGCCCGTTGGGCGTTCAATTTAGGGTGCAGCCCCAGGTTTTCAACCCAAAACCAAATTTAAAAACCTGAAGGGCTAAGGTATGAGCAAAAAATATATAACACGATGAAAAGCTGACCTGACCCCTATTTCCGAAAATGAAAAATCAAGGTACAAAAGATTAAACCCAGTGTCTCTGGGGCATGTTGAAAATCGAAAAAATAATGGCACAAGAGATGAAAACAGCAGTGTTCAGCATGTGATTTAAAAAAAAAACTTGAACTATAAAACGAGCACTTGCGCGGGAAATGTTCAATCACAACCTTTCCTTCCCACCCAGTTTCCGCTCCCACATCGAACCAATGCCTTGTTGGCATTGCAAATGCCAAAGCTTTCAACGTTGGCATGTACAAAAAGAAAAAAAACTTTTTGAGGTAACAGCTCTCCAAATTGCACCAAGCATTTGCGCCAACCCATCCTGAACCTACCTCCCAAAGATACATCACAAAACCTCAGACCCTAAGGTTTTCATCTCACACATCTGTTTTGAACTTTGCCGGAACAGCTCTCCATGTTACACCACGCATTTGTGCCAACCCATCCTGAACCTACCTCCCAAAGATACATCACAAAACCTCAGACCCTAAGGTTTTCATCTCACACATCTGTTTTGAACTTTGCCGGAACAGCTCTCCAAATTGCACCAAGCATTTGTGCCAACCCATCCTGAACCTACCTCCCAAAGATACATCACAAAACCTCAGACCCTAAGGTTTTCATCCCACACATCTGTTTTGAACTTTGCCGGAACAGCTCTCCATGTTACACCACGCATTTGTGCCAACCCATCCTGAACCTACCTCCCAAAGATACATCACAAAACCTCAGACCCTAAGGTTTTCATCTCACACATCTGTTTTGAACTTTGCCGGAACAGCTCTCCATGTTACACCACGCATGTGAGCCAACCCATCCTGAACCAACGTCCCAAAACACACTACAAGCTTCAGATCCGTAAATTTTCATCTCACACATCCCTGTTTTGAACTTTGCCGGAGCAGCTCTCCATATTACACCACGCATGTGTGCCAACCCTGAACCAACGTTCCAAAGATAAACCACAAAACCTCAGACCCTAAGATTTTCATCTCACACATCCCCAGATTTTGGAAGATGTGCCAAGTTTCAAATGGAAACTACATGTCCGCAGCAAAACTCTGCTGCCACATCAGAAGTCTGACCCCACTTGATCACTTGACCCATCTGGCGAATGCGTGCGAATGCCAACAATCGTCACTCAACTGGGGAGCAGGCCCATGCCATTTTCCGATCTCATTGGTGCCTCCCTTTTAGGAGGTTGCCTGGCTGCGCCACAGTTTGACCACTGGATGGACCGGATGACCCAACGACTATGCTGCAAAGGAAACATAGCGCCTAGGATTGGTTCTATGTCTTAGTGGATGTGGATATCCACAGCTCCCACCAGGCTGCGCCTTTCGGCGGACAGTACCGTAAGCTCCTTCAGCCAAGGGATTAGGTGCCCCGGGATAACATTAATCCACTGAGGTGCTCAATCTTCCCAAGTGTACATCATTGAAACCAACCAGGTGACATGTGCATGTCTAGCCTGCTATTGATGTATGCATATATATATATATGTGTGTGTGTGTACCAATTAATCTATTCATTGGTGTGTTTATTTGTTTGTTTCAAGAAATGTTATTGCTTCATGTGGCATTCGTATATACCCATTTCTGCTGGCTACATATGTGCCTATCATGTGCATTTGCATATGCATATATAGACATCTACATGTATATCTGCACAAATCAACAGAGTGAATACATAGGTAAATGAATTTGCAAACAAAACAATGTATGCATACATGAATAACGAATAAGTACATAAGATAGTGAACACGTCAAAGTGCACATGTTACGTATTACTGTGTACATTCCATTGTTTCATATCATATACTTTAGCAACCACTTAGGAGATAAATTTCCCTGCTGTCCATCTGAGCTTCTCACTGCATTGTGCTCGGGCAGCGCTCACATGCCATGCGAGTCTCGGCCGGAGATGCGCTTTCGGTCTGGATCCATGCGATGGTAGCAAATGCAAATTAGTTTATAATGGATTATGTAGACATAAAAACATATAAACATCGGTATATTATATATATGTGTGTGTATGCGTATGCGTATGCGTACGCGATCGTACGCAATCGTACGCGATCGTATGCGTATGTATACATGCATGCACGGATGTAACTAAGAAGGTGAGTAAGTAAGCAAGTGAGTGAGTGAGTGAGTGAGTAAGTGAGTAAGTCAGGGAGGGAGTGAGTGAGTAAGTGAGTAAGTAAGTGAGTAAGCAAGCAAGCAAGCAAGCAAAGAAGCAAGTAAGCAGGCAAGCAAGTAAGCAGCAAGTAAGCAGCAAGCAAGCAAGCAAGTAAGCAGCAAGTAAGCAGCAAGTAAGCAGCAAGTAAGCAGCAAGTAAGCAGCAAGTAAGCAGCAAGTAAGCAGCAAGTAAGCAGCAAGTAAGCAGCAAGTAAGCAGCAAGTGAGCAGCAAGTGAGCAAGTGAGCAAGTCACTCAGTCAGTGAGTCAGTCAATCAGTCAATCAGTCAATCGATCAATCAGTCAATCAGTCAGTCAGTCAGTTAGTCAGTCAGAGAGTGAGTGAGTGAGTAAGTGAGTAAGTAAGTAAGTAAGCAAGCAAGGAAGTAAGTAGGTAGGTAGGTAAGTAGGTAAGTAGGTAAGTAGGTAAGTAGGTAAGTAGGTAAGTAGGTAAGTAAGTAAGTAAGTAGGTAGGTAGGTAGGTAGGTAAGTAAGTAAGTAGGTAGGTAGGTAGGTAGGTAGGACAGTAGGTAAATACGTACGTGCATACGTACGTACGTATGTATGCACTGCAGGTGTGACTATGCATGCATATTGTGTTTATTTTTTTAATTTATGTAATGTATGTAGGTGTGTGTGTGTGCGTGTGCGTAGGTTTGTATGCGTGCCAGTGTGCATGTTTATTCTCTCTCTCTCTCTCTCTCTCCATCGCCATCTGTTGTTTACATGCTTCATGTACATTCATTTATTTGTTTGTGATCAGTCTTCACTCAAACATGAATTTGGGACTCATAGAAGTTAGGACTGCAGGTGTGGATATTGACTTGCAACCTTACCATCATCAATCATATGCTTGAAGGAATGTCCACAATGTTGTAAGGTATATGAACCTCCAAGTTGTGTAGCTACCACTGGGGCTAGGAGTTGAAATGTAGGATGCCATCATGGTAGGGCCCAATTGCCGGACAGTTCTGGCATCAAACAGCGGTGTTTCTTCGGTTGTCGCAGCCAAAGGGCAAGCTGAGAAACCAATACAATACAGTAGAATATCAATACGGACAGTATATAAACCATTGTAAACCCAGCATTTGGGGATGGTTTATCCTACCAGATCCAGAATTTATGGCAGTAGTGGGAATGTGCTGTTTTACTATAATCATGATTTTCTATGATTGGGTTTTCCACATGAACATGGAGATAGGATGTCAAGGACTTCTCCTTGCCCGAGGCCCGCACACGTCTGCACTGAACCAAACTCAGCCGTCCGAACTGGTGCCACCTCGGAGCCAAACAGCATAGCCGCAGCCAGGAGCGGAGGCCGCCCAGGGCAAACTTCAAGAGATCTCAATGATTTTTGGTTAAGTTAAACAAAGAGCCAACCAAACTATACCAAATCACTGTTTTCTGAGTTTGGCACCGTCACTGGCTCCATGGGTGGCATCGGGGGTTGGGCTCTGCGCCCATCCAAGGTACGCAGCTGAGCGAACTCATTGGCATCGAGCACCCCATCGTGGTTGGCATCCAGCACATCGAACAAGGCTTGCGCCCGAGCCATAGGTTGGGATGCCACAGATGCAGCCGGCATCACCGGTCCTGTGGTTACTGTCACCGGGCTGGTCACAATGGGTGCAGCCACCGTGACTGGCGGCATAGTCACCGGGGTGCTGGTGACGTAGGTCTGCGGGCGGTACGTGTATGCTGGCACCGGCGTCAGTGCTGGTGCCAGGTTGGTCCTGGCCGGCACCGCCACTGGAGCGGCGCTCATCGAGGAAACGCTGACGGCGGCGGAGGACAGACGGCTATGGGTGGCTGGTGCTGGGGGCGCTGGGGCTGGCGCGGGTGCCTCTGGGAGCAGCGGCACGGCCTCGGGTTGGGCACGGCTGCGCTCGGAACGGCTGGGCAGCGGCACACGCGGGCCCTTCTTGGGGATGGAGGTGACCGGCGACGGTGGGGCCATCTCCAAGAGCTCCTGAAAAAGATTGCTCGCAATCGCCCAGTGTTTCCTTGCTCTTTGATTGAAAAGGTTCAGGCTCCAGTAACCTACTTGCGGGGTAAGACATGAAACCTTACTTGTTCTTACCTACATGTTCTATTTTCAATGTGGTTGAATAGCTCCAGAAACGTTGTTTGCTCCAATTTTCTTGGTGGGATCCACCCCCGGTCCGTCCACCCCGATCATCCAGTCCTCCGAAGACTCCTCATCATCCGGCACTTCCACATCGCCGCTGCGGGCCACACGCTTGCTCCCTTTCATCGACCTGCCGAAAGGTCCAGAGATCACAGAGTGGGGCCAGTGGGGGTGAAAGGTACCACGGGCAATATGGAGTTCTTATGGGTTTATATTTAATCGATTACCAAGTTTTGGAGTGCTTTCTGTCTTTGCTAATCCCCTTTGTAATATCTGGGATCCATCATTTATTGCACCTGGGTCCCACTTGTGTTTCGTTAGGGGTGGTAATGAGCTGGGAATTGTGCCCAGCACCGTAATTGATCTACAAAAATTAGGTATTGCTACGCCGACAACCCCTCAGTCGGCTGCTCCGAACCCATTGTTCAGACTCATGGCTGGAACATTCACACCAGGCTTGCGAATCCTGCCAGGTCACTGTGTGCAACAAATGAAGGCTGCGACGGCCATTGCGACGGCCACCCCAAGCAAGACCCACAGCAGAGTGTGGTCATGATGCTCATGGTCATGAGCGTGGAAGTCCTGAGGCAGGCGATTTGCAAGGATCATGTCTCACTCTACATGGCTCCAGTCGGGCAAGGTCTATCACCATGCATCCCCAACATTTGGCGGCTTAACTGGGGCACCTATCCTGGATATTCCTGGGTAAAACAGCTATGCCATGCAGTATGGCCGAAGGCTGCCTGGTGAAAGACCCACGATTGCGGCTAAAATCCAGATGTGTGTTTGTGAAACTGTTATTCTACCAAAATCAGCCTCTTAGGTGAAAGTGTTTCACAGTGTTTCACAATATTTCTGGCGTCAAAATAGGTAGCCTTTGGTGGATTGATGTGGATTGATCAATGGTTCAATCCACCAAGCGTCTGTCACACTGGTCGCATTCGTGTCTTTGGCCACCGCGGTGGCATCTTTGGCACTGCCGCGTGCCTCTGAAAAGGGCCACCGGGGAACTCGCCGTGAAGGGCCAGTTCCATCATGTCCTATGGAAAAATCCTGGAAAACAAAAACACATAGGAAAACCATGGGAAATCCATTTCTTTGGTTGGGGTTTCATGACAGGCTGAGACTTTGTGCAGTCTGATTGTCCACTTCTATGACCCGTCACCGCCTTGATTGGTCCAATCATAACTTCTTCGGTGGTGGTTGTGGTGCTGGCGGTGGTCGTTGTGGGCACTTTGTCTGTCCTGACCAATGTCTGGGCGCAATTGGGGCTCCCATGCAGGTCAACACTCAAGGGATTCTAGACCCAACACCCACAGATTCCACAGATTCTTGGTTACTCTCCGGTAATGAAACATGGCAATTGTCAATCCCCAAACTAAATGGATGTTTTTCATAAGAAAATCAACTATGAATGGCAGAGCTGAGAGTTGAACATTCCGACGGGGAAATCATCCTGACTCAACCTATGTTTAATGGCCTCATGCAAAATCCCATGTTTTGGGGCAAAACAAATGGGGCAAAACGAACATGTGGTATTGTTTTGAATGATATAATATGGTTATATGGTAAACTTGGTAAACCTCATAATGAACCTCCAACCCAACCCATTTCTAGTAAGTCACGGGACGATTATTGCTTTGGCCTTGCCACATTGGCCGTAGGTTATATCCCCAGTTACTACCTGCGACAAGCCTATGAATTGCAGGCAGATTACCGTTCATCATTGAATTTTACCACATCAATTCCAAGATGCTCCATCTTTTCATGGTTCTAAATGGATTTTTCTGAGGATTTTCTACTCCATTCACTGGTTGATCATCATTGTCCCCATTAGAATTTGGGAGTTCATCCCCCGTTTTCGGACACGCCAAGTCATCTTGGTTTAGAAATCTCATTATGTCACCATCATATATATCTGCCATCCCTCTAATTAATATAGACCCTGCCAAATAAAGTGCTGGAGGACTACATTCCTCTAAAACGCGGTGGTTCTCAGGGTCGCTGATGAATCTTCGAATGTTTAGATGTTCTCCCCCACCAACACCAAGCTCCTCTGTGAACTGTGTGTGTGTGTGTCTTTCCATGTTTTTTCCCATGTTTGTTCATGATTTTCCCATATGTTTCCGATGTTTCTCCATGATTTTCCCATTTTTCCAAGTTTCGCCTTTTTTCCAATTGTGTCCCACCTTTTTCCCATGTTTTTCCCGGGTTTTCTCCGCCTTTTTTCCATGTTTTTCCATGGGTTTTGGTCGTTTTCGCCCCGCACCCGGGTTCCCGGACATCCAGTTCTGCGCCGTGAAGGCGCCCGAGGTCGCGGCCTTCTCGGCGGCTTCGGTGCCCAGGCGGGCGGCCTGGGCATTTTCTATGGATGTTTTCATGGCCTTTTTGGTTGATTTACCATGGTTGATAAAAACATCCATATGAAAAAAGGCTAAATATTTACCATGGTTGATTAACATGAATGAGATTTATCCTTTGGTGATTTAACAGTTTGCCATGGAAAATCGCCATTCTTAGTAGGTAGATATAGGTAAATCATCCATAGATGGACCATTTTCCATAGCTATGTTAAAGAACCAAAGGGCACCTCTAAAAAATTGTGATGTTCCATAGCAAACTGCTAGTTGACCGGAGGGTAACCCATGAAAAAAGTTATCTTTCATGGGTATTTAATGGAGATCTTTGCCGTGGCATCATGATATGATAATGATATGATAAAATTTGAAGATCCTACTATGATCTGTGGAGATACCCATAATATGATCTATTGTGGGATGTAATGCCTATTAACCAATGGGCAAAAGCTAAATATACACATATATATATATATTTATTTATATACATACACATTATATATATATGTACACATTATATATGTATATGCGCATTATATATATATATGTGTGTACGTATGTATAATGCCTATATATAATTCATAGTATAATATGATATGACGGAAAATGATTGTGGATGTGGGAAAGCCAATGCGATAAACCTACCATCCTACCATTTGGAACCAATTCGGGGGATGGCTTAAACCATTGATGGCGATTCTGGGGATGGTATATTATTGGGTTTGCCACATTAATGAGTATTTAACCAATGAACTGATGAATAGTTGGAAGATAATGGATATGATATTAACCTTTAAATTTTGGGAGATCTGGAGATATAACTTAACCATCAACAAAGGGATTTGGCCAATGAATAATGATGAATAAATGATCTATATTGGATAATGTGTCCATATATTTCACTAGAATTCGGTAACCAAATTTCCAGCCTATTATTAAATACTCTCCGGCAATTTAACAGCTTAAAAAAATTGCCCATTTAGTTTGATTATTTACCTGTAAAAACTGGTTGTGGATATTAATGGTTGTTCAACCATCAACCATAGGGATTTAACCAAAGAATAATGATATTGCACATCGATGCGGATAAGATCTGCAGTTATGGATATGGATATGGATTTGGGTACAAATGATCTATCAATCTAGGAACACATATATAGTTGATAGGCATCTTTTCACCAATTAGATATACGAATTCGGCTTTGGGGAATTGCTTATTTACAACATATTTGAATCTCAACTATAGCAAAAGATATACGTGTGTAGATCTGTAGGTGTGTGTGTGTGCGTGTGTGTGTGTGTGCGTGTGCGCGTCACAATAGATTGAGGTGTAGGCGCAGGTGCTCATAGACATGTATAGGTATTATACATGAAATACATGTAACATCTATTTAAATATTATATATATATGTATGTGTGTATTGATATGTGCGTATCTACAAACGGGCGACCTCGGCAGCTGAAAGGCCCGCTTTGATGCCAGCTAGCCTTGGCAAATGCCAGGTAATCAGGTAATCAGACATGGCTGGTGAAATTTCTGATCGGGTATTTAAATAGGACAGGAAAATCATATACCAATGCATTTCTTTCAGGTTTGTGCATTGGTTATCGGAGGATAACATTTTTTTTCCAGCCAATCATACGCTTTGTCTCCACAATCCTATCATGGGGGCGGTCATCCATGATGATGATGATCTCATTTTCTGCATGGTTTTCAAGACATGGATTTGGTATGGTTTGCCAAATTTCCTTGGTTCCATCCATCCCCATCCGTTGCTTCAAGGCTTCTGCTCTCCATTCTCTGCTTTTTCTCCCGCTGCAAATCTCAGACAAAAAGATCCTAAACCAAAAGAAAAAGGATCATATAGTTGTCGTGTATATACATGACATGTGTATATATATATATTAATTTTTCTATTGATCTATTCATTATTCATTCAATTCCCACCACCATGTCCCGGCCGTAAACACACCATGGCCATGGCACGTGGCGGCCTTCCTGGAGGCTTCTTCGGCCCCCACAGGGTCCATGCCGCCGTTGGTCGCGGCGCGCCCCGCCGCCACCGCGGCCGCCTCCAGCTGCCGCTGCGCCGATTGGCCGTCCGCCTTGCTGAGGCGTGCGGCGGCAGCACCGGCTTCGGCGGCGTCACGCTGGGCCGGGGTCTCCTCGTGGAGAAAACGCGGAGAACGGCAATCCCCAAAGATACCAAAAAAAAAAACCTTGGAAGTTTGGAAATTGAAAATCCTTAACCAAATTTTGGGTAAATATGCGCAAATGATTTTTCTGAATTTTTTTGGGGTTACAATACAGGTAGAAAGGTTAGACAAAGATAAAATGGTTGGATGGATGGACAGGATATATCTGATAATACAAGAGGAGGCAAGATGGAAAGGGGGAAGGCTAGACAATGCTAGACATATAAGTCATATAAGACCAGATAGAATACAGAGATGGATAGATATGGATGTAGATATTGATATTGATTTAAATCCGGCATAGATATAGATAGAGCGGATACAAATATTATGTGCCGGAATTGTCTAGATATAGCTAGCTGTATTAAGGATAATTATATATATATATAAGGCATGGATTCCGAGCATGCACGTTGGGTTGTTTCTGCGCCGCCATCTCCAAGAACATGAGCACCACTAACTCCCACAAAACATACACGCGAAGACGAGAAGAAGGGAAAGCTTGTGGAAACTGCTTTCCCACTCTCTGAAGACCCTGTCCTCCAGCGGAGGATAGCCATTGTTGTTGCCAGCCACCACCTTACCCGTGGCCGATGGCGCAATGGTCACCACCAAGTCTGGATCCATCTCCTCAGTGGCCCCGCCGCTCACTGCATTCGCCACGGCATCAGCTATCTTTTCTGCTTCCTCAGGGGACATGCCTGCAGCCGTTGCGGCATCCTTGCTGGCCTTGTGAGCTGCAGCAATTTGCTCCTCGGAAGAAAGGTGCTCGGCAGCAGCTTGATCGAAAGCTGCACGACCTGCTTGCTCAGCCTGCTTGTAGGGCGATCCCTTGGAGTGATCAGAGCTGGAAGTAGCTGCGCTTCCAGCTGTATTCCCAGCCGCTGCAGCTGGCACCGTCTGCTTGGCAAGCTTCTCCAGCGCTTCCGCTCCCAGCCCGGTATCCTCGGCCGTGCGGCGCAGCGCCTCCTGGACGCTCTTCAGCTTCTCTTCAGGTGCCAACCCAGCGGAGGCCGCCAGGGCTGAGGTGGCGATGAGTGAGGCCAGCTGCACCCCACCAACGCCGCTGCCCTTGCCGGCCTTGGCAGCTGCGATCCCCGCAGCCGTGGCGGCCAGGGCACTGCCCTCCTCTGGTGCCTTGCCATCTGCATGGGCAGCGCGCTGTGCTCCGGCAGCGGCCACTTTGGCAGCCTCTTGGGGTGACAGCGGGGCCTGGGAAGCATAGGTGCCAATGGCACTTGCAGCGGCCTCCAAGGAGGTTCAAGGTGGATGTTGGGAGCGCAAAACTGAAGCAAAGAGAGGAAGAAGCCTAAAGATTTTAAAGACCTCGAACATAAAAATTCGAGAACCCTTTCAACGTCCCTAACACATCCAGTTGCACTCTCGCAAATCATTTATCTGCAGGCCCCTTGCCTCCATCTGTTCCTCCAGGCTCATGCCTGCAGCCGAGGCCGATTCCGCCACGGCCAAGCCAACCTCTGCAGCCCTTTCCTGGGGCGACATGTCATCTTTAGTTGCCTCTGTAGCAGCCAACGCAGCAGCCATCACCGCTAGCTGTTGTTGCTTCTCCTTGCCGGCTTCAGGTGGTTTTCAGGGAAAAGGGAACCCGTGGTTAATGATCCATCTGCGAAGTAACACCCCTGATTGATCGAGGATGATTGTGACCATTAGGCTTCCAAAATAAATTTGCAAACATCTCTCGCTCCCTCTCTCCTTCTCTACATTGCTGGCTACTTGCTTCGTCATTGTCTTGGCTGCCTACGCATCTACGATACACATACAGTATTTAATTACTTCCTCAATGACAAGCCAGCCTGCCGAACTTTGCAGCACACTCTTTGTTAAACACATCATGTTGTACACCATCTAAGTCCAACTATATATTGGCATCTTCAATTCAATACCCACACAACACCCATGTGTGCTTGTCAGCACACATTCAAATCCCAGTCTTGCTGGTTGACTCTAAATCCGCATTTCTTCCTTCTAAAAGAAAATGCTTGCTGTTATTTCCTCATCATGTTCACCGTTCAAATCCCTATGGCTGTTGCTAAAAAATCAAGATATAATATATCACAACTTAACTGCGCCCAGCACATAAATATCTATAATTATATATATATATATTATTATACTAAATTATACATATACAGTATACATCCCCATCCTTCACAAATTTTCATATCGCCACACCTCGGCCCTGGGCCCTCGGCCTGGCTCTGCTGGTTCTTCTTCGCCGCCTCCTGCGCTCCCGCGGCCGCGATCTGCGCCGCGGACTGCGGGGAGAGACCTTCGGCCTTGGCTGCGCGGCCGATGGCCAGGGCTGCCTGCTTCACCTGGCGCTACCAAGTGGAGCCCATCAAAATGGGGTGGTTTAAACTCACCAAGAATGGGATACAACATAGTACGTAATATTATATATAAGGTGTGTAATAGATATATCTGTATATATAGATATATACATACACACATATATGTGTGCGTGTGTGTACGTATATTTGTTTGTAGAGCTAGCCCAGAAAGATTAACATATGGATATGGAGGATCACCCCACGAATCGCAACTGCCGCAGCTGGTGAGCTTTTGTGGGGTTAGTTTCCCTGGCAAAAACGGGATAATCCGGGGAAGCGGTGACTTTATAAACTAGCGCTACTAAGCTACTAACCACTTACTAAGTTGGATGCTCCTCCAAGTGAAGAGGCGCCTGCAGAAAACCACAGGGGCTCAATACTCAGAGCACAATTTCGAATTTGGAAGCATAACTTGATACTTGGTACACCACGATGTAACTACGATATGAGCAAGAATCGTGAGGATAGCATGGGGTATAGCAGGGGACATCATGGGGATATCATCTAAAATAGTGCGAACAACAGTCCCTCAGCGCCCTGGGCACCTGCTCCTCAGGGCTCATTCCCTTCTTGGCTGCCAAGCTTGATGCATCTGCCCCAACAGCTGCCAGCTTCTGAAACAACTGGCTGCTGGTGGAATGGATGGGCACCACACACTCATGATGCCAGGTGGTGAAGGTCAAACTTCCCTTACACTCCCTGGGCGCATCTTCCCCATAATCCTTGCGGCAGCAAGCGTTGCCGTTGCCGCAGAAGGGGCACATGCCACTCTTCTGCCCACATTCCCACCAGCAGTCTTTGCCAATATTCACCAGCGACTGAGACGCCACGGTCGCGGCGACTCCAGCTGCACCGGCGGCTGCGGCTGCAGCGGCTGCAGCAGAACCTGCGGTCTGCTTGACGGGAGCGATGCATTCGTGGTGCCAGGTATAGAAGTGGATTGGCCCCTGGCACTCCTGGCGTCATGGTGGATATGAAAAAATTCTAAAGTTGAAACCCTTCCAAGATATCCCATGAAAGGAGCGTGTTCCGTAAAATTGGTGTGGTTGAATCCAGCCCAGTCGGAGTAATTATATTCTTGAAAGCAGTGGAGCGAAATCCACCCAAACTGGACAGCTTCAGCGAGGAAAACAACGATTTCAAACGTCCCCAAGTTCTACACACACCAAATCTGCGATGTCACTCGAGCCCCAAATAATGTGTCCTTGGGCCCCTCAGTTTCATCATGTCTGCAGCAGGCATTGCCCTCACCGCAATAGTTGCAAAAGCCGGATTTCTGGCCGCATTCGCTCCAGCAGTCCTGAAAATCTGATGGCTGACACATTTGAAGATCACCCAGCGGGGCACTGCACCAAGAGTTATCTTGCGGTTTTCATCTGGAATCTGAAACGGGTAGTATCAACCCGGGTAGTTTTTCAACCCGTTGAAAAATATGATTCAGTCGGGGTCATCCCGAATTCGCTGAGAATAAAACCGGTTTCCCTTTTTTGTCGGTCTCACATCACCTTTTTGTCCGCTAAACCTAAGAGAAAAACACCACTGCCGGTAAATTTGTTAAACATATACCCGTAAAATCCCGTAAAGGCTATCTGCACCCCCTGTTTTGATGCATATACAATAATCGCATTCTACTCCCTGGGGCTCAGCCGTTATCAGTTTGATATAAATGTTTATATAAATATTGTTTGTTGATTCTGCGACAAACAAGTGATTGTCCCGCATTGTACGATAACCCTCCAACAAAAGATCTACAGAAGTAAAAACTTATCCAAAAAAAACATGTATAGATGCTTATAGATGTTTTTTGGTGAAAACCTACAGACCTACATGGCTAGTTCGGGAATTCCCAGCGGCCCACCATGATTACCGCAGGGTAACCCTCGTCCTTCCCAAAGTTCGAAACCATATGAATCCCGCTGGCGGCTGTTGTCATCTCATCACTCTGCCCTCCTTGCTCGGCAGCCTGGCCACAGGCTGAAGGGGATGCCTGATAAGATCCATCCATCCATCCATCCATCCATCCATCCAGCCATCCCTTCCCCCTCATATTTATCATATTTTTTTATTAATTGCCCTTACCAAAAAGAAATGACTTGTGGGTGTCCAATTCATATTGTAGGTTTGGGATGTAGATACCCACCCCTCAAAAATCCTGGTTTAACCTTGGAAATCCATACGTTTGTTAGGGATAGAAGGCGGCTCTACAGTATATCATGTCATGCTCAACGGATGGTTTCATCGAAGATTTTCCACTGCCGCGTGATAGTCCCCAAATGGACGATGTAAATCTGGTTGGTGGCTGAGTCGACGCCAAGGCCAAAGAACCCCTTCAATTCAAGGAATCAACAAATGGCCCTGCCGCCCATTGCTGAAGGCCACCATGTTGTGCCACCGGCGACCGTGCGCCTGCTTCAAGTTGATCACATTGGTCTTGGCTGGCAATGGCAAGGACAGGGGATGCCCGGACTTACAACCTGCAGGGCGGCGGCCTGGAACTCGGGTAACCAAACCACAAGAAGAGCCCTGGTATTCTGGGATGGCCCCTGCACCACACTCCGGCCTGCCATGCTTCGCGTGCTGGGCACTCCCAGTGGGTGAAAAGCATAGCCTCCACCATTCAATACGAAGTCCAAGGGCTCGCCTTGGCACCAGCACCCATTGGCACCCATTGGCACCCATTGGCACCCATTGACACTGCACCAGTGGCTTGGGGAAGATGACCTCTTTAAATCATAGGCACGGCGTTCTAGATTCGTCTCAAATCACCCATGACCATGACTAAAGTTGAAAAGTGCATAGTTTTGGGATGTTTTGGGTGGATTACACTGATTACACCTGCACCCCACTGGTACATTGGCGGCCTCCATCTTATGCCATTCCGAGGGGCATTTGTTGTCATTGTTTGCCGTGCAGGCCTCACCACCGCACCACACGCAGGGCTGCCCTTTTACTCTGAAGCCTGCCACACGTTCGTAGGGTCGACCATCAAAGCCTTAGTGTCGTGGCGAACGACTGGGAGTTGAGACCAAATTTGGGTGGTGGCCAACGTGGCATAAGGTTCAAGGGCATCAAATTCAGCGACACTCTACAACCAGAAACCCATCCTTGCTAAAGATTCCATGAGTGGGGCTGGAGCGCCATTTGACATCAAGAAAAGCTACTGGGAATGCTCCGCAGTAGGGTTGACATTAGCAAAGCGCCCGTGTCATTATCATCATCATCATCATCATCATCATCGTCATCGTCATCATCGTCATCATCGTCATCATCGTCATCATCGTCATCATCGTCATCATCGTCATCATCGTCATCATCGTCATCATCGGCATCATCGGCATGATCGGCATGATCGGCATGATCGGCATGATCGGCATCGGCATCGGCATTGGCATCATCATCATCATCATCGTCGTCGTCATCGTCGTCATCATCATCATCATCCTCATCCTCATCCTCATCCTCCTCCTCGTCATCATCGACATCGTCATTGTCATCGTCCTTGTCATCGTCATCGTGATCGTCATGGTCATCGTCATCATCACCATCACTATCACCACTTCTCCTATTGATAATATTTGTGGATTACTATTACCAGTATACAAATCATACTATTAACAGTAGCAGCATTATCATCCTCATCCACATTGCAATATGGAGCTGCACGCACCATTGCCAGGCGGCTCGACAAGCATTGCTTGGGGTCCTAGGCCAGGTGGGCCACTTGGCGACTGGGCGTCACCAAAAACGGTATACCCCAAAAGGGGGTAGCCTATTATGACATGCATGTGTATATGAGTATATATGCATATGATATAATATCCGAATAAATACTAGATATGCATACATATCTATATATACGCAAAGATACGAAGTTATATATATATACACATAAATATATATATATATATATATATTCACATATATATATATATATTCACATATATGCATATTGTGACGTTTGTTCTTGGTGGTTTGAATTGTGCGAAACAAATGGGAGTGAGTCAATGTTGATCGTCATCATCATCTCATCTATAGGAATATAAAATGAAAATATTCGAAACAATCATCCGCATCTGCCCAACATCTGTACCCATCTGCTTTTGCCACTTCCAAGGCACATCCAGGCGGTTGCAGCCCTCTGGCTTCTCGGTCAAGCATTCTGTATCCAGCTCGTGGTCTGGGGTGTGCCAGCACCTGTGATGATCACCGCTGGTACCGCTGGGATATTTCCACGGGGATCCCTTTTGAAACACAGGTACTGTACTCTGAGAGCCCTGGGAAAACCCAAGGGATTGCCATCTAAAACCACGCTGGGTATCAACACAGCTTTGTGACATGGACACCTAGGAATTCACCGTCGAAACTTGGAAACCCTCTGTTCCAATCCAACCAAAGCCTTGCAAATTCTGATTCCTGCATTGGAAATAAATCATTTTGGGTCCCCGATATCCCCCCAATCCTCATCATTACTGGGTTTTTGGTCGGTCGGAGCTCATTTCTGCCCACCAAAAATAACAGGTTGATTAAAACATCTACTAAAATCCCAGTTTGGGGGATGAAACCAATTATATTTTTTCTTGTTGGTTTGAGCCCTTTTTTCCCAATGTCTTTACACTTTCTGATCTCCCCCCAGCAGCGACGGGTTGAGTGGCGCACTGTGCAACCTTGTGATTGCCTTCGGCCAAAAAGTCGTCAAAGGCGTGGCCTTATGGTGCTGATGATGGGGCCACAAGCGAGAAGATCAGTGGAAGATTAGTTGGGATGCAAAGCATATATGTATATATATATATGTGGAAAACCCCCTCTATATAATATATGTATACATTTCGATTATACATATGTGTATACATGTATATATGTTATACATGCATGTATATATATATATACATATTAAACATGTATGTATGTATGTATGTCTGTCTGTCTGTCTGTCTGTCTGTCTGTCTGTCTGTCTGTCTGTCTGTCTGTCTGTCTGTATGTCTGTGTGTCTGTATGTATGTATGTATGTATGTACGTACGTATGTACGTATGTACGTACGTATGTACGTATGTACGTATGTACGTATGCACGGATGTACGTATGCACGGATGTACGTATGTACGTATGTACGTATGTACGTATGTACGTATGTATTTATGTAATGTAATGTTATGTAATATTATGTTCTGTTAAGTTATGTTATGTTATGTAATGTTATGTAATGTTATGTAATGTTATGCATGTATGTGTGTATGTGTGTATGTATGTATGTATGTATGTATGTATGTATGTACGTATGTATGCATGTGTGCGTGTATTATACATATGTATATTTTACATGTGTATATAATATATATATATATATTATTATACATGTATATAATATATATTATATTATACATGTATGTAATATATATTATATGTATATATATATACGTGTGTGTAATGTAATGTAATGTAATATGTAATATGTAATATGTAATATGTAATATGTAATATGTAATATGTAATATGTAATACGTAATACGTGATATGTAATGTAATGTAATGTAAAGGCAAGGTGTTATGTGTCATATGTCATGTGTCATGTGTCATGCGTCATAGAATTTGATGTATGTATGCTTGTTTGTGTCTGTCTGGCTAGCTGTCTGTGTGTCTAGCTGTCTGTCTATCCGCTTGTCCGTCCGTTCGTTCGTCTGTTTGTTTGTTTGTTTGTGCTTACGTTTGTGTGCGTATAAGCCGAGCAGCATTCACTACCCAAGAAACAAGTTGGCAAATGGATAGTCAGCAAAGTGACCCTCAAGATGTGACAACAAATGTGGACAAAGTTTCCCCATTAGCCCATTAGACTTCACGTCTCGCCTTCCCCTCGATGAAGAAAGTCGAATGCTTCACCTCAAGCAGTTGAAACCACCCAACTAAATCCAGGAAGTCACCAAAATGTCAATGCATCTAGAGATCGACATCACCCTTGGCTTCTGAGAAGTATCTATCCAAGCAAATTACATCCAAAAATATGAAGGGTGAAACAAAAAATACAACCTGCCCCTGATCAAACACATCCAAGATATGAACAAAAAGTAATGAGATCGCTTCATCCCTACCAAAACTGCAGTGGAACGCCAAAGGCCTGTTTGTTTTTTGTTGGAGCTGCCCAAACAGCAACTGCTGATCTTGGAGTGGAAATGTAGCAAAAAAACATGATCTTCTCCCTGAAAAATGGATGGTTTAAAATAGTTCAATACTACAAGTGGCCCATGTTGTTGGCGATTAACCACTACCCCCATTGCATTTTTCAGCCAACAACGGATCACTACCACACGAACCGATCCATCTCCGAAGAAAAATCAGGGCCAAGCCACACAAGGCGTCGCTGCCACCTAGGCGCTTTCCATCCCAACATATGGCCAAAAAGGATAGAAAAGTAAGATCTTGTTGAAAATGGTGATAAATCACTTGTCTATCTGTCTATCCTTTTTGGGGGTGAGCATATGATTCTTTAATGATTTTTAATGGCTAAACCCAAATTATGGCGAAATCATTGATGGGGAAGATGAGCGCTTTTTAATCTTCAATCATTGATGAGAGCTGCTAAGGCTGTGCCATATCACAAACCACATAAATGCTTGTGGCATCCACTGCTCTACATTTACCCCCGGAGGCTATACATCATGAACCTGGAAGCAATGATTAATAACTGGGAAGCAGGCAATCATACAGCCACAGAGTATTCACATATGTAATGATATTGATATAACTTGGCAGTCGTCATATCCTGATTTAAAAGGTTTGCAGGCCACCTACTAACCATGTACAAACTTCCAGGATACTGCAGCCAAGGCACTTGTGCATGGCTCACCTCCACACCACACGCACGCCTGAGTGAAAAACACAATGGCACCAGTGAGCCCTCCAAAAAAATGTCAATCGCGATGTGAAACATTAAGTTAAACATCATGTTTACAAATACCTCTCTGCTGCATATATAATATCAAATATATATATATACATATACATATACCTGTATATTAAATATGCGTATAAATATAAACAAAAAATAAATATTATAATATATATATATATATTGAATATATTATATAAATATACACCGCCCATTTTGGAGGGTTGATCAATATTGACACTTGTTTGATTGGTGGCACGTATAAACCTGTACCCAGTTCAGGAACTCACCTGTTCGGCGCCGTCAAGGCCGGGGCACATCTCCGCCCTTGTGAAGGCTGTCCTTCATCAACCCCAGCTCTGAATCCTGGACCGGGGCCCGACGGCGATTTCAGAAAAGGACTGGTCGTTATTCAGTGGTTCATCCATTTCTAGGACCCTCTGGTTATGTCAAAATAGCTATTGAACATGGCCCATAGAAATAGTTGATTTACCTATTAAAGATGGTGATTTTCCATAGTTATGTTCGGTACAGTGTTGAGAAAATGGTTGGTTATGTCTCCGACGCATGAAATCCCAATTCTTCATGGTTCAAGGACTAACTTGACGCCAGGCTCCCCAGGCTCGGCTCGGCACCTTGCTGCTCAAGCAGATCAGCTTGTCTTTGACGTCACTGCACTTCATCGTTTCTAAGCAGCTGGTATCGCCCCGGGAGGCTGGAAACCTCAGCGATGCTACGTTGGTGAACCCACGAGACCATCCCCACCCAAAATGGCTGGTACATATAATTAAACTCTACAATAACCATCCCAGAATGGTTTTACCACCGTAGCAGTCTACCAAGGAATGGATTTCAGCCATCAACCTCCATTGCCTTGGTATTCCTAGTTGTTTGGGATTGGAAACGAGCCATTAGCCACTTTGGTTGATTCCATAGCCCCATCCTTGGAATCCTGAGCTGTTAATATGCCCATTCTTCACGCCATTCGTACATCATCAACCGAGCCATGATTCATTGAAAGCACACCAATGCTTGGGAAGTGTTTTTCTGCCCAATAGGCAGATAAGACCCCATTCATCAACCCAAAAATCGCCCATGTCTGAAACCACCAACAAAGTTATACCCCAAGCGTTTCTCAACGTTGTTGGGTAAAGCCCCTGTTTTTTTTCCGGCCATGTGGAGCCAAGGGATAAATCCAGATGAGTTTGGTAATGTTGACGAATAACTTACAGGACAGATACTGCAATCTTTCAAATGGATCCAAATGATGGAATTGAATGTGTGCACGATGGCTATACACCAACAACAATCAATATCTTGAACCACCAGCCCGGTTCTACGGAAGTGTTCTGTTCTTTTACCCCAGCCAGCTGCAGGTTGGAACCAGAACAAAAATACCAAGTCTTGCTGAAAGATCCATATCCATTGGATATATTGGGCCACCCCATTTCACCATTGGTTACACCACTTTTGCCAAATCACCAGCTTAACTTGGATGACAATTTGGGGCTCGCATTTCAAGAAAACTCCGGATGTCGGTTGAATCCCATCATATCCCACCCATTCTATCCTACATCCCATAGAATAGTTGGTTGATACTAACATTATCCTCATTGATGTTGGTTACACCCATGTCTTAGTTGATATTCCATCATATCCTATTGAAAATGGCAGGTATTTGAAGTATTGACCATCCAAGGTTGACCTAAACACTCCAAAATCATGGTCATATGATTGGTTTACATCCCATTCTATCCACAGATACTGGCAATACTGGGCAATAAAGCGATGAGCCGAGCCGCCAATCATGGTGTGTGTGAGCCTTCTTCCCTGCCTTCGATGGCAGCACTGGAAGCCCAAGGGCCTTGCCATCGCTGCACCCGGCGCGGTCAAAGGGCACGTTGCGCGCGCGCTCGTAGACGTGGCCCTCACCGTTCACGGCGAAGTCGTAGGGCTCACCTTATGGCGGAGATGTGATTTCACCGAAAATGGCAAGTCAAACAGCGAGATGGGGAAACTAGATGAAATTGGGAGGTTTACCCAGGAAAAATCGGCAGGCAAAAACAAGCGGGATATGATCAACAAACATGGTGATTTGACCTGCCAAAATTTGGATTTAACCGGCACTCACGGGAAGGTCATTGACTATGATCATGATTCAAACTGCAACCGCTGCAAAAAAAAATCAAGGATTTTGGCACTCATTCATTTTTTCCTGATGAGTTAAATATCGCGGGCGTATGAGCAACAACAAAGGGGACACATATAATAAATACAGGAACAAAAAGAGAGGATTCAACCAATGAATTAGGCTTACATGTATAACTTATGTATAACCAAGAACCTGCGAAAACAGGCGCTTTCCTGACACAAATGGGGCCCGAAAAAATAAGGAAAAAGGACCAGATATTTGACGAGCAGTCATGCGGATTCAACAACCAGCGACTGTGGGGATCTTACTGGCAACAAAGGGCGTTAAATTTGAACAAACAATGGGCATACAATGGGCAATCAAGGTTTGCCGGAGGATGCGATGGATAAATGAATACGCACGTGGATTAAAGACGTTCGCGTGCACCTGAAAATTCAAATAATGTGGAATCATTTAGGGGCCCAGGGTTGCTCATCAGAAAGACTCGTCACATCATGGCTGAAATTCAAAAAACTGTTCTTTCATGTTCTTTCAATCAAAGTAATTGAATTCCATTCAAAAAATCGGTTTCCATACCGAAACATTCAAAAACTGTCCTTTTTATTCCTTTCCATTGCAGTTCATTGCAGTCGTACAACTATCCATACCAGTAGTACCGCACAAGGCGGTGGCG
Organism: Cladocopium goreaui; assembly: GCA_947184155.2. NCBI lineage: Eukaryota > Dinophyceae > Suessiales > Symbiodiniaceae > Cladocopium > Cladocopium goreaui. Next base: position 130,651 of record CAMXCT020001216.1, read on the forward strand.
GAAGTTTCAAAAATAGGAAACCTATAGGAAGGGTTGGTTGCTGTGACTCACGGATGGCAGAGCGAACCCACTGATGGACCGAAAGGTGGTTGGAGTTGTGTTTTCTGGAGTGGTTGCAATGGTTGCAGTGGTCACCTCACCGCAACTGCTGGATGTAATGTGGTGTAGTGCTGTAGTTGCAGTTGTAGTTGCGGGCGTACTTTTAGTTGTAGTGTAGTGGAGTTGTAGTTGTAAAATGTAGTTGTAATGTAGTGTAATTAGCGTAGTGCAGTTGCAGTTGTAGTTGTGGTGTGGTGTAGTTAGTCTAGTGTATTGTAGTGTACTGTAGTGTTGTGTATTGTAGCGTGGTATAACGTAGTGTAGTCTAGCATATTGTAGTGCAAAGTAGCGTAGTTTTAGTTGTAGTGTAGTGTCGCGTCGTGCAATGTAGTGGTAGTTGCAGTTGTAGCGTAATGTAATGCAATTAGTGTAGTGTAGCGTTGTGGACTGTAGCATAGTTGTAGCGTTGTGGAATGTAGCATAGTTGTAGTTGCATTTGTATTTGTAGCTGTAATGTACTGCAGTTTAACTGGCGTATTGTAGCGTAATGTAGTGCAGCTGTAATTGTAGTTGTAGCTGTGGTGGTGGTGGTGGTGGTGGTGGTGGTGGTGGTGGTGGTGGTGCGAATGTCATACATCTCTTTCGATGCGTATTCATTGTTTGGTCGCTGGCGGACTCTCAGCCAATCACTAATCACTTGCTACAAGCTACAAGCAAATGTTGCTCCAACAAAACATCGAAACAAACTTGCTTTTAGCAAAGTCTTCAAGTCTATTTGACTTCACGTGATACTATATCAAATCATACCCACGTGCGTGAGCAAAGCGACAGCCATCTAAGTATGACACTTGGATCTAGAGATTTGCTTGTTTTCAGCGTGCCATCAATCCCTTTGAGCGCTCCTCCGAACACCTCAAAACTCTTTACAACCTCCTCCAAGACAGTAAGCTGAACTTGCTTGATGATGCTGTAAACTCATCCTATGCCATTCAGCTTGCATTGCCAGCTTGGAATAATTTTCTCCGAATTTTTCAAGTGATTTCAGAGATTTGTGAAAGTGTCTTTTGCTGCATAGCATGTGACACGTTTTGTGCGATTTGAGCAAGTCGTATGCAGTTTAGAGCTTGATTTCCAACTTTCCTGACAGCGCGTTCAGATTTCGAACGCGGAACAGTGATTTCAATCTTTGACAGAGCATTGAGATTTCGAACGCGGAATTCACACAGTGATTTCAATTTTGGAGAAACATTTAGACGTGCGAAAGAGGAATTTATAATCAGCTGCGGTACAGCTTATGAGTTTGAAGCTTCTCAGAAATCGTTTTGCGACGTTTCCACGGTTGAGACTTTTTTGAACATCCTGATGATCTCCTATTGTCTTGCGTTTCCTGGGTCCAAGCAATCTGTGAGATCGAAGTTTTTGAACCGCTTTTGATCACATTTCCAATTTGAGAGCCGTGCAAATTTGCAAGAGTTTTTTTTCCGAACTAGAGTAAGCAGACATGACGTCTGAACCGAATGTGAGTTTGGAAACAATTAGAGAATTTGACCGCAACCAAGCTTTCAGCTCTCCCTGTTGCCACAGCATTGTGAACATGCTCAGCCGCATCGTGCTTCCTTTGATCAATGAGATCAGCATTCCGCCAACAACATGTTGGCTCAAGATTAGGAGGCGTAAATTCTGCTAGCACAGTGAGACAAAAAGGGCGTGAGTTGTCAAGCAGAGTTGTCCACATTCTCAGTTGCAATTATCTACTCTTCTGGGGTGATAATTCTCGCATGGTAGCGAGAGCCAGTGTTCTCCTAGGAACCCCCTTGAATTGGTCTTCTCCTAGGTTTTCCCAGGGTTCAGGATTGACAGCAGACAACTGATCTTGACAAGAGATCTTGGAACCTACATCTAGCAGAATCTGATTTGCAGCCATGGAGCAGCCGGCCAGAGACAGGTCACCGAGAGGCCGTTCTCAAACGAGAAGAGGAGTTTCTTTGCCTGCAACAACCGGATATGCCCCTGGAAGTGCAAACGCCTCCGTCCCCTTTGTCTTCGAGGAGCAACTCAATCGAGTCCGAATGAGCATGGACACTTTACAAGCGGAAGTTGGCAAGGCAGTTCGAGAACTTGCAGGTCACCAGAAAACTCTTGTTGACACCCTTGAGCGTCAGCAGCATGAGCTGAATGATATACGAGCCCAAAGAGTGCCAATCCCTCCAAGTGCTTCTCAGTCAGTGGCGGCTGCCAATGAGGATCGCTTCGGTGCCATGGGAGAAGCCAGTCCTTTTACTTCTGGACAAGACCCGCCCATCCAATTGCCAGTGAATGCTCAGCAAGGTGCAGGTGGACTTGCATCGGCGATGCCAAATACTGCAGTGAATGCGAGCTCAAGCACTGGACATGGGGTAAAAATTGTCTTACCCGATGGTACGGAGATCCCCTTGGGCGGCCAGTCAAATGCCGCGGGTCCTAAAGTTCCTGGATCCACACAGCTAGATGCGCTGCAGAGAAGCGACAAGTGGCTGCCTAGCATGCCCGTGGTCGAGTCGAATCGGTGGAAAAGCCGAATGGAGGAGATTTTGGGCATGGAACAGTGGCTCGATTCATTTTGCAATTGGCTATCTTTGATTTCAGAGCCATTTTGCACAGAAGTGAAGTTTTCTGCGACTTCTCCGCTGCCAATTGACAAGAAAGATTTGTCAACTGACCAGATTTCCCGAAGCTCCAGGCTCATGGCAATGCTTCGCCAGACCTTCCAGATGACTCCGCGAGCCAAAATCATTCTGCTTGCTTATGTAGAAGGCCCTGGAGATAAGAACGGGTATGAGGCTTTGCGAAGGATTGTCCAAGAATACATGATCAAGACTCGTGCTGAGTTGATGCATTTCCGCACATCTTTGCTTGGCCGAACTTTCAAAGCTCAAACAGTGACAGAGGTAATCAAGCAAATTGAGTTCGAGGAGAGCCGGTACAACAAGCTTGCTCGGATGTTGCCCTCGAATGTACCAGCTTCCGATTTGGCCCTGCTCCCTAGTGATTTGGTGATGGTCCTCATCAAATCCTTGCCTGTTGGTGTGAGGGAATATGTTGTCATGCATAGCCCAAGCCATGACTATGTGCAAATGAAAAATGCCGCTTTGTTGTACGAAGCCAACCAGAGAACTTGGACAGAGATTGCAGGCAGCAGTTCTGCCACCTACATGCATGGAATGTTTGACACGAATGACAAGCCGAAAGGAAAGGGCAAAAGCAAAGATGGTAAGAAAGGAAAGGGGAAAGCAAAAGATTCAAATAAAGGTGCAGCTAAGGGCAATGGTGAAAAGTCAGAGAAGGAAAGGAATGCCACGTGTTTCCGATGTGGTCGCACAGGCCATTTCTCTTCAAATTGTCATGCCAAGAAAGACAAGGATGGCAAGCCGCTTGAAGGGAAGCCCGCTCCAAAGAAAGATGGAAAGGGATCTGGTGAAGAGAAAGGTTCCAGCACAGGTCCTCAGAACAAAGGAAAAGGCAAAGGATCCAAAGGTAAGAAAGTCAATGAAATGCTTGAGCAGCCTGAAGGCGAATCGTGGCCTACCAATGGTCCAGCTGAAAGTCAGGGTTCCAACGGAGATGGCAGCCGTGCGTCAGCTGCGAAGCAAGCAGCAGCCCCTTTGAATCCCATTTTGCCTACTCAGTCTTGGTTTGAAGACACGATCGTGCAGTTTGAGCGAGAGCAGATCACAGAAGAGCAGTTCGATTTGGTCCACGGATCATTTCTCATGGAGGAACAATTTTCTTCTGATTTTGATTTTTCATGTTTTGGAAACCCATCAGATTTGTGGAGTAAAACCAAGCATGTTTGTACCATGTCAGCTGCAGTTTTCATGCCAATGATGCCAGATGTCCCATCAGATTTGCACTGGTGGCTCATTGATTCAGGAGCATCAGCCTCTGTTGTGAGTTCTCGCTTCCTGAAACACTATGAAGTAGTAAAGAATCAAGTGCTGGGACCAGCAACCGGCCCTGGGTTTTCATCGGCAAGCGGTGAGACAATTCATCCAACTTCCCTTGTTTGCTTGAAAGCATTTTTCCGCTTGACGTCCAGAGAAGATCCTTCAGACACCATGTTGAAAGAGTGCTTAGTTTCAGCTTTTGTAGCAGATGTTCCCAATAATGTTTTGTCAGTGGGCAGCTTGCTGCGAAAGGGTTGGTCATTAAGCAGTTCCGGAAGTGAATTGGAAGTGTGCTTTGGAGGATACAATTTGGACTTGGTGACATGGCAGAATGTGCCATGGATTTTTCACGAAGTTGAGACGGTCATGGACTTTTCCGATGATCGCGATTTGCAGAAGACATTTTGGAGCCGTCGGAAAATCCATGATGGTCCGGTGAACACGGTTGAGCATTTGAGCGAAACTGACAAATCCATGTTGATGACAACCAAGAGACAGCCAGATGTTTCATTGGAAGAACTTGACCCCGCTGCTGCATCCTCTTCTAGCCCAGCATATGTTAGTAGTAGGCCCGTTTCCGATAGTGAATCTCCATACCGTGAAAGCCTCAGTGTGGAGCCTAACTCTGTTCCGGATTCGAGCGAGCCTTTTGATTATGAGCCCAATATGATTGTAGACACAAACACAGGATTTGCATCCATTCCTTCAGAAGAGTCTTCAGAGCATCCAGCTGTATTGCGAAAACGAGACTTGAATAAATCCAAGCTTGAACAACACCGCCGTCAAGGCCATTTTCCATTCCATGCAGATTGCCTTTCTTGCCAAGCAGCCAAGTCCACGACTCACCACAGAAGAAAGAAGAAGTCGGTGTTGAGCAGTGAGATGGCATGTGATTTTTTCTTCTTGAACTTGGATAAAGCAAACAAAGAGTCTTTCAAGTATCTAATCATGGTAGATTTGACCACTGGAATGAAAGGCGTGGCCCCTGTCCAGTCGGACATTCGTTTGTCGCACCGATGGATACAGGCCTGGCTTGGCGAATTCAATATGTCCACAGAATGCCCCGAGCCAATTGAAATTATCACGGACGCAGAAGAAGCTGTTTCAAGTTTCATGAAAGGTGCCATCAACCACAGGCCAGCTTCATTTGTCAAAGCGCCGCCGCAAGGTCACCAGACCATTGGTGGAGCAGAGGCTGGAGTCCGAGCCATTAAAGATGCGTTCAACACTCTTCGGCAAGACTTGCGTGAGAATGGCTGTGATGTTTGCGTCAGGAATCAGACAGCTGTGAATGCCGCTTTGGCATATTTATGTCATTGCTCCAATTATTTTTCATGTTACTTAGATACAAAACAAAGTCCAAAGTCACTTGCACTTGGTCGGGAGACGACCCGGAAAACAACCATGTTTGGCAGTCTTGTCCTTGCAGAGGTGCCAGCTAGCTTGAAGAAAGATTGCATTTCCCGATTTGAGAAGGCAACGTATTTGCGACCTGAGTTCAACTCATTGGGGGATGTCGTTTGTACTGTCATTGGAGGGCAAGAACGTTTCTTTGTTTGCAAGAGCTTTAAGATTGTTTCCCCATTGGAGTGGGACGTCTCCTTGTCTCCATCTGTTTTGCATTTTTTCGACCGGATGCAGCCTGATGTTTCCATTGAAGATCTCTCCGCAAAGATGTCTGAACCTCTGCCCTCTAGGATTATCGAGCCTGTGGAATATTCAAACGTCAAGAATGTTCCTTCATCCTGGATTCATGAGCATGGACGTACTAAAGGTTGTAGTGTTTGTGCGCGCCATCAGAGTTTCCACGGACTGAAGCACAATAAAAAATGTATAGACAGATATATTGAGTGGTTGAGGAGACGATCAGATCCCATGTCTGATCTCAATATGTCTCAGGGTCCTGTTTTGGCAGCCGATGGCAGCCAGGTGCGACGTTTGAGTGGCAAGCAGAAGCCACCGCCAGGCCTGGGTGAAGCTGATGAACCCATCCAGCAGAGGTTTCCAGACTTTCCAGCAAACAGAGAGAAACGAGTTTCGTTTGATCTTCCAAAGAATCAACCCATACCAGAAAGTCTCCCAGTTGAAGGGGGTCAACATCTCGATGAGAATCCACATGATGTTCCATATTCGCCCAGCCTTGCACCCAGTTCTCCAAAGGCATTGGACGAGCCAGAAGTCATCCATGACATGGAAGTAGACGACTCTGCTGACGGAATGGTAGACCTAAGTGAATTTGCAGCTGCTGGAGGCGAACCTACAGCCACGGAAGCTATGGAGTTAGATTTGGTAACAGCCTTGGATAACTTTGAGCTTTCGTATTTAGAAGAGCGTCACATTGGCATGTTGCAATCGGTTTATCAGATCCGCGGAGTGAAACCCAAGAGCAGCAAGGCAAACCTTTGTGGGGAAGAAATTTTACTTTTGTTTCCTGGATATGTCATCAGTGACGCCAATGGCCAATATCTCGACAAAGACCTTGCGTATGCAGGGATGCGCACTGAAATCGATTCCATGACCAGTCAGAAGGTTGGCAGACCAATCCATGAGCAGGAAGCCCAGCGTCTTGCCAAGCAATGGCAGATTAGTATAATCACTTGCCGATGGGTTTGTGTTGAGAAAGATCCCTTGAATGTTCGCATGCGACTAGTTGCACGGGAAATGGCAAAAGGAAAGAGTTCTGCCCGTGACCTCATGGTTTCTTCGCCTACTTCCAGCATTGAATCTTTGAGAATCCTCATTGCAGAAGCAGCAGTCCTGGACCTGGTGATTCTAGGCCTGGACATCAGTGCTGCATTCATGGCTTCTCCTCTAGGCCGGCGTCTTGGCAAACCCATCAAAGTCATTCTGAAGATGCCACCAAATACTATGCAGTTTCCAGATGGTAGCCCGATATTCCTCGAAGCATTCAAGGCCATAAATGGCTTGAGAACAAGCGGTTTGGCTTGGGTAGAACACTTAAGCCACTTGCTGCAAGAGTTAGGAATCAAACCGTCTTTGATTGAAACAACTGTTTTTTCTGGAGAGGTTTCAGTCAAAGGGCATGGAAAGGCATGGGTGCAAGTAGTTGCATACGTTGATGATCTGCTCGTGTTTGCCCCGAGTAAGGTATTTGCAGTTGCCGTTCAAGACCATTTGGCCCTACACCTAAAAGTAAAACGCACGGGGCTTATAGAGCGAAGTTTTGAAGGGGGTGGCAGTTTGCGTTTTCTTGGCCGCAACATCGAAAGAAAATCCAACAGCAAAGAGATTACCATCAGTCTGGATGAAAACTATTTAGATGGTATGTTTGAGGCCTACAGCATCAGCACTGCCAGTATAAATCCTCCAGATCTTCGACCGATACTTGAAGACAGTTCCAAGTCTGATGAATTATCCCCAGATGCGGCCATGCGGTACAGAGCAGCCTTAGGCAAACAGTCCTGGATGTCCCAAACATATGTTTTCATCAATGTATACATAGCTTTGCTAGCCACAGGCATGGCCACACCGCAAGATCGCCATGAAAAGGCTTTGAGATCAGTGTTGAAATTCATGAAAAGCCAAAGAGGCATTTACCAGAGATTCCCATCTCCCGAAGCAACCATCGAGGAACAAGAAGCGCAACGCTTGGTAATCTACTGTGATGCCAGCTGGGCCCCAATGCGCTTTCTCAAGCGTAGATCAATTTCTGGCGCGTGTGTTTTTTATCGCGGGTCCATCATCAAAGCTTTCACAAGATTGCAACAAGTGGTCGCACTTTCAAGTTGCGAGTCAGAACTGTCAGCATTAGCTGAATCCTTTCAAGAGAGCATGGGAATCAAGCGTATCTCTGAGCATCTTTTTCTAGAAACTCACGCGCATGTGACCAACATCCATGAAAGTTTTCAAGCTTCAGATCGAATACACAGTCTTGCAAACTCCCTGATTTTTGGATTAGTTGATGAAGACCTTGAACATGCCACAGCCATTGAGGTGGAAGTCCGTTGTGATTCCCAAGCAGCCATCCGAGTCCTGACCTCACCAGGGCTCCAAAGACGCAGTCGCCATGTTGAGTTGAGAATTTGTTTCTGCCAAGAGATGGTCCGAAGAAGAACCATCATTCTCACATGGGTCGAGGGTTCACAGCAAATTGCAGATATTTTGACCAAGTGTTTAGGAATGAAGCTGTTTTTGAAATTCAGGACATCAATGGGATTCATTGAATCAGCAGAACTTCCAGCCAAACTGGCAGACCAACAATCTGAATCCCAAACAAAGCGGACAGCCAAAAAGAAGAAAGGAAAGACGAATCAAATCCAAAGCATTTTGTATGGGGGTAGGCCGGAGTCAGTGAATGTTCAGTCTTTGGAGTCGAACTCCCAAGATGAAGAGCACGTGCTTGCTTCCACAGTCTTTGTGCCAGACGCTCAGAAATCAGATCCATCACAGTTTGCTTCACAACCATTGAGCTTGATCTTAGAAACACAAGAAGCCAATTTACCAGAATTGTCGCCTAGTAAGTTTTCAGGGATCTTCTTGGAAATATGTTGCGGTGTGAACAGCAATTTAACCGAGTCGATTCAAGCCAGTTTTTGTGGAGACATTCAAATGGCAGTCGTCCGAGTTTCCACAAGGGCAGATTTCACAATGTTTCATGCCCAGCTCAGTGATCTTGTGCAGCGATTTTCAAAGAAAGGTAAGCCTGTTTATGTGCATTTCTCCCTTCAGCCTTCAGGAAATTCAGACACGACTGAATATATCCCAGCAGATGCCGAGCCCACTGAATCAACGCAAGTTTCTGAGTTGGAACAAATTTTGAAACTGAGCCAAAGCCTCGCCGTTGCAGCAGATGAGTTCACTTTCGAGCTACCCAAGAGAAATAGGTATTGGAACAGTAAGTTCATGGCAGATTTCTTTGTGAAAGTAGGTCGCCATATCTATGCACAGTTCCCTCGGCTTTGCAGTTTTCCTGAAACAGATCCTAAGGTTGGAAAGATTTTCTTGTGGTTGGGAACCCATCCAAGTTTAGCCAGATCGTTGGCAAATCACACAGAGTGCAATTGTGAAAGTCACGTTGCATTCAATGCAGTCAATTGGGACAAAGTAAGCCATTATCCTGCTTCGATGTGTAGCATCATCGCTCAGGCCTATCGAGATGTTTACATTGGCAAGGACATGGCCAAGTCCACACTCCCAGCATACCGGTTTTTCGAGCCTGGCATGACAGAAATCCGATATTCCATGAAGAAACTGCTTGAGAACCCAGTTTGAACCGTCGTTGTTTTCTCCATTCTTTCCTGCCTGGGATAAGCTCCAAAAAAAAAAACAGAGATGCCAAGCTAGCTGCCAGAGCCCGATCAGGCCTGGACGTGCGATTTTCAGTGAGATGATGAGCCGATGGGCCATGCAATTGAGATTCAGCCAGCGAAAGGGGGTGCGAATGTCATACACCTCTTTCGATGCGTATTCATTGTTTGGTCGCTGGCGGACTCTCAACCAATCACTAATCACTTGCTGCAAGCTACGAGCAAATGTTGCCCCAACAAAACAAAAAAAAACAAACTTGCTTTTAGCAAAGTCTTCAAGTCTATTTGACTTCACGTGATACTATATCAAATCATACCCACATGCGTGAGCAAAGCGACAGCCATTTAAGTATGACACTTGGATCTAGAGATTTGCTTGTTTTCAGCATGCCATCAATCCCTTTGAGCGCTCCTCCGAACACCTCAAAACTCTTTACAACCTCCTCCAAGACAGTAAGCTGAACTTGCTTGATGATGCTGTAAACTCATCCTATGCCATTCAGCTTGCATTGCCAGCTTGGAATAATTTTCTCCGAATTTTTCAAGTGATTTCAGAGATTTGTGAAAGTGTCTTTTGCTGCATAGCATGTGACACGTTTTGTGCGATTTGAGCAAGTCGTATGCAGTTTAGAGCTTGATTTCCAACTTTCCTGACAGCGCGTTCAGATTTCGAACGCGGAACAGTGATTTCAATCTTTGACAGAGCATTGAGATTTCGAACGCGGAATTCACACAGTGATTTCAATTTTGGAGAAACATTTAGACGTGCGAAAGAGGAATTTATAATCAGCTGCGGTACAGCTTATGAGTTTGAAGCTTCTCAGAAATCGTTTTGCGACGTTTCCACGGTTGAGACTTTTTTGAACATCCTGATGATCTCCTATTGTCTTGCGTTTCCTGGGTCCAAGCAATCTGTGAGATCGAAGTTTTTGAACCGCTTTTGATCACATTTCCAATTTGAGAGCCGTGCAAATTTGCAAGAGTTTTTTTTCCGAACTAGAGTAAGCAGACATGACGTCTGAACCGAATGTGAGTTTGGAAACAATTAGAGAATTTGACCGCAACCAAGCTTTCAGCTCTCCCTGTTGCCACAGCATTGTGAACATGCTCAGCCGCATCGTGCTTCCTTTGATCAATGAGATCAGCATTCCGCCAACAACATGTTGGCTCAAGATTAGGAGGCGTAAATTCTGCTAGCACAGTGAGACAAAAAGGGCGTGAGTTGTCAAGCAGAGTTGTCCACATTCTCAGTTGCAATTATCTACTCTTCTGGGGTGATAATTCTCGCAGGTGGTGCTGGTGGTGGTGGTGGTGGTGGTGGTGGTGGTGGTGCGAGAATTATCACCCCAGAAGAGTAGATAATTGCAACTGAGAATGTGGACAACTCTGCTTGACAACTCACGCCCTTTTTGTCTCACTGTGCTAGCAGAATTTACGCCTCCTAATCTTGAGCCAACATGTTGTTGGCGGAATGCTGATCTCATTGATCAAAGGAAGCACGATGCGGCTGAGCATGTTCACAATGCTGTGGCAACAGGGAGAGCTGAAAGCTTGGTTGCGGTCAAATTCTCTAATTGTTTCCAAACTCACATTCGGTTCAGACGTCATGTCTGCTTACTCTAGTTCGGAAAAAAAAACTCTTGCAAATTTGCACGGCTCTCAAATTGGAAATGTGATCAAAAGCGGTTCAAAAACTTCGATCTCACAGATTGCTTGGACCCAGGAAACGCAAGACAATAGGAGATCATCAGGATGTTCAAAAAAGTCTCAACCGTGGAAACGCCACAAAACGATTTCTGAGAAGCTTCAAACTCATAAGCTGTACCGCAGCTGATTATAAATTCCTCTTTCGCACGTCTAAATGTTTCTCCAAAATTGAAATCACTGTGTGAATTCCGCGTTCGAAATCTCAATGCTCTGTCAAAGATTGAAATCACTGTTCCGCGTTCGAAATCTCAATGCTCTGTCAAAGATTGAAATCACTGTTCCGCGTTCGAAATCTGAACGCGCTGTCAGGAAAGTTGGAAATCAAGCTCTAAACTGCATACGACTTGCTCAAATCGCACAAAACGTGTCACATGCTATGCAGCAAAAGACACTTTCACAAATCTCTGAAATCACTTGAAAAATTCGGAGAAAATTATTCCAAGCTGGCAATGCAAGCTGAATGGCATAGGATGAGTTTACAGCATCATCAAGCAAGTTCAGCTTACTGTCTTGGAGGAGGTTGTAAAGAGTTTTGAGGTGTTCGGAGGAGCGCTCAAAGCGATTGATGGCATGCTGAAAACAAGCAAATCTCTAGATCCAAGTGTCATACTTAAATGGCTGTCGCTTTGCTCACGCATGTGGGTATGATTTGATATAGTATCACGTGAAGTCAAATAGACTTGAAGACTTTGCTAAAAGCAAGTTTGTTTTTTTTGTTTTGTTGGGGCAACATTTGCTCGTAGCTTGCAGCAAGTGATTAGTGATTGGTTGAGAGTCCGCCAGCGACCAAACAATGAATACGCATCGAAAGAGGTGTATGACATTCGCACCCCCTTTCGCTGGCTGAATCTCAATTGCATGGCCCATCGGCTCATCATCTCGCTGAAAATCGCACGTCCAGGCCTGATCGGGCTCTGGCAGCTAGCTTGGCATCTCTGTTTTTTTTTTTTTGGAGCTTATCCCAGGCAGGAAAGAATGGAGAAAACAACGACGGTTCAAACTGGGTTCTCAAGCAGTTTCTTCATGGAATATCGGATTTCTGTCATGCCAGGCTCGAAAAACCGGTATGCTGGGAGTGTGGACTTGGCCATGTCCTTGCCAATGTAAACATCTCGATAGGCCTGAGCGATGATGCTACACATCGAAGCAGGATAATGGCTTACTTTGTCCCAATTGACTGCATTGAATGCAACGTGACTTTCACAATTGCACTCTGTGTGATTTGCCAACGATCTGGCTAAACTTGGATGGGTTCCCAACCACAAGAAAATCTTTCCAACCTTAGGATCTGTTTCAGGAAAACCGGAAAGCCGAGGGAACTGTGCATAGATATGGCGACCTACTTTCACAAAGAAATCTGCCATGAACTTACTGTTCCAATACCTATTTCTCTTGGGTAGCTCGAAAGTGAACTCATCTGCTGCAACGGCGAGGCTTTGGCTCAGTTTCAAAATTTGTTCCAACTCAGAAACTTGCGTTGATTCAATGGGCTCAGCATCTGCTGGGATATATTCAGGCGTGTCTGAATTTCCTGAAGGCTGAAGGGAGAAATGCACATAAACAGGCTTACCTTTCTTTGAAAATCGCTGCACAAGATCACTGAGCTGGGCATGAAACATTGTGAAATCTGCCCTTGTGGAAACTCGGACGACTGCCATTTGAATGTCTCCACAAAAACTGGCTTGAATCGACTCGGTTAAATTGCTGTTCACACCGCAACATATTTCCAAGAAGATCCCTGAAAACTTACTAGGCGACAATTCCGGTAAATTGGCTTCTTGTGTTTCTAAGATCAAGCTCAATGGTTGTGAAGCAAACTGTGATGGATCTGATTTCTGGGCGTCTGGCACAAAGACTGTGGAAGCAAGCACGTGCTCTTCATCTTGGGAGTTCGACTCCAAAGACTGAACATTTACTGGCTCCGGCCTACCCCCATACAAAATGCTTTGGATTTGATTCGTCTTTCCTTTCTTCTTTTTGGCTGTCTGCTTTGTTTGGGGTTCAGATTGTTGGTCTGCCAGTTTGGCTGGAAGTTCTGCTGATTCAATGAATCCCATTGATGTCCTGAATTTCAAAAACAGCTTCATTCCTAAACACTTGGTCAAAATATCTGCAATTTGCTGTGAACCCTCGACCCATGTGAGAATGATGGTTCTTCTTCGGACCATCTCTTGGCAGAAACAAATTCTCAACTCAACATGGCGACTGCGTCTTTGGAGCCCTGGTGAGGTCAGGACTCGGATGGCTGCTTGGGAATCACAACGGACTTCCACCTCAATGGCTGTGGCATGTTCAAGGTCTTCATCAACTAATCCAAAAATCAGGGAGTTTGCAAGACCGTGTATTCGATCTGAAGCTTGAAAACTTTCATGGATGTTGGTCACATGCGCGTGAGTTTCTAGAAAAAGATGCTCAGAGATACGCTTGATTCCCATGCTCTCTTGAAAGGATTCAGCTAATGCTGACAGTTCCGACTCGCAACTTGAAAGTGCGACCACTTGTTGCAATCTTGTGAAAGCTTTGATGGACCCGCGATAAAAAAACGCACGCGCCAGAAATTGATCTACGCTTGAGAAAGCGCATTGGGGCCCAGCTGGCATCACAGTAGATTACCAAGCGTTGCGCTTCTTGTTCCTCGATGGTTGCTTCGGGAGATGGGAATCTCTGGTAAATGCCTCTTTGGCTTTTCATGAATTTCAACACTGATCTCAAAGCCTTTTCATGGCGATCTTGCGGTGTGGCCATGCCTGTGGCTAGCAAAGCTATGTATACATTGATGAAAACATATGTTTGGGACATCCAGGACTGTTTGCCTAAGGCTGCTCTGTACCGCATGGCCGCATCTGGGGATAATTCATCAGACTTGGAACTGTCTTCAAGTATCGGTCGAAGATCTGGAGGATTTATACTGGCAGTGCTGATGCTGTAGGCCTCAAACATACCATCTAAATAGTTTTCATCCAGACTGATGGTAATCTCTTTGCTGTTGGATTTTCTTTCGATGTTGCGGCCAAGAAAACGCAAACTGCCACCCCCTTCAAAACTTCGCTCTATAAGCCCCGTGCGTTTTACTTTTAGGTGTAGGGCCAAATGGTCTTGAACGGCAACTGCAAATACCTTACTCGGGGCAAACACGAGCAGATCATCAACGTATGCAACTACTTGCACCCATGCCTTTCCATGCCCTTTGACTGAAACTTCTCCAGAAAAAACAGTTGTTTCAATCAAAGACGGTTTGATTCCTACCTCTTGCAGCAAGTGGCTTAAGTGTTCTACCCAAGCCAAACCGCTTGTTCTCAAGCCATTTATGGCCTTGAATGCTTCGAGGAATATCGGGCTACCATCTGGAAACTGCATAGTATTTGGTGGCATCTTCAGAATGACTTTGATGGGTTTGCCAAGACGCCGGCCTAGCGGAGAAGCCATGAATGCAGCACTGATGTCCAGGCCTAGAATCACCAGGTCCAGGACTGCTGCTTCTGCAATGAGGATTCTCAAAGATTCAATGCTGGAAGTAGGCGAAGAAACCATGAGGTCACGGGCAG
>CAMXCT020001216.1:145231-152731 GCA_947184155.2 Cladocopium goreaui
CACTCCACTCCACTCCACTCACTCCACTCACTCCACTCCACTCCACTCACTCACTCCACTCCATCACTCAACTCCACTCCACTCACTCACTCCACTCCACTCACTCACTCCACTCACTCCACTCACTCCACTCACTCCACTCACTCCAACTCAACTCAACTCAACTCAACTCAACTCAACTCAACTCAACTCAACTCAACTCAACTCCACTCCACTCCACTCCACTCCACTCCACTCCACTCCACTCCACTCCACTCCACTCCACTCCACTCCACTCACTCACTCACTCACTCACTCACTCACTCACTCACTCACTCACTCGCTCACTCACTCACTCAGGCAGGCGCAGTGCAGAGAGCTTGCCTTTTGCGTGGCAGACGCACTACACAGAGCCTCCTGGCGGAGCTGCGGGGCGCCTGGCCGCCGCTGGGGCCGCGGCTGCCTTTGGCGTGGCAGGCGCAGTACACAGAGCCTCCTGGACGAGCTGCGGCGCGCGTGGCCGCCGCTGGGGCCGCGGCTGCCTTTGGCGTGGCCCACCACCACCGAGAATTATCACCCCAGAAGAGTAGATAATTGCAACTGAGAATGTGGACAACTCTGCTTGACAACTCACGCCCTTTTTGTCTCACTGTGCTAGCAGAATTTACGCCTCCTAATCTTGAGCCAACATGTTGTTGGCGGAAT
The DNA here is from genome assembly GCA_947184155.2 of Cladocopium goreaui. NCBI lineage: Eukaryota > Dinophyceae > Suessiales > Symbiodiniaceae > Cladocopium > Cladocopium goreaui. The sequence continues at coordinate 145,916 of CAMXCT020001216.1, forward strand.
GCTGATCTCATTGATCAAAGGAAGCACGATGCGGCTGAGCATGTTCACAATGCTGTGGCAACAGGGAGAGCTGAAAGCTTGGTTGCGGTCAAATTCTCTAATTGTTTCCAAACTCACATTCGGTTCAGACGTCATGTCTGCTTACTCTAGTTCGGAAAAAAAACTCTTGCAAATTTGCACGGCTCTCAAATTGGAAATGTGATCAAAAGCGGTTCAAAAACTTCGATCTCACAGATTGCTTGGACCCAGGAAACGCAAGACAATAGGAGATCATCAGGATGTTCAAAAAAGTCTCAACCGTGGAAACGTCGCAAAACGATTTCTGAGAAGCTTCAAACTCATAAGCTGTACCGCAGCTGATTATAAATTCCTCTTTCGCACGTCTAAATGTTTCTCCAAAATTGAAATCACTGTGTGAATTCCGCGTTCGAAATCTCAATGCTCTGTCAAAGATTGAAATCACTGTTCCGCGTTCGAAATCTGAACGCGCTGTCAGGAAAGTTGGAAATCAAGCTCTAAACTGCATACGACTTGCTCAAATCGCACAAAACGTGTCACATGCTATGCAGCAAAAGACACTTTCACAAATCTCTGAAATCACTTGAAAAATTCGGAGAAAATTATTCCAAGCTGGCAATGCAAGCTGAATGGCACAGGATGAGTTTACAGCATCATCAAGCAAGTTCAGCTTACTGTCTTGGAGGAGGTTGTAAAGAGTTTTGAGGTGTTCGGAGGAGCGCTCAAAGGGATTGATGGCATGCTGAAAACAAGCAAATCTCTAGATCCAAGTGTCATACTTAGATGGCTGTCGCTTTGCTCAGGGTATGATTTGATATAGTATCACGTGAAGTCAAATAGACTTGAAGACTTTGCTAAAAGCAAGTTTGTTTTCATGTTTTGTTGGGGCAACATTTGCTTGTAGCTTGTAGCAAGTGATTAGTGATTGGTTGAGAGTCCGCCAGCGACCAAACAATGAATACGCATCGAAAGAGGTGTATGACATTCGCACCCCCTTTCGCTGGCTGAATCTCAATTGCATGGCCCATCGGCTCATCATCTCACTGAAAATCGCACGTCCAGGCCTGATCGGGCTCTGGCAGCTAGCTTGGCATCTCTGTTTTTTTTTTTTTTCGGAGCTTATCCCAGGCAGGAAAGAATGGAGAAAACAACGACGGTTCAAACTGGGTTCTCAAGCAGTTTCTTCATGGAATATCGGATTTCTGTCATGCCAGGCTCGAAAAACCGGTATGCTGGGAGTGTGGACTTGGCCATGTCCTTGCCAATGTAAACATCTCGATAGGCCTGAGCGATGATGCTACACATCGAAGCAGGATAATGGCTTACTTTGTCCCAATTGACTGCATTGAATGCAACGTGACTTTCACAATTGCACTCTGTGTGATTTGCCAACGATCTGGCTAAACTTGGATGGGTTCCCAACCACAAGAAAATCTTTCCAACCTTAGGATCTGTTTCAGGAAAACCGCAAAGCCGAGGGAACTGTGCATAGATATGGCGACCTACTTTCACAAAGAAATCTGCCATGAACTTACTGTTCCAATACCTATTTCTCTTGGGTAGCTCGAAAGTGAACTCATCTGCTGCAACGGCGAGGCTTTGGCTCAGTTTCAAAATTTGTTCCAACTCAGAAACTTGCGTTGATTCAGTGGGCTCGGCATCTGCTGGGATATATTCAGTCGTGTCTGAATGTCCTGAAGGCTGAAGGGAGAAATGCACATAAACAGGCTTACCTTTCTTTGAAAATCGCTGCACAAGATCACTGAGCTGGGCATGAAACATTGTGAAATCTGCCCTTGTGGAAACTCGGACGACTGCCATTTGAATGTCTCCACAAAAACTGGCTTGAATCGACTCGGTTAAATTGCTGTTCACACCGCAACATATTTCCAAGAAGATCCCTGAAAACTTACTAGGCGACAATTCCGGTAAATTGGCTTCTTGTGTTTCTAAGATCAAGCTCAATGGTTGTGAAGCAAACTGTGATGGATCTGATTTCTGGGCGTCTGGCACAAAGACTGTGGAAGCAAGCGCGTGCTCTTCATCTTGGGAGTTCGACTCCAAAGACTGAACATTCACTGACTCCGGCCTACCCCCATACAAAATGCTTTGGATTTGATTCGTCTTTCCTTTCTTCTTTTTGGCTGTCTTCTTTGTTTGGGATTCAGATTGTTGGTCTGCCAGTTTGGCTGGAAGTTCTGCTGATTCAATGAATCCCATTGATGTCCTGAATTTCAAAAACAGCTTCATTCCTAAACACTTGGTCAAAATATCTGCAATTTGCTGTGAACCCTCGACCCATGTGAGAATGATGGTTCTTCTTCGGACCATCTCTTGGCAGAAACAAATTCTCAACTCAACATGGCGACTGCGTCTTTGGAGCCCTGGTGAGGTCAGGACTCGGATGGCTGCTTGGGAATCACAACGGACTTCCACCTCAATGGCTGTGGCATGTTCAAGGTCTTCATCAACTAATCCAAAAATCAGGGAGTTTGCAAGACTGTGTATTCGATCTGAAGCTTGAAAACTTTCATGGATGTTGGTCACACGCGCGTGAGTTTCTAGAAAAAGATGCTCAGAGATACGCTTGATTCCCATGCTCTCTTGAAAGGATTCAGCTAATGCTGACAGTTCCGACTCGCAACTTGAAAGTGCGACCACTTGTTGCAATCTTGTGAAAGCTTTGATGATGGACCCGCGATAAAAAACACACGCGCCAGAAATTGATCTACGCTTGAGAAAGCGCATTGGGGCCCAGCTGGCATCACAGTAGATTACCAAGCGTTGCGCTTCTTGTTCCTCGATGGTTGCTTCGGGAGATGGGAATCTCTGGTAAATGCCTCTTTGGCTTTTCATGAATTTCAACACTGATCTCAAAGCCTTTTCATGGCGATCTTGCGGTGTGGCCATGCCTGTGGCTAGCAAAGCTATGTATACATTGATGAAAACATATGTTTGGGACATCCAGGACAGTTTGCCTAAGGCTGCTCTGTACCGCATGGCCGCATCTGGGGATAATTCATCAGACTTGGAACTGTCTTCAAGTATCGGTCGAAGATCTGGAGGATTTATACTGGCAGTGCTGATGCTGTAGGCCTCAAACATACCATCTAAATAGTTTTCATCCAGACTGATGGTAATCTCTTTGCTGTTGGATTTTCTTTCGATGTTGCGGCCAAGAAAACGCAAACTGCCACCCCCTTCAAAACTTCGCTCTATAAGCCCCGTGCGTTTTACTTTTAGGTGTAGGGCCAAATGGTCTTGAACGGCAACTGCAAATACCTTACTCGGGGCAAACACGAGCAGATCATCAACGTATGCAACTACTTGCACCCATGCCTTTCCATGCCCTTTGACTGAAACCTCTCCAGAAAAAACAGTTGTTTCAATCAAAGACGGTTTGATTCCTAACTCTTGCAGCAAGTGGCTTAAGTGTTCTACCCAAGCCAAACCGCTTGTTCTCAAGCCATTTATGGCCTTGAATGCTTCGAGGAATATCGGGCTACCATCTGGAAACTGCATAGTATTTGGTGGCATCTTCAGAATGACTTTGATGGGTTTGCCAAGACGCCGGCCTAGAGGAGAAGCCATGAATGCAGCACTGATGTCCAGGCCTAGAATCACCAGGTCCAGGACTGCTGCTTCTGCAATGAGGATTCTCAAAGATTCAATGCTGGAAGTAGGCGAAGAAACCATGAGGTCACGGGCAGAACTCTTTCCTTTTGCCATTTCCCGTGCAACTAGTCGCATGCGAACATTCAAGGGATCTTTCTCAACACAAACCCATCGGCAAGTGATTATACTAATCTGCCATTGCTTGGCAAGACGCTGGGCTTCCTGCTCATGGATTGGTCTGCCAACCTTCTGACTGGTCATGGAATCGATTTCAGTGCGCATCCCTGCATACGCAAGGTCTTTGTCGAGATATTGGCCATTGGCGTCACTGATGACATATCCAGGAAACAAAAGTAAAATTTCTTCCCCACAAAGGTTTGCCTTGCTGCTCTTGGGTTTCACTCCGCGGATCTGATAAACCGATTGCAACATGCCAATGTGACGCTCTTCTAAATACGAAAGCTCAAAGTTATCCAAGGCTGTTACCAAATCTAACTCCATAGCTTCCGTGGCTGTAGGTTCGCCTCCAGCAGCTGCAAATTCACTTAGATCTACCATTCCGTCAGCAGAGTCGTCTACTTCCATGTCATGGATGACTTCTGGCTCGTCCAACGCCTTTGGAGAACTGGGTGCAAGGCTGGGCGAATATGGAACATCATGTGGATTCTCATCGAGATGTTGACCCCCTTCAACTGGGAGACTTTCTGGTATGGGTTGATTCTTTGGAAGATCAAACGAAACTCGTTTCTCTCTGTTTGCTGGAAAGTCTGGAAACCTCTGCTGGATGGGTTCATCAGCTTCACCCAGGCCTGGCGGTGGCTTCTGCTTGCCACTCAAACGTCGCACCTGGCTGCCATCGGCTGCCAAAACAGGACCCTGAGACATATTGAGATCAGACATGGGATCTGATCGTCTCCTCAACCACTCAATATATCTGTCTATACATTTTCTATTGTGCTTCAGTCCGTGGAAACTCTGATGGCGCGCACAAACACTACAACCTTTAGTACGTCCATGCTCATGAATCCAGGATGAAGGAACATTCTTAACGTTTGAATATTCCACAGGCTCGATAATCCTAGAGGGCAGAGGTTCAGACATCTTTGCGGAGAGATCTTCAATGGAAACATCAGGCTGCATCCGGTCGAAAAAATGCAAAACAGATGGAGACAAGGAGACGTCCCACTCCAATGGGGAAACAATCTTAAAGCTCTTGCAAACAAAGAAACGTTCTTGCCCTCCAATGACAGTACAAACGACATCCCCCAATGAGTTGAACTCAGGTCGCAAATACGTTGCCTTCTCAAATCGGGAAATGCAATCTTTCTTCAAGCTAGCTGGCACCTCTGCAAGGACAAGACTGCCAAACATGGTTGTTTTCCGGGCCGTCTCCCGACCAAGTGCAAGTGACTTTGGACTTTGTTTTGTATCTAACTAACATGAAAAATAATTGGAGCAATGACATAAATATGCCAAAGCGGCATTCACAGCTGTCTGATTCCTGACGCAAACATCACAGCCATTCTCACGCAAGTCTTGCCGAAGAGTGTTGAACGCATCTTTAATGGCTCGGACTCCAGCCTCTGCTCCACCAATGGTCTGGTGACCTTGCGGCGGCGCTTTGACAAATGAAGCTGGCATGTGGTTGATGGCACCTTTCATGAAACTTGAAACAGCTTCTTCTGCGTCCGTGATAATTTCAATTGGCTCGGGGCATTCTGTGGACATATTGAATTCGCCAAGCCAGGCCTGTATCCATCGGTGCGACAAACGAATGTCCGACTGGACAGGGGCCACGCCTTTCATTCCAGTGGTCAAATCTACCATGATTAGATACTTGAAAGACTCTTTGTTTGCTTTATCCAAGTTCAAGAAGAAAAAATCACATGCCATCTCACTGCTCAACACCGACTTCTTCTTTCTTCTGTGGTGAGTCGTGGACTTGGCTGCTTGGCAAGAAAGGCAATCTGCATGGAATGGAAAATGGCCTTGACGGCGGTGTTGTTCAAGCTTGGATTTATTCAAGTCTCGTTTTCGCAATACAGCTGGATGCTCTGAAGACTCTTCTGAAGGAATGGATGCAATCCTGTGTTTGTGTCTACAATCATATTGGGCTCATAATCAAAAGGCTCGCTCGAATCCGGAACAGAGTTAGGCTCCACACTGAGGCTTTCACGGTATGGAGATTCACTATCGGAAACAGGCCTACTACTAACATATGCTGGGCTAGAAGAGGATGCAGCAGCGGGGTCAAGTTCTTCCAATGAAACATCTGGCTGTCTCTTGGCTGTCATCAACATGGATTTGTCAGTTTCGCTCAAATGCTCAACCGTGTTCACCGGACCATCATGGATTTTCCGACGGCTCCAAAATGTCTTCTGCAAATCGCGATCATCGGAAAAGTCCATGACCGTCTCAACTTCGTGAAAAATCCATGGCACATTCTGCCATGTCACCAAGTCCAAATTGTATCCTCCAAAGCACACTTCCAATTCACTTCCGGAACTGCTTAATGACCAACCCTTTCGCAGCAAGCTGCCCACTGACAAAACATTATTGGGAACATCTGCTACAAAAGCTGAAGCTAAGCACTCTTTCAACATGGTGTCTGAAGGATCTTCTCTGGACGTCAAGCGGAAAAATGCTTTCAAGCAAACAAGGGAAGTTGGATGAATTGTCTCACCGCTTGCCGATGAAAACCCAGGGCCGGTTGCTGGTCCCAGCACTTGATTCTTTACTACTTCATAGTGTTTCAGGAAGCGAGAACTCACAACAGAGGCTGATGCTCCTGAATCAATGAGCCACCAGTGCAAATCTGATGGGACATCTGGCATCATTGGCATGAAAACTGCAGCTGACATGGTACAAACATGCTTGGTTTTACTCCACAAATCTGGTGGGTTTCCAAAACATGAAAAATCAAAATCAGAAGAAAATTGTTCCTCCATGAGAAATGATCCGTGGACCAAATCGAACTGCTCTTCTGTGATCTGCTCTCGCTCAAACTGCACGATCGTGTCTTCAAACCAAGACTGAGTAGGCAAAATGGGATTCAAAGGGGCTGCTGCTTGCTTCGCAGCTGACGCACGGCTGCCATCTCCATTGGAACCCTGACTTTCAGCTGGACCATTGGTAGGCCACGATTCGCCTTCAGGCTGCTCAAGCATTTCATTGACTTTCTTA
>CAMXCT020001216.1:157731-169350 GCA_947184155.2 Cladocopium goreaui
TTTCCAATGAGTTCAGCCTCATCACGCTCATCATTGGAAATGATAGGAAATTTTGATATCATTTGATTTTTGAATCCTTGGAAATCCAATGTCATGTTTAGTGAGAGCCCCAGCTGAGCCAACCGACAGTCGCCTATAGGCATGTGCCTGGTGCTCCCTTTGGGCGTGCCCGAAGAGAATTTGCGGATCGCCTTGCGGAAATCGTGAACGGAAAGAAGCTTCCAACCGTGCTGATGGCAGACCTGAATTTCCCTGAAAAGGCCTTTCAGGGGACAAGATGAAGGTAAACAGGAAGCAGCAAGACTCTGCAAAATATTCCAAGCTTGCTTCCAAGTCCGATTCTTAAGATTGCAAAGATGGTCACCCATTAAACCTATTTACTAGAACACAACCCATTCCGTTTCTTGGGATTCTAGACGTCACCAGGATTCAAGAAGTCCCGGGGGCACTTGGGTGCTGGGCTTCAAGAAGTATCTTGTTAATCTTCAGCCGGTCAGGCCTGGGATTTGAGACGCTTTTCTGCTAACTCTCGAGTTTGAATCCTGCATATAGGGCAGCAGGATGCGGCAGGTGATTGCGACCGATTGCGTTCTGTGGGTTTGATTCTCTAAGATGCCCTAAGTACAGTCCCTTGCCGCACTTGAAGGTCAAACAGGACAACGCTGCCCACGTGCAAACTTGTGCCTTCCGGATGTCCAAACGGGTGCCTATAAAGCGCCCCATATAAGGGGGGTAACTAATAGGCACCCTTTAATTTTCAGGTCCCAAACTAACGGATAACGGAGTATTCGTAAATACTCGTGCATTTTTACATGATTTCATCACGTTTGCCTGTAGGTGTGAGTCTTCTCCAAGCAATACAATCAGTCTTGTTGACAACATGAAAGCACTGCCCCAAGAGGTTGATCTTTTCTTCGAAGTGAAGGCAATGGATATGATTCTTCAAGTTGTCCTACAATCCGACCTTTTTGTCCCGATTTGACTTTCTTCTCTTGTGCCTTCTGTGTTTCTGCCATGATATTTCTTGTGAGAAATCAAGAAAGACGTGCGTGTCACTGGCGTGCCGTGTCGGTCAGTAGGGGGTGTCTATTAAAGCACCCCTTAGCCAAAACGGGTGCCTAATGAGCGCCCCTTAGAAACGTGTCGGGTGCTTTTGGGACACCGCCTATATGCGTGTCATTTCGTGTCGGTTTTGACTAGTTTTGAAAGAGAGCAGGTATGCATGGGGGGTGGAGTTGTGAAAGGTTTGATTTTACAAGGTTTTGCATCATTATACATGAGTTGGGATAGTTATGAGATGGTTATGCTACATTTCAAACAAAACATTTCAAAACATAATATAATGTAATCTTACAAGAAATGTGCGTTCATCAATGATTTTGACACTGTGCTTGGAAAGTGAACAACACACGACTGACCAAAAGACTACATTTTCTGCAGAAATGTGGTCTCTTTCCAAGAATGCTTTATTTTTTGTTTAGCATTTTGGAAAAGAAAAAATGTCTATATACAATGATCTTGATGCCTGCCATGAATTCTGCATTATATTGTTGTACATATTACTATCTTATATATGTATATATATATACACTATTTGACAAATTTATTGGGTTTTTTCACAATAGTTTATGTTTCTCGAAAAATGTATTTGATATTCAACAGACATGAGTGCAATTTCCAGCTGCAAATTCTGAATTTCCTGAAAAGTGTTCTGCATCCTTTCATGCTGCCCATGAGTGCTTTTCAATAAAGAACATGTCCAAATTGAACATGCACTTCTTCAAAAGATAGTTCAACTACAATTGAATCTAGACCTTCTCCAGGCATAATCTTTTTTTTGCCTTAAAAGCGCTGCCTTGTCGAAAAAAATAACACACTTGCAGGGAAACAATGCATTTCGTGCATGAAAGCGCAACTGAAACTTGAGACATGCACTTCTTGAAAACACTGCTGTATCTTGAACAGTTTCTTTTTGAGCAGTGAATTGTGTACTGTACCTTTGTGAAAATGTAAAAATACAAGCACATGTTTGAAAGATTTATTGCATGCTCTGCACAATTGCTGCCCCTTTCAAAGGAGATAATGGGCTGTAGGCTGTATTGAACAAAACTTGGTTGTATTCTCCAGCTATAGGTTGTACACTCCCTGCTTGGGGTTATGGATCCTTGAATGGCATCTTGCTCATTTTTGTAGGAGTGATGTCTGACTAGTGGGAGGAGGAAGGATTCGCTTTGAAAATATTGTTGTATATGTCAACCGTACATTTTGTTTGAAAAACTAGTACATCTTAGACTAGTGTTTTTCAAGATATAGTGCATGACTACAAGAATGTTGCTTCTTTCAACCTATTACATTATACAATGAAAGTTTGAACCTTTAAAATGGACATGTCTGTTCAAAGGAATACCATCATGCAAGAGTTGCCAAGAAGAATAATGTGGCATTCTACAAAATAGTATCTGCTTCTTCCAAAGGAAAGCAACATCCTTCTTTAGAGGAATCTTGTCGTGAGGGATACAATATTGTCTTTTTGAAGGAGCAAACACTTTGAGACAAACATATGTTTTGTACAACAAAGTGTTGCTTGAACAAACAATTTTTGAAAAAGTAGATGTTTTCCCCGAGAGCGTCTGAGCGCAGGGTTCTTCCAATAGTGGGGGTCTGTATCTCATCTTCTCATCTTCACATCTTCTCATCTTCACATCTTCACATCTTCACATCTTCTCACCTTCACATCCTCACATCTTCTCATCTTCACATTTCCTCATCATCTTCACACATTCACATCCTCACATCTTCGCATCTTCTCATCTTCACATCTTCTCATCTTCACATCTGCTCATCTTCACATCTTCTCATCATCTTCACACATTCACATCCTCTCATCTTCACATCTTCTCATCATCACATCTTCTCATCTTCACATCTTCTCATCTTCACATCTTCACATCTGCTTTCACATCTTCTCATCTTCACATCTGCTCATCTTCACATCTTCTCATCTTCACATCCTCACATCTTCTCATCTTCACATTTCCTCATCATCTTCACACATTCACATCCTCACATCTTCGCATCTTCTCATCTTCACATCTTCTCATCTTCACATCTTCTCCTCTTGCCTTCTTGCCCTCTTGCCCTCTTGCCCTCACATCTTCACATCTTCTCCTTTTGTCCTCTTGCCCTCTTGCCTTCTCCTTCTTTTCTATTTTTCTTCTGAAGGCGGGGGCAGGGGCAGTGCCAACGAGACGGCACGAAACGCAACCCTTTCGCACGAAATGAGGTTCGATCGCTAAAAACTGAAGTAAAATTGCGATTTCCAAGTCGTCCGGACAACCCTTTCGCACGAAATGAGGTTCGATCGCCAAAAACTGAGGTAAAATTGCGATTTCAACTTGTCCGGCGCAACCCTTTCGCACGAAATGACCTGGAGAGGTTGAAGGGCCTTATAAATCGTGAAATTTAAAGACCTTAAAAATCAATCTTTGGCTTTGATTCTCGAGCCGCATGTGCTTAGGATCAAGGTGTTACAACACTTATGGACTTCTTTTGAACTTTGTATATATATATATATATATTGTATAATTATCAGCCTATACATATTACTATTTGAACCACGTATAATACAACTAATTATCAGTATAATTTGGACTATGTATAATATATAATAATATATATAATATAACATAATAATGTACCTCAAACACTATGTATATTAATACAAGTACCTCTAGGATGTTTTCAGCCTTCTGGTACCGTCTTGGTTCATCGCTGCGTCTCTGAGAAGAAAAACAAAGACACCCCTGGACATATCCATGGGTGTCTTTGATGCCATATATGATCATATATGTACATATATATATGTGGATATTTACAGGTATAGCCCAAGGTTAAACATATGTTAGTGTTTGTAGATTTCTGTGTTTTATACCATTATTATTGCTTTACAACCCATGCCTAACATCATAAAGCAACCTTGTGTAAAATTGAATGTGTAATTTTTGGCATGTGCTGCGTGATTTGGCTGCAACCTTTTGCTTGCCCGGCGCCGTGCATTTCCAGCGCAGCTCAAAACCTGAGTGCGACATTTTTTATCATGATGGCGGGGTTAACATAGGGCAAAAGTGACACCTAGTAGGTGGACATACCAAATTTTCCTTTGATGAAAACACTGATGAAATCACATCATTCAACATTTTCCGTTTTTGAAACTGGCCCGGCATGCGGGGAGATGTGAGCAGAGGCTCGCCCAGTGGGGAGTGGTCTTACTGGATGTTTCTTCTCGGTCGAGCTGGCCATACAGTATCAATGTGTGCTGGCTCAATTTCCAGCTGTACCATTTTTCTGACAAGAATATCAGAAAAATCATTGAAGAAACAAATCATGTTCAGCTATCTTCCTTTTGGGTTTGTGTCTTTATTGTATGGGGACATGTTTAGAGATTGTAATGATAACTTATCTGTATAATTATAGTTGTATGTTTAAGGGATACCTGTTACAGATTTGGTACGGCTTAGCTTTTCAAATCCCTCGCAGCCATGGGCAACCGAAAACCTTGGGGTGAAGGTGTGGCAGCACGCCAACGCCGTGAACGAAACCGAAAAGCTAAACAGGTTGTTGCATGGGCATTACCCCATTTGGATATGGAGAGAATTGAGTCAAGTGGGGAAATTTGGCCCAGAGGGTCTTTGAAAAAAAAGAAAGTTCTGGCGGTAGTCGAACCATGGATCAGCAAAACAACAGGGCGGTTTTTCACCATGAAAGTCTCAAAGCTGGTTTGCCGCCAGATCTGGGACAAACTGCCCTTCACCCCACCTAGGGACCCGTCTCTGTCGTTCTCTGATTACATGGTGGTCCAAGCTAAAAGGCTACTCCGACTCTCAAAGGCCTGCAAAAAACGCGGCCGTAGAATGGCTGACCCGACTATGTTGGATACCCTGGTGGACGTTGACGCCCAATGCTCAGTAGTCTGGTGTGTTTGAAAGATATGGTGCAACGATACAACCCAAGAGTCAAGAGTGTAGCATCCAAAAATGGATTTTTTGATATTGGCAATCGCATTTTTTTTGGAACCCTGATTTCAAACAATCGATCCCATTTTGTTTTCAAAGTTGACAACCAACACGCCCGTTACTGCCAACCAATGAGGCTGATGAGCATGCTGCAGAGATGGTTCACACCTTATTCTGTGAAATCACCCGAAGTTTACCTTTTGAAACAGGTGCTAATGTGGTTCCAGTCATAATGTGCCGAAGGAACTGTTCCTGCATCACCGCGTGGCTCGAGGCGAAGCTCCTCGAAAATCACGAAGGAGCCACTGGAAGTGCGCATGCTTTCGATTTGGACATTGGCTCAAAATTAAAATTTCAACACGGGTTATACCCTTCAGGGTCAGTTTATAGTGGTGGAACCCATGTAGTTTTGTTACAAATCCAATTCAAATCAAATTGGCATCAAAAACAATGATATTTTTCCACACTTTCAGCCCATTGAAATTTTGGGACCTTGCTGGAGTTATACAGAGATATGCCCATGGTAAAAAAAACGTAAACAGCTTGGGATATACACAAGATAACCTATATATCTGTATAGATATTTGTTTGGGTTATAGCTGGAGCTCACTACATCGCCAATTGCTCCAAGTTTCAGGATGATCCAATGGAGGAAGATGTGCCAGCCAACGGTTCCTGGGATGAGGAGGACGCTGCAGAGTGGGTAAAGTCAAGTATTTCTGCGCTGCCTAACGGTATATGTACCCCCCAAAGCGCAACAGCAACAAATTCAATGGGGAATATGATCATACACCACTTGAGCTTTGGGGTGCCCTATTTTTGGTGCAAAATTGGGTGGTTGTGGCTCGAACAAAAATGTGAAAATAGGGTTGTAAAGGTCTTAGCCCCACAACATATCAAATTTAAGTGGTACACATTTTTGGTTTGAGCCACATCCATACATGTCCCGATGTGGATGTAATCCTGATTGGTTTTCAACTGTCAGGACTGTCCGATTAAATTTTCTGTCAGCGGGTTTTGGGACCACATATTTGGTGATTGTCTTTCATTTTTGCAGCACTCTGAAGCTTGTAGCGCCCCAAAACTTTTGAATTGGTGGTTCATTTTTTCATCTAGCAGTCTTTGTCCCCACCCCCATCGCTTCATTTTGCAGGATGCCCATGGAGAAGCTGCGGAAGTTGAGGACTGCAGCAATCCAGCATCGGACTTTTTTAAACTCTTATTGTGGGACCCTGGGTGAGGAAGAGGCGGCCAAAGAACCACCAGCTATGACTTACGAGGACTTTGTTTAGATTTTGATCTTAATTAGCATAGGGTGGAGTGCAACCTACAGCTGTGAATTTGGAAAGGATTGGGAGTACGAGCTTGGGGGCTATGACTCTGAGGCTTGCATGTGAGTCCATTTGGATGTGTTTTGAAAAGTACAAGCTTCGTCATGAGCACCTGGCGTGCAGGCTGAGTGCTTGGGCCATGCGACGTCTTCGGACCGTGTGTGCTATGCTTTCACAATGAGCTTTTTATACGCAAGTTTCGATGCCTACATGTTCAACCCTTCAGGACTATTACAGGGCTTACAAGCGCATAGCTGAAATCAAGGCCGGTGTGTGCCTGTGCATGTGCCATTGTTTGTTTGCATTCGCTTTTTCAAAGTCCATAGTGCGCTGCATTGGCAGATGCTACGAGCTGCAGAGCGTGGTGAGTGCCTGGATCGTGCAAGTGCTTCAGAGGCTGGTACTCAGCTGAGAAACCTGGCAACTTTCAAGCTAAAAAGCACGCAAGGATTTCAAACAGTAATTTGTCCCATTCTATACTATAGGAGTGGGAGGGAAAAAAGGAAAGTAACACAGTCGTGGTTGGACCCATCATTTTGTTTCCCAAGTTCATAGATGTCACGCAGGAGTCCGCAAGCTCTGAGCAGAGCTACATGTGCAATGGTGACTATGAGGCTAGCGCAAGTGAAATTCAGAGGTTGAGCCTTAATTTACTTACAAATAGTTCTCATGTGCAACATGTTTCAGGATGGCGCTTCTGGCGAGAAGCATCCTGAAGACCAGATTCATGACCGTCCTGTGCAACTGTTTTGGTTTTTAGTCTTGCAACCCTTCAATTTTGGAACGCTGTTTATCAGCATGTCGGACTAGGACTGGTGGAACTCTTTTGCTGAGGAGGCATGCAGTGTTTGGAGCCTCCAACCCTGTTGCATCTCATCTCATGCATGCTTTCTATAGGCTGGGCAGCCCAGCGCTGAAGGCGATGGAGAGGCCCGCTTTTTCTTGGCTGTAAAATCGCAGTATGATCGGTAGTGACTACATGGCCATAGACATGCTGTCTTTTTGGGATTCATCCTGTATGTCCAGGCTCCCACCTGGTCGTTTGACCATGCCGAACAGAACCAGTTCTATGACCCAGAGGTCCTAGCAATGTTTGGGGAAAGAAAGTTTTGCAAATCATGTTTTTGGTGTGGTAGGACGAGGAGTGGTTTGATCATTGTTATGAGGTGGAGGTGGGGTGGTGAGATTTATTCACTGCTATGTCAGCCTATAGCTCTTAATTTTCTAGTTCTAGTCCTGTGTGCCTGCAAGTTTCGTGAGGCCAAGGACCATGACCTCTTCAATGATGAGGCCAGGATAACAAATAGGAAATCATCATAACACCCCCACACACACACATTGCCCATGTGCAAATTTTGCCTGATGCAGGCCATGGATTGCGAGGATAATGTTGAGGCAAGGCGCCATACATATAGTCTTCTGCTGACATAGTTCGTGGACTGCAGGTGCACAGCTGGCCTGGGCATAAGGATGGCCACGATGGTGAGGCTCCTTCTTGCAAGGCTCAAACAAAAACCATCAAAAAAAACACCGCATCCAAAATCAAGGTCTTTTGTTTGCCTCTTGCTGACCTTTGTGCCTCCAGGCTATTCCGGAGTGGGACGAGTCCTATGGATATGGCCTTGCTGACCAAGAGGCCAGGAGGCATGTGTGGTGGTGGAGTCTGAAACTCTCGCCTCGTGGTTGCGCAGGTGCTGTCATGGTGGATTGACAACGTGGAGCATTACGACCACATTGCCCAGGCATTTTTTTCAAGTGTATTTGCTTTTGATTTCCGTTCTCTGGTAAAACATGGTATATTATATACATACATGCATAGTCTATCATAGATAAACATACATAGACATATATATACATAGACACATATATATATACATAGACATATATATATATGTATTTTTTTATATAACCCGTATCAAATTTTCAAAACATTTCAGAACTAGCAGCTTCATGATCCCAGGATTCCAAAGCTGTGGAAGAAACGGACCGTGTTGATGAGGCCAGGACACTAATACGCCCAACATTTGATATGTTTACTTTTGGTGCGCGCTAGGCGCTTCATGGTGAAGAGAATCACCCCTCTGAGGCATGGAAACTTCAAGTTTTGCAGTTTCGTGCAACTGGGTGGCCATATTTCGCACAGTGTAGACCCACTTCCGCTCCAGGATTCCACACACCTTGACTTGATCAGCATCAGCAGCAAGGAGGATGCATTCACGGAGATGGAGGCTTGGGGTCGATCTACAGGTATACCAATGAGCTTTGCAGCTGGCTACCTTCAATCTTTCAAAATCATGCTAAGGGGTATCTTGACATATGTTTTTGAAATTGGCACTTACTAGGTGGAAGCCCTCATTGCAGAGTACATGGATATGCCGGGCACTGAGGCCAGTGTTTTCTATGGCATGGTCTCCCCAACTTGGAACTTGGAACAAGTCAACTAGTGATTTCATTCTCATGCCATGAGATGGCAGGAAACCATGACAAAACACTTGTGATGTGGCAGGTTCTGGACCCGCCGCCTTCCAGCAAGGCCAAGACTGCCACAAGCCCATTGTTCAACTCTTTCCCAACAAAAAAGTGAAAAGTGAACAGCCGTTTGGTTGACATGTGGCCGTTCCCCTACGGACTGAGGATGACTTCTCCAAAGTTCCGAAAGGTTGGTGGGATGATGTCGGAGTTGCCCCGAGCTCCTCTTCCTTTCAGGGGTTCACCTTTGAAGTGGATGAGACCCCCGATAAGTTGCCCCAACCGATGAAGAAGCGACAGCAGCTGGCTGCCAAGCGGCTCGAGCTACAGTTGCAATCCCAGCAGGTTCCGAAGGTGCCTGACCAGGATGCTGAGGCATCCACAGTTGTGAAGCCAACTTTGAAATCCAAGATCAAGCCAGCCAAGGGCAAAAAGGTTGAAAAGCCGAAAGGTGAAAAGCCAACTCGCAAGGCGGCAGATGGTCCAATGACGACCGCCATGAAAGCTTTTATGGAATCTACCAAAAAGAACAACACGGATATCAAGCATTCCGATGCTGTCAAGTTGTGGATGCAGTCAAAGGAACGCAGCAGCATCGTTGAAGCCCTCCCTCCAAATGAGAGGAAGAGGCGCCGATTTGAAAAGTAGATTTATGCGAGGTAATTGTGATTTGAAAAGGTAGGTAGATTTTATGGTATGGTGGCTATGGCAAGCATTGCAAGAATATGTTTTGAGTTTACAGCCTTTTGGTTTCGAACTTGAACTTATTCAGTTGTTTCAAAATTCAAGAGGCTCAGTTGTTTCCTGGAAAGTGCAGGTGTCAAGCCACAGGGGTTCCAGGCAAACGCAGGCAATTGCCTTTGGAGAAACCATGTGCAAAGCAAATGTTGCTAGCGCGAAGTTTGCTAGTATGGGTTTTCTTGCGACGCAAGTTCAAGTAACTGTGCCATGTTCAGGCCACAGATTACAGTCCAACAACCTGATCAGCCATTGGTGTCCTGATTGGGCAAATCCAGCAACTTCCGTCTTCGTGCGGGCGGAAAGGAAGCAATATACTATATAGCTGATCAAGTGATCTACTTTTGTTTGTGGAGTGGAATGCCCAATTCATCTCTATCAGCTGACTTTCTTCCCAAAAGCATGTCAATTCCCCAAACCGATCCCTCATGCCTTCGCATTTGCAGGCGTGCATGAGCCTCGCTGCTGCTGCAGGAAATGGCAAGCAACCCTTCGGGTTCTGGAAAGGCCTGGGCTGCGATGGGTTACCAGTCATTTTTCATGGCCGATGGTCCAAAACATCAAACGACGTGAATTGTGTTTGGATCACCTTTTTGAACCAAGCTGTTTACCCCTACTTTGCAGCTGCGTAGGCCTCTGACCTCTAGGCTAGCTGCTTTTGTGTTTGGTTTGGAGCCATGAAATACTCCAGCCTTGCTGTAGTTGTGACGGCTTTATTGGCCGCAAAAGGAGTGGATTCCAGTACGCAATTAAAATTAAATCACGATCTAAACCGTTACCATCAGATACACTTCAACCTGTCCCTGCCAGGTGTGAACTCGAGATTTAATCCCTTTTGTTGCTGGATCATTTTGGGAGGATTAAATTCTGATTTAATTCTTTGCTAATGACATCTGGAGATTCCAGGGGGAGGTATCCATCTGTGGGGAATTAAATCTTGATTCAACTCTTTTTTATGGTGTGCGGCCTTCATTTTGGGGCATTAAATCTTGATTTAATTCCTTTTCATTGGGAAATCCCGGGTTCATTTCCTTCATGTCATTTGGTTGCCAGCTGGCTCCGCACCCGACCCTCCAGAGCCACAAATCATTGGAAAAACACAGTGTTTCGCGACTTTTCCTACCTTTTCACGCATCTGCATCTTCTTTCTTCTTACTCTTTCTCTTCTACTCTTCTTTCTTCTAATCTTTCTCTTCTCTCTGCCTCTTCCCTGCTCTGCTTTTCATCTGTCCATATTGTCGGAAGTTTGACTTCTAAACTTCCTTCGATTGCAGTTAAACTTCGGGCAATTGCACTTAAAGAGACTACATGAAAAGAGTAGAGAAGAGAAAGGGAAAGAATCAGAAGGATGGAGAAGGTAGAGGAGAAACAAAAGAGTTGAAAAGAGAAGGGAAGATTATATACAAGCAGAGAAGGGAAGAAGAGGGAAGAAAGAGCAGGAGGTATCAGAGACAATTTGAACAGAATCAACTCAAGATTTAATTCCTTCTCAAGAGATCCCATACAAACTGAAAGAGCAGGAGGTATCAGAGCCAGTATGAACAGAATTAACTCAAGATTTAATTCCTTGTCAAGAGATCCTATATCAACTATTACAGGTGAACTTCGGGCAAGTGCACTTAAAGAGACTGCATGAAAAGAGTAGAGAAGAGAAAGGGAAAGAATCAGAAGGATGGAGCAGGTAAAGGAGAGACAAAAAAGTTGAAAAGAGAAGGGAAGAATCAATACAAGCAGAGTAGGCAAGAAGAGGGAAGAAAGAGCAGGAGGTATCAGAGCCAATATGAACAGAATGAACTCAAGATTTAATGTCCTTCTCAAGAGATCCTATATCAACTATTACAGCTAAACTTCGGGCAATTGCACTTAAAGAGACTACATGAAAATAGTAGAGAAGAGAAAGGGAAAGAATCAGAAGGATGGAGCAGGTAAAGGAGAGACAAACAAGTTGAAAAGAGAAGGGGAGAATCAATACAAGCAGAGTAGGCAAGAAGAGGGAAGAAAGAGCATGAGGTATCAGAGTCAATAAAAACAGAATTAACTCAAGATTTAATTCCTTCTCAAGAGATCCC
>CAMXCT020001217.1:0-82500 GCA_947184155.2 Cladocopium goreaui
AAAACAGTGTGTATATATATATGTATAGTTATGTATATAATTATTGTTTGACAGGCAAATCAACCAATATGCAACAGCAATTAGCGCCTGTTTTCTTGAGCCATGCATACGGTAGTACAAAGGTGAACATGTGACTATATACAGTGGTATGTACAAACAACACCCCCCGCCGCCCCGAAGTTTGACGGAGAGCGGAGAGTCGAAGTCCGCCAGAGGTGACCTGAGAGCGGACATCGCGTAAGACATCACTGTGCACTAATTATGTTCAATCACTACGTATGCTTGTGGTCTAAGCTCAACGGATGCATGAGGCAAAAAGGGTCGAATGCATTTACTTTTATGGATCCAGGAGAGACGCGTGCTTGGCAAAAGCAAAAATGACATCGGCCTGGCTTCCGCCAAGGCATAGGAGCATTACCACTCCTGTCACTGCCTTGGAAACTTGACTACTGTATCAGGCTAATGTACACGGCTATATACACGCAAGCTACTTGGATCGGATGCTGGTGTCAAACTCTTTGAATCAATCGGGAAAAGTTTTTCAAGTTAATCGGGTTGAAAATTCAATTTTGGAAATGTGTGCAATTCGATTGAACTGAATGACCATGGGCCAGATTTCATCCAATCGGCCAACCTTCCGGCAGGAATAGAAAATCAAGGCATATGATGTGAAACACCTACCAAGATTCATACTCTACCGTTCCGTCAGCCAATGTTCGCTTGTAGTGCGGCTGCCCATTGATCTCGCAGTACTCCTCAGAGATGATGGGCGATCTCATAGGAACTTGTCGACTGCCCTCTGTCGTGCCAGTAGCCTCAGCCGTCGGGGCATCTGCAGCTGTGGATGCTGGATCAGGCATTGGTGCCGGTGTCGATGGGGGTCGCGAAGGCTCAGGTGGTGGCGCCGAGGAACTTGAAGCTGTAGAGCGTCCCCAGTCATCTGCCGACCATCCTTGGCCCTGATATCCACGCCTCCAATCCCAGCTTTGCCAATAGGCCTGCCCTCCCGGACGGCTTGAGTAAGACCCATAGGAGTCCCATCCCTGCCTCCGGTTCCATCCACTGCGACATTCAAAGGATTTGTGGCCATACTGACCGCACTTCCAGCATTCAATTGCCTGCTGAAAGATTGGACGTTGCTGTTGACCGAAACCCTTGCCTTTGCCCTTGGCTGGCTTCTGGATCGGGTCAAAATGACGCCGGTACCCCTCTCGCCTTCGCCAGTACCCGTTTTTGTGGACCTCGCCAATGGGAACTCAGCCACATCAGACGCCGTGGCCTCTTCCACCAGGGAGTGCTCCTCGCCCTTGATGTTGTGAAACTGCTCATTCCATTGAATTGACGTCTTGCAAAGTCGACCAGGTCGAAGAAGCAATCCTGAGCAGATTGTTGATCAACAGGCATCATTGAACCTGACCAACCAAACAACATCGGCGTGGGTTCCCCCCTCGCTTTCAGCAAGTCCGCAGCAAGAACAGCAAATTGAGGAAGAGTGAATACTCGAGCATGATGAGCTACCATTGCTTCCTTCGTGACGTCCAGCGGGAGCCGGATGTCTCTGTTGAAGTCTGGCATGAAAATCAATCGAGTACTGACACCTGTTCCCAGCTGCTTTTCTCGCTTCTCTCGGGTACGGCCGACATCAGGGGAAATACATTTTGCCAAGTCCTCCAAAAACTGGCAACAATCAGGGGTGATCTGGCCGACCGCGTTGTTGAAGAGATAGAATGGATCCTTCTCCATGCGGTCCTGGATCGATTTAAACCCGAGCTTTGTGTATCTTCCCGCATGGGTCTGAGCAGCGTCCTTGAGGTTTCCGAAATTACTTCGTCCAGCTCGACGTTGGTCTGCTCGTGTGCGGTCTGACACTCGCTGAGCTCGAGGCTGCTTCTCAAAATCGATTTTGTCCAGAGAAAACACCTTGTTGGTCTTCTTGGCCGAGATTTCCATCCGGCATACCTCTGTTGCAATCCTCCCATCCGACCAAGCAATCAGCCATTTGAAGCATGACTGACACTTGTGAGTGCCCTCAATGTTCTTCTCGCCGCAGAAGTGGCATCTGACCTGTTGCATCTCAATTTCCGTGCTGTAGATGTAATCTTCAGCATTGGTTGAGCGCTGGGCCTGCCCTCCCGGGCGGCTTCCTTTCCCTTTGCCCTTTCCTCGGCCTTTGCCTTTGCGAATGGTCTCCGCATTTGACAAGGCACCAAAGGACGCCATCTTCAACGTCAACTTGTCCTCAAAGGGTCCTGAAGTTCCTTCTCGTCGACGAAGAAGTGGAGGAAGCTCTTCCGGAGAATCCGTCATCTGCATCTCACCGGGACGGATGGACTTGCCGCTCATGAGGTACGACTTCAAGTTGGACCGCGCTTTGGCGTATGGGCTTGTCGACAGAGCCTCTCTCTTCGGAGTGTCCTGATCGCGATGGTTCTTCATCTTGGCGTTGTAGCCGACACGAGTGATCTCATAGGGGCGGTTGACCCAGGCGAACTCGCGGTTGATGGAATCATATATGTGCATATGATGTTTTCATTGGACACCCAGTCGGGGCTAATGATCGCTTCGTCAGTGCGAAACAACCTGCAGCCGCTTTGGACGATGAGCTCGGTGTCAAAGGCAATGTAGTATTGCTTTCCGGCTCGCGTTCCCGCTAGCTTCTTTCCCCCGACTGAGTCGTCCCACGGGTGCGACGCAATGAAGAAATTGTGCGCCCTTCCCGTTCTTTGGGGCCAGCCACCTGGGATCAGCCCATGCTCAACGATCTTCTCCATAGCGAGACGGTCACAGCTATGGTAGATGACCCTTGGAAGTGCAGCCAACATCTCGGGCACCAAATCTGGCCGAAGGTTTGTCCTGGGCAACTTGGGAGTGTCGAGGTCTTCCTTGGTAAAGGTTGGGTCCAAAGTAAACACTTGCTTCACCAGCGAGGAGATTTTGGCATTCTCCACGACGGCACGGTTGTGTCCTTGGACAGCACGGATTGCAACAACCTTCCATGGCAAACCCTTCCAGGTTGCATCAGGCAAGTCGGGCTAAGCCACTTTCACCTGAAAGCGCCTGGTGTCACTGTTGCGCACGATGGACAAGACTTCACTCACCTTCGGGTAGGAGACGTAGTGAGCCATGGTCTTCATAACGGCATCGAAATCCATGGACATGTCCATAGGATCGATGTCCGGGCTGCGAGCGCCGTAGCTCAATGCATGTCCCCTCAGAACGTAAGATAACTTTGTTGAAAGAAATCTCAGGCGCCGTTGGCCGCAGTACTCCTTGGGGATCCTGTTGGCCATGTCATTGGGGTCCAACCACACTGCACCCTCTTGGCGTTCTGTTGCTTCTTCAAGTTTGCGAAGAGCTGCATCAGCTTCGACACTGAGTCGTGGCGCCTTCTGTCTGGGCATCGCCTTTGACTCCGGCGCCTTCTGCTTTTCGCTCTTCGGCATTTTCTTCTCGGCCGGCTTTCCAACTGGCTTGTCAACCTCCACCTGCTTCACAGCTTTGGTAACGTTGACAATCTCAGTCTTGTCATCAGCGGGTCCTGCAGAAGATGAAGCAACATCAGAACTTGCAGTGGCAGTCGGCACACCCTCCCGGGCAGCATCATCATCCTTCTTCCCGGCGTCAACGTCCATGGGAGTTGCCTCAGATCCACCAACCTCAGTCCAAGACGAAATCCTGGAAGATGTCATGTCACTGGGCTTGGAGTCATCATCACCAACCACACTCCATGTTGAGATTCTTGATGACGTCATGTCTTCCCCTCCCTTGTCGGCCTTGGCAAGTGCCTCCTTGGCAGCAGTGTAGACAACATCACTGGCCGTCGTTGCCGATGGCTTCGCCTCAGTGGATGTGATCTCAATGATCTTGTTGAGATCTGCAACCTCTTTGGCTCTTTCCTCCGAGATGGCATCTTCTTTGACCTTTTCGTCATGGGGGTTGACAATGATCTTGTCATCAACAATCACGTCCCACTCGTCGTACTCAGGGACAACCTCAACATCGTCCTCAACGTCAGTGTTCTCCGGGTTGATCTCGATTGACTCAATGGTCGTGGTTGAGAAACCATCAGCAATGGCCTGATTCAAATCTTCTTGGAGGTAATGTCGGGCCCTGACTTCTTCGGTTTCGTAGTCCTCGACAGTTGGGTCAACGGGCACAATGGAGCTGATCTCTTCATCAGTGAAAGCAGTGGGCTTCGGCCGTCCCTCCCGGGTGGCTTCCTCGTTTGCCTCAAGAATTCCTGCATGGACCCACATGAGGATCTCCTCATCTGCCTCGTCGAAGACCTGGGCAGGGGTTGCCGTTTTCTTCTCCGTGGAGACGGCTTCCATGACTTCCTGAGTGCCGAGTAAAGCCAGACGGAACTGAACCATCGTTGGGAAGAGATGGACCGCGGCCACACGGTCTTGCTCGCTGCTGATGAATTCCCTCACAAAATATTGGAGGTCCTCCTTCTTCGACATGAGCTCGACGTATTTGAGGTGGAAGGTAATTGCACCTCTCAAGAAGCGGTAGACCAGTTTCCGATTGAATTGGTGGTCATGTAGGTGGTAGTTGTCGTACTTCCCACCCTGAGCGAGCATAGTGGAGTTCACGCATTGTATGCCTCGCTCTGCCAGCCAATTGATGTGCTTGCCCATCTCACGGTTGTAAGACGGCGGCAATGAATATCCGGAATGGTCACCGTTCCCGATGACTTGCACAGTCATGACACGTGGGTCCTTGGAGATCTCGACAAGTCCATCCAACGATCGCTGCACCTTCTTGTACTGTTTGTCAACGTACTCGGCAGCGACCTTCCGGTCGGCTTCAGACTTCGTCAAGTTCGTCTGATGGATCCACGTGCAACCTTGATAGCCAAAGTCTCCGTGCACGTCATTTCCAGCCCATCCGACGACGACCATGATAGGGAGAGTGGCACGATTTTGAAGACGGTTCTCGCGCTCCACTTTCTCGATGAGCTCCCAGATCTGGTGGTTGATGGCACTGAGGCCCTTCCCCCATTTGAGGCCGGGGTAGACAGACCTGATCTGGCCAATCGCGTACTCCTTGCTCTGCAAAAGTTCACCAAACGAGAGCCTGGAGCAGAGCACTGGGTTGTCGTGGTTGGCCACGAGTGCGAAAGATGAGTCACCAACTATAATCAAGTCGGCCTCACCTTCCGGTGGGCATTCAACAGCACCAAACAAAGCAGCAGGGATGTCCTTTACCAAGTCAACAATGCCACAGTAGGTCCTCTGCGTTTCGTTGGTGTCCTTCCCGACAAGACCATCAATCACGTCTCCGATCGGGATTTGCCCACTTCCGATTTTGTTTGCACCTTCATATCCATCAGGAAAGATGCATGCCACGCATGAGCCTCGAATGGTGGCCAGTTTCTTCTCCCATTGGAGAATCTTCTCATAGATCGTCAGACGAAACTCCGGAGCGATCTGCTCCACCTGGAAGTTTGCATCTTGACGCCAATTGGCATGTTCCGAACCTGGCCGACCTTCCGGAAGACGTACCCCAGCTTGCATAGCACCTTCAACATGAGGAGGAAGGGAAATCGAAGCAGAAGTAGCATCCAACATCACGGCAAAGACAGGCGAGTCGGAAAAGGCGATCAAAGCACACGCGAACGTTCGAGCAGATTGAGCTGCCCGGTCAAAAGCTTTGTGCACACTGTCAGTGAAAAGGTATGAATAACTCTCAGTTTCTTTGAGTGGCTTTCCTCTCCCTTGCACGTGGTCATGTGACTCGTCGCATTGATACTGTGACAGTTCCAAACCAATTTCATCAATTGTAGTAGCGACAGTCCAGGGCTTTTTGATAGGAATCCCTTCGTGGTCTGTAGTGCCGAGCATACATCCATGAAAATCATATCTCTTCAGTGAGAACTCATGGACAAATTTAAGAACTCTCGGGAATCTCCAGTACCGACAGTTTTGAGGCCATTCAATTGCGACTTCAAAGTCTCTGGTGAGCCGTTGAATGAATCTTTCAAAAGCTTTCCATAACTTTTTCATAGTCTTAACATGTTTCATGACCTTCTTAGCGGCACTTGGGATTTTCAAGTTCACATGAGACCACGATGTGCCCCCCGTGCAAGGGAGGCTCAGCCACAAAAGGACATCTTTGGACACTGGAAAATCGTTCACAATGCTCGCAACATACAACTGATAATCTTCGTCCAGCAGGCTATGTTTCTCGGTAAATTGAATCACTCTGCATCCAACGGCGGCTTCTCTTGAAACATCACTCAACTTGGACATGGGACTGCAGCAAATCTCCACTAGCAATCGATTGGGATTCAGGCCGGCTCTCGGTTCCCCGGAGCTTCGACTGGATGCCATAGCCTTGGGCCGTGGAGTACCAGTCGTTGCATGAGCAGAACCGGATGAGTTGGTCTTACTACCTTTGGGTGCTACGTGGGACATGAGGGCCAGGGCAAACCGCCATTTCTCTGCATTAGTGAAAGGCTTTGTCAAAATTCTAGCAATTTCTTGCCCATATTCCAGGGCCGAACATATTCCATGCCAAAATAGCTGGGAAATTTCAGGGAATTGCGAAGACCCCTTTCAGGTGAAATTTCTATTTCATACAGTTTGCCAAGTACTCCTTTTCTTCTGGCACGTACGTTGTCGACTGCACATGTTCTTCCGCAAAGAAGATCCTTACTTTCAACAATTTCTGGAAATGTCATAATTAGTAATGTTGAGCTTTCCAAAAATGGGTTAATCATGTTCTTATGGGAATTTGTCATCTACACTTTTCAGGATCTCAAAACCCAATTCATAAGCTTTAAGCTTATGTTCTGGCACGCTTGGCTGGCCTTTCACCAGCAGCGCCATCCCCATCTTTCTTGACATCTTTGTGGCCCCGCAAAGAGCCCTGCACAATAGGATCTCGGAACACAAATCATCGACGATCCTGTTTTCTCCCGTGCAAACTAATTCCACCGATAGAGTACGATGCCACCCCTGGAGTGCGCTAATTTTCTGGAATGCGAAAATAAAACAGTATGCGTGGCCCCCTTCGACCTTCCCCATGGATCCAACACCAGTTTTTTCCATCATATACCAGAAAATTATCACATTTCACCCTGCTGAGGTTTTTTTTTCTTTTTTTTTTGGGTCATTTTTGGCCAAAATGGCCTGGAATGCGATAGTATGTGAAACTACAGACGTCTCACGCGAAACCGCTACCTTGCCCATATTCCAGAAAACGTGATTCCAGACGATTTTAGCCAAAAAAAAAACGAAAAAAAAAAAACGCAAAAAACGAAAAATCACCGAGTACGAAGATTTTATGGAGTGCGAAGATCTTGCAGAGTGCGTGGATTTTATAGTATGTGCACGTCCCTAGCTGTGGAGTGCGATGCCCTCGCTGGAGTGCGAAGAATTTGTGGAATGCGAAGAATTCCGAGTATGCGTGGCTGGTATAGAGACCACATAGGGAAATTTCGGGGCCAGAACCAAAATTCCAATCCCAAAGCCAGCCCAAACTTCCAGGGGCACACCAGTGGGTTCTATTTTTCCGAGTTCACCTTGGGTGAGGCCCCGGGGAAGAAACTTTCTAATTTCTACTCAGCCAACCTTTAAAAACGTTACCCTTGACAACCCTGTCCTTCTTCGGTAGACAAATGAAGAAACTTCCTTATCAAAGCAGCCTTCAATTCATTCAACGTCCACAGCTGCTTTGGAACGACATAGGGGATAGAAAGCTGTGGAGGGGCATTCAGTGGATTCGCCGTGGCCCAACTGTTCCCTCCAGATTGAGCTGAAATGCCTATCAAAGTAACATACCAAAACCCAGGTCTGGAGTACGATGAAAACATGGTATGCGAAGATTTTCTGACTATGGGAATGTTGCCTCTAGAAAAATGTCTGCAACCTGCATTTTAGATGGTCCATATGTCAAATCATACCATCCCCTCTTATACTGTTCCGATAACCATGACAAGTTGATCCGTTGGGTTTTGTCAGTATGACGAAATGATGGTGACTTACCGTTCTCCAATATCCTGATGGTGGCTTGGTTGTCCTCGACGAAGATGCCACGGATGCTCTTGGGAGGGAAGAGTGACACCATATAATCACCCATTTTCTCTTGCCCTACAAATTCAAAATCAGTAAGTGCTTCCCGAACTTCCGATGATTCAACTTCATAGTCACTTTCGTAAGGCCCAAAAACACGGAAGAAGGTTTTCCCCGTCCATTGTTTGTCAACAGGTCTTGTTCCACGTCTTTTCCAATTATCCTGGATGAAGTCCATCATTCCTGATGAAGTAAAAATAGTTGTTCTGGCACATCCAATGCGCTTGATGGGTATCGGTATGGTTTTGGACTCAGTCGGATTGAAAAGGTGGGCCCTGTTCTTTGGATGAACACGGACAAGCAATCTTCTATCCCGTAAAAACTCCTCCCAGTACTCACCGTTACCCTCAGGTTGGGTCTTAATGCTTTGGAGGTAGGCCCACAAGCCGGATGAAGGCAGTCCTACAGCGCGGAGGGAAATGTTTGCAGCAACTACTTCGGCTTCGGTGCTAGAAATTGACACTGAAGTTTGCTTCTTTGAGAATGCAGTGAGTGGGAAATAAGTGTTGGGACCTATTAGGACTAAGAAACATCCAGTAGTACTTTTGTTGTCGTACTCACCGGCATGATCGGCGTCGGCAAAACACCAAAGTTTGCACTCTTGAATTCGATCGCCAACGAAGGCTTTGAGCTTGTGGTCCAATGTTGAATGTATGTAACAAATTAATCTATGCAAAGCTTTATCGCAATCTGTAGACCATTTTGTTACTCTAGCTGCTAGTCCTTGCACGGCTCTAAGCAAGTCATATCTTGCCATACGGGCGGCAAATAGGATCTTCATTAAAACCCTTGCAGCTATCGGAGCAAGTGCACCTTTCGGCTCGGACTCCCCTTCCAGAGGTCTTGCAATCCTTTCTTCATGAAAAGGAGTGGATACCTGCTTGAGAGGTTTGGCGTCTTTACCGGCAAGTGATTGATATCGGTCAATGCATGATTGCAAAAAGGGTTGCATGTCGTATGTCATCACATTCACTGGCTTGGACATACAAGGTTGATCTTTGAACAACTGGTCCATGTATCTGAAACCTTGAGCTCTTGCCTTCTTCTTGGCATCATTCTTGTCTCTTTTAATTGATGCAACTGCAATCTTGGGATCTTTGCATGTCTTGGTAAATAGGTAAGTGGCACCTACCCATAATGCAGGTTTTCGTTTCCCCTGTGCATAGCCCCCCGTTTCATCAAGGTACTTGTCCCATTCCGAAACGGCATCGTCTTCCGACGTGCTTTGCACAAAGTCGGTAAACCTAACACCTGTCAAGTTACATGCAATTACAATTTCTTCATCTGGAACATAAAATCCCTTTCTTGGTTGACAGTGATGTCTGATGTAGACTCCTTTGGATGCGTCGACTTCCCAAAAGTCTTGAGTCCTCTCCGCTGCTGCGGCCTCCTTGGCGGCGGGATCAGGAAGGGACTTGTCAAAGAGGTGAGCGAAAGGGTGATCATGAACCGTCAGCATGACTTGAAGTTCTTGAACATGATCACATCCAAGGTATCGACCAATGTCAGTGGGGACATCCATATCGCTCTTGGATCCAACTAATTCCCATCCTTTCGACATTGATTCTTTGGGACCTGACATTTTGAAGTCATCTACATAAACTGCCAAGAGGAGCTTCAATTCAGGATGAAAGAACACTGATGGCCACCCTTCCGGGTCAGGCATTATAAACCCCACTGCTATGAGCATTCTTTCGCAGTGAATTTCCCAAAGTCCCCCCGAGTCGGGGTGACCGTATAAGGCAATGCGAAGAAGTACAACGGGGCGTCTGTACTTGCCTACCCATTGTTTGGGCCATCTATCAACTGGAAGTTCCACCCAAGTTTCAATCCCTTCCATTAGTGCTTGAGTATATGCTTGGACACCGTCATTTTGTTGTGTTATGTGTCCTGGTTGCGAACCATAAGCATCCACGGCTTTACCAGCCTCCATGGTTGCAGGCGATGAGCCTAGCTCGGAGAAAAGAGCAACATCGGCGTTTTCATCACGGACGTTGTTGCCCTGAAACACCGTTCTACCCTTAATTTTCCTAAGCTTGTGGCCCATGGGGAGTTCACTACCCTTTTCAACGCAAATTTCAAACACTTTACCTACATGTACCTTCTTCCCTTTCTTTTTGGCACCATCGGACACTACGCTCCACTCTTGAACGGTATCGTACAACCAGGCAGTTTTCTTGACGAGTTTGTTCCACTCTATGTCAAGTGATTCCTGAGCTTTAGGATTAGATCTTATCTCCTTCTTGTTGACTGGCCGGGCCACAAGAGTGTTAATGATCTTTTCCCCGCTCATTATACTAACCCGGGCGCACTTAACCCGATGCCTATCTTGGGAATACTTACAAGTGGGCATGGTTGGAACATCATCATCTGAGTGATATGCATGATGGAGTTGATTAATGATACTTGCAACACCCTTCTTGGATTTCTCAAGCTTTGCAAGTTCTTGTTCAGCTCTAACGGCTCGTTTCTTTTCAGCTCCATCTCTGGCTAACTTCATTTGTTCTTCTCTGATTGCTTCTCTTCTGGCTTTTACGGACATGGATTGCCAAACAAATGATGGGATGTCCATTGGTTTACTTGATCCCTTGTACCTTCTGGTTTTAAATCCATCTGCACTATAATATTGCGGGTCATCTCTTCTTATTTTCTCGACATCACCAGTGGATGGGTTGATGACTTCAATTAGATCCTTATCTCTTGGATCATCCCCAGGGATAGCTTCATCTACCGTAATCTCCGGCTCCGTCCTCTCGCGAAGGTCTATGATATCCTTGTGGAAAATTGTAAGCATGACCTCGCATGGGGCGATGGTCTCGTCCCAGGCCTCGTATTTCGGCCAGAGAATGAAGTTTTGGTCTAAGATGAACCAGGCATCATCCTTTCGATGGCATGTTGTTCGATAGGGATATTTTTCAGTCGAAATCTTGCTGTTGGGAGAAATGTAATGATCACAATCTCTCTTCACGTTGACGTGACAATCAGCATATTCGTACCATCCCTCTCGGTCTTTTATATGTCTCATGAAAGGTAGCCATGTTTCATCATGGACAACATGGGCAGTAGAAAGTTGGAAGCTTTCATCTTGGGATTCATCGTCATCACCCATTTCAGCATCCTGATCCTCCAAAGTCGGCTCTTGGTTCCCCAGAGCTTCGGAAAGTCCCGGGTCATCTTTCCCAAAAGTCGTTCTGCCTTGGAGAGGAAATTGGGTTTCATCTGGTTTGTTGATCTTGAGTACCCGCAAGATTGATGCAGTGCCATTGGATTCATTCTCTATAAGATCCTTTGTAGGTACGACCATGAATTCTTTTCTCCACATGAATTCTGGGTGAATGGCATAGCCTAGGAATAAACCAGGGCTCGATGTTGGGTCGAAACGGAGTCCCTCTTTGTTCTTCTTTCTTGGACCGTTCCAAAAGTCAACAAGACAACCAAACGGAATGAGTGGACCATCAAATCTCGAACCAAAACGTAATTCCCATGGTGACTTGTCTCCCCCCGTTGCAATGACGTTCTGCATGAAGCACCAATGTCGGGCAGCATGTGGCCAGTGCCAATGATTCAAACCTGCTTGAAGCAGATTGACACGCGTACCTTCGAGAACTGACCGGACTGCTCTCTCCGCTTGGGGGTTGGACTTAGAGATGTAGTCTCTACTTAACACATGACGGCACTGAAGAATCTTCATTGCTGAAATTAATTCAGGTGCGTTGTCACTGTAGAAAACTCCGATTTTGTCTTCATGTCCAACAAAATGTTTAATTGCCAAAATAGCAGCATTGGTGGTTCGTCTTGCGTTGGGATAGACATACATGAACCCCGTGGCTATGTCCTTCATTACGAGTGCACTTTTCTCGTCATCGATTCCCAATTCATCTTCATCTCGGGTGACAATAAAATCAGCAGTGATATGGTCACCAAATTTCTCAGCTTTAACTTTAGTTGATCCGCCTACAGCTCTTGAGGGTGGCTTAAACATCTTTGCTCTGGTGCATATGTCACAGAAAGGGTTCTTGGGAATGTGAGTCAGCATATGTCGTATGGACTTGGCTTCCTCTCTCAGTTCTTTCTCCCCTAGTGACCTCTTATGTGCCCCATCATCATGAACGCTGCTACTACTACCCTTGGAGCTTTCTATAGGCGGCTCAACCTCCCGGTCGGCATCAGGAACATCAACCTCCTCAACCTGCACGGGTTGGGGCTCCGGTAGATCTGCATTGATACCCATGGGGTCATCACCTATGATTTCAATGTCCCCATCGGGTTCCGGAGATTGTTGAGCTTCATCTGATGCCGGGGTGGCAATACTTGGTCTAGGCTGAGTTGATGGAGTGGAAATCGTCTTCGAATTGTTTGCAAAGTAGGGTACATAATCTCGGACAACTAACTCAATGCGTTCCCCATTTGGTTTGACCATGTAAGGAGGTTCACCTTTGGATCCTCTCCATATGAAGTCGTAACCATCATCAATGCATCTCATCCCGACTGAAATGACAGGAGGCGAGCTTCGAACAAGATATGGGTCAATGGTTTTGCCTAACTTTGGAACAAATACTTTCCCTTGTTTCGATGACGAGCTTTCGCCATTGGCGGTGATCATACGAATAGGGTTGTTGGAGTAATATCCATAGTCATCTGGCAGTTCACTGTCATTGACAAGATCTTGTGCACTCCCCGTATCTGCTATCCAGTCAAGTTCGAGGTTGATCGCTCCCTTTACGTCTTCTCTACATTCCGCAGGGGTAGCTTTGATTCCCTTTGGGATACATTCGTTGCAACCAAAATCTGTGTCACATAAATAGGCACATTTGCATTCAACTCCCCGAAGACAATTGGAAACAGATCCAGCTAACATGGTACCGGTCAAAGCGGCATCATTTACAGCAAGTTGATCAACTTCAAATTGATGCCCCCATGGGAAGGTAACCTTACCCTTGGTGACTGCGTTTCCAATTGGCCTCAAGTTCCCCCGGGCTTTCACAAGAGACACGTCCGGTGAATCATCAAAACGAATCGATGGACAAACGACTCTCGGCTGAGGGATACAAAGCGCCTGAGACACGGATGCAAGCATGGATGCGACAAGGCAAACTGCGGCAGGTGACGGCTTAGATGAACTGCCCCCGGATCCTTTAGACTTTGGGGACTTCGGGCTCTTGGGGCTCTTAGAGCGGCTAGAGCTTCGGGATCCCTTCCTTTTCGGGTTCTTGGGATTTCTCTTTTTATTTTTATTTTCGCTACTGGCCGAACGGGCAGGAGTAGCTTGTCTTGGCTTTCCCACCGAACCCTCATGAAGGAATTTACATTCAGTTCCTCTATCACATCGTCCCTGTCTCCAAAACTTGCAAATTTTCTTGCCCTTCCCCTTTGGTTTGGGAGAACCGGAACGCTCAGTAGAGCGACCTCTGGTCTTGCTGGGTTTGCGACTTCTATCACGTGGCTTGGGGACGACTTCATGCTTGTACGTACAGTTGTCTTTGCTACAGCCTCCCTTATTCCATGCCACACAATACCCCTGAGGCTGATACTATCAAGATCCCAGCATTCCCATTGGCAGAAACCTATCGTAATTGGAGAATCAAGACCAGAGAGGCAGTTGTAGCAGCATCCCCGATCCCGACAGCGCTTTCAAATGGGTTAGTGATTCTTGGAAAGAAGATCAGACTCTTGAAGCGCTCCGGAAGGTTGCGCCGTTTGCGACTCTTGATGCAAAGTTGCTTTCTGCACTCACGAACATCATTACTGGTGACTTCGCCCGTAAGGCAGATACCTTCAAGGAAACCGAAGCCACTGCTGGACGAATTGTAAGAGGAAGACAAGTGTTGTTCATGCTTCATGATCATTTCAGTACCAACATCAAGCATGGAGCAACCTATGCTCTTCAAGATTTGCTCAGTGTCCAATTGCGTGGGGAGAATTTGAAGTCTTTCATTTCGAACTGGGACCAAGTATTGGCTGGCATTGTTCAAACCCCTGATGAAAGTGTGTTGGAGACGCTCTTCTACAAGCAAGTGAAGAATTGTAAGGCTATTCAACACGACATGAATGAGTATCACAGAGCTGATGAAGGAACCCAAAAACGAAACTACAGCTTCCTTGTTTCTGCCGTGCGACGCCACCTTGACCGTGAGAGGTTGGAGGCAAATCGTGATCGAGTTGCCAAAGGTCTTTCGGGTTCCGGTCGCCCCTCCGCTCCTTGACTTTAGGTTTGTCATCATGTCTTTGATCGACATAACCACCAAGAAATTTGATCATTCTACGCCTGAACTTCTCATCATCATCATCATCATCATCGGGATCATCATATCCGTCATCACCACCGTCAGGAGGATTAGGACCATCCCTGCTCTTTCTGGGCACTTTACGGTTCTTATCCCCTTCAGGCTTATCATTTGGATCAGGTGGTGACGGTGGTCCACCTCCCCCGTCCCCTCCGTTGCCATCTCCTCCATCCCCGGGGTAGTCCCCATCAGGCACATCATCGTCCCCCGGCTCGAGGTGGCCCAAATCGTCAGGACCTACTTCGGTCGGAGTATAAAGATTGGTCGGTGCAGGGGGATTGATCTTATCCATTGGAGGATTATCACGGCGTCGAGCGGTGGCCTCTCCTCCCGAAGGGCGTTCATTCATGGACGACCTTGCGATGTCCGATTCCTTCTTCACATGAACTGGGACCCGATAAGATGGGTCATGATAAATGATTTCAATGCCATCCTTTTCATAAGTCTCCGCATCAGGTGAAGTAAAGTTAATCGGTGTTCTTGGGATAGGAGGTCGGGCAACACTCGTTGGAGGTGCTGCGGGTGCAGCCTTGCGGGTCGGTGCAACAAATTCGAAACTTGGGATGTCCGTTGATGCATGAGTTCCGGCTGTGATAGTCATGGCGGCAGTTTCAACAACTGGACTTGGACGAACCTGGGCAAACTGGGAATCGAGCATGCTTTGCAATTTCAGGTTATGTTGCATCTGGGCTTGTACCATATGTTCAAGTTGAGTGATGCGGTCATTCTGAACCCTTCTATCTTCCTCAGCCTGCCTCTTCAACTCAAGTATTTCTTGTTCTTTACTAGAAAGTGATTGTCGAAGATTGGCATCAATGACACGTTGATAGGCTTGAATTTTCTCATTCATTTGAGCTTCACGGAACCTTACATGTTCGTGCGCCTCATGCTTTAAATTCTCTTTATATTGGGCACCCATATTCAAAAGTTCTTGTTCTTTGATTCTGATAGCATCAAGGGCCCTCTAACTTTCAATGCCCTCGCGGACTCGCATAGCTTCCTTCAACTCCTCAGTCTTGGCCGTGTGGATAGCTTCAGCCTGAGCTTCAGTGTGAGCCAACACCTCACGATGGCGGAGCTCGGCCGCTGTTTCCACAAGGCTTGTCATGGCAGGATCATGTGAATGGACATGCAAATTCTGCTCGACAAAATTCACTTGAGGATTATCCATTTGCACATTGTGATGGAATGTATTGTGAACATTCATTTGGTTCAAATGGCGAGTCGGCGGCCCACTCTCCCGAGCGGCTTGGGGGACATAACCACGATGATTGAATCCCACGTGAGAAGGCACAACTGCGTTACTCAATGGTGGTAAGTGGCGTCTGTCCCTTAAGCTACGTGACTTATCGGAACCAGTGGGCGTGCTTATATCAACTGAAAAGGGTGTATCCGAAATAGGCAAGGCTCCCGGATTCGCCATGGCTGCATCAGAGGAAACGGGGACACCGGGGCCCTCAGTGGAAGAACCTGAGGGGGCAGACATGCCTACAAAAGAGAACGTTACAATACGGCTGATAACCTGTTTGACAGGCAAATCAACCAATATGCAACAGCAATTAGCACCTGTTTTCTTGAGCCATGCATACGGTAGTACAAAGGTGAACATGTGACTATATACAGTGGTATGTACAAACAACAATTATGATATACTGAAAATATATGTATATATTATTATATTATTAAATTGTTGTATTATATTATCATATTAATATATTATTATACTATTATATTACTATTTTATTATATTATTATATTACTATTTTATTATATTATTATATTATATTATTATATTATCATATTATTATATTATTATATTATATGTATTATTATACTATTGTATTATTATATTATACTATTTTATTATATTATTATATTATTATATTACTATATTATGATATTATCACATGATTATATTATTATATTATTATATTATTCTATTATTATTTTATTATATTATGATATTATATTATTATATTATCATATTATTATATTATTATATTATTATATTATTATATTATTATATTATTATATTATTATATTATTGTATTATATTATTGTATTATATTATTGTATTATATTATTGTATTATATTATTGTATTATATTATTGTATTATTATATTATATTATCCTATTATTATATTATTATATGTTTTATATTTTTTTATATTAAATTATTTTATTTTATTATTATATTATAGTATTTTATTATATTATTTTATAATATGATTTTATTGTATTATTTTGTTATATTATTATATTATATTATTATATTATTATATTACTATATGATTATATTACTATATTATTATATTATTATATGATTATATTATTATATTATTATATTATTATATTATATTATTATATTATTATATTGTTATATTATTATCTTAATATCATCTTTTTATATTATTATTTCATTATATTATTAAATTATATCATTATTAAATTATATCATTATATCATTATATAATTATATCATTATATCATTATATCATTATATTATATTATTATTATATTATTTTATTATTTTATTATTGTATTTTTATAGTATTATTTTATTATATTTTTATTATTATATTATATAATATATATATGTATAGTATGCGTTTGTGTAAGTCTATACATATCTCAGTAATTCTCGGCATCCTCCCAGTTCTGTCAGGGCTGCCTTCACCACATCTGGCCCATTCGCACAGAGAGAGCCACCCAAACCAGTCAAGGCCGCTGCCGCGGCGCGGTGGCCTGAGCCAACACTAGCATTTGCAATATCAAATGATGTCAATGTAGCAATCATTCACATTTCATTCACATTTCATCCACATTTCATTGACATTATGAATATATAATAATGATCATTTATAATCATGTTTCATTATAGCATATTCTAGCAACTAATGGCATCGACTTTTGCCCAAGTATGAACAATGTGCAAATCAACATGCCCAGCTTTCGAACTGAGCAGTGGAATAAAACACGTGGGATCAGAAGCGCCGTTTCGCGGCGTTTCAACGGATGGTTTTCCGTCCAGGCCTAATCCAGGCTCCGCATCTGTGGGAGGCACCTCTAGCAGTTTCACATGTGACACGTTAGACATGTGAGACGTGTGAGGCATGACCAGCACTTTGATTCTTGAGAAGTGACAATGTGTCTGCCAAGCCTTGAGACTGTACACAAATGACATTCAGCATGGCGTGCTATGGTGTGGGCAACTGGAAAAAGTTGGTGCCTGGGGTGCCCTGCCAAATCTCTGGCAAGAGGATACAAGCCCTTCGTGCAGCCGCTGTATAACCTTGATTCTCGCAAGTTCACGCGTGAAAGCTGGCCCCATGACAACGCTGCAGCATCAGCTGAGACATGCCATATGCTCACGCATGTCATAACCCTTGTGAAAGGAGCAAGGAACTTGTTCACGACATGGGATGGACCAAGCACACAATGCACACATGTCTGAATTATATCTTCGAATATGTCATAATATGTCTACCATTCGAAGATATTCTACGTAAGCTTGTCTGGGCTGAGAGCATTTCACGCACCAAAGAGGCCGTCAATCCAGGCCTAGGCAATCGCGATAAACAGTGTATTAAACAGGTTTGTCAAAAAAAAATAAGCGGCTCAAACATATCTTACAAATGGATTCAACATCCCAGCATATTTTTTTGAACAGTCTCCACTTTCTACTGTATGTTTGGCTACAGCGAAGTAATGACGAATTCCGAAGCCTCCTAGATTTGCCTGCTCTATTAATATGACAAAAATAGAATTGCACAATACTAACCAGGCACGTACAAGTTAGACAAATTCGGAATTTTAATCACAACAATTTTCACGTCCACATGAAGACCATGAGTGGACCATGAGGTCCAACCTCCAAAGTCCTCTCCAAGCACCCTTCTCTCTCCAAGCCACCAAAGCCTTCAAGTCAAATCAGCAGTGTTCTGGTTTGATCAGTTTTATCCGACAAAATCCGACAACTGACATGACTCGACATACTCTGATTATCTCTAATTTCTGCTGTTGATGTTTCAGATATTTATCATGTCATAAGTATAGTACCTCGCGATGCAAAAAAAAATCTCCCAGTTTCAAATTGTTTTTCTTGGGGAGAAGTGCTTTGTACACCCAACTGACTCCAACTGATTCCTCCTGGATTGCGGTGCGAGGAATGCCAACTTGACGTCGAGTCTTGACCTGGGGCCGTGATTTTTCAGCAAAGTAACGACATTGATCCGCGACATAAACATCTTATAACATATTGAATCACTTGATACATATTGTGTCACTGCTGTACAATAACATGTCATCGAAGGAAGTTTAGAAGTAAAATTTCCAACAATATGGACAGATGAAAAGAGAAGAGAAGAAGAAAGAAGATCAAAAAAGAGAAAGTCTCAGAAGAAGAAGATCCAGGTGCGCGAAAAGGTAGGAAAGTCGCGAAACACTATGTTTTTTTCAGTGATTTGTGGCTCCAGCTGGCCAGATGAGAGATGAAAAATTGCACGCCGTTGTGGCGCGAAGCACATTTCGAAGTCAAAATGTACAAAACACACCAAGTTCGGACGACTTTTGGAAGTTGTGATGTCGAAAAGGTGCACGCCGTTGTGGTGCGAAGCACGTTTGGAAGACACACCATGCTCGGACCACTTTTGGAAGTTGCGATGTCGAAAAAGTGCACGCCGTTGTGGCGCGAAGCACATTTCCAAGTCAAAATGTTAAAAACGTTCGGACCACTTTTGGGCGTTCAGATGTCGTTTCGCCTGGCAGGCGCAAGGGATTGTGCATGATTGTGCACTGTGAGGGTTTTTGTAGCATGTCCAAAAACGATGGCAGGCGTGGACATTTGAAGAGGATCTGCAAAGATGCATTTTCCGTGGCAGGCGCAGTACAAGAGACATGTTCATCAGAGATGTTACGAGGTCCGGGCGCTGATTTCCTGAGAGGGGTTGCATTTTGGAGCATCAGATCTTCATTTTTGGGAAGGTATTTTTGCGTGACAGGTGCAGCACTTGGTGTGACCTGGCATCACTTTTTCGTGGCAGGCGCAGTGCTTTAGACAGGTGGAGTGGAAAAATCGCAAAACGCATTGGTACGAGGCCGTCAGCTCTGCACTCAACTTTCCATTTTTGAAGGACGTCTCGCAGAATTGCTTCGTTTTTGATGTTGTCAATTTCGAAAATTGAGGAAGTCTCGCAGGATTGCTTCGTTTTTGACGTTGTCACATTCAAAAGTTGAGGAAGTCTCGCAGAATTGCTTCGTTTATGACGTTGTCAAGTTCAAAAGTTGAGGAAGTCTTTCAGAGTAGCTTTGTTTTCAAACTTGCAGATAGATAGATAGATAGATAGATTAATAGATTAATTAGATAGATAGATAGATAGATAGATTAATTAGACAGATAGACAGATAGATAAACAGAAATATAGATAGACAGATAGATACATAGACAGATAGATAGACAACTGCAACTGCACTACACCGCAGTACAACTACAACTACAACTTCAGCTACAACTACAACTACACTACCACTACAACTACAACTACACTTCAACTACACTTCAACTACAAGAACTACAGCTACAACCACAACAACAACTTCAACTACAACTACAACCTCAAGTACAATTACTACAACCACAACTACAATTACAAGTGCCACCGCAACTACAGCTGCAACTACAACTACAACTGCGACAATTACTACAACTACACTACAACTGCACCTGCAACTACAGCTGCAAATACAACTACAACTACAACTTCAGCTACACGACGACTGCAACTGCAACTACAACTTCGACTTCAATTTCAACTACACTACTACAACAACAATTGCCACGACACTACAACTACAACAACTACTACAACTACAACTACACTACAACTACAACTACAACTACAACTGCAACTACAACTACAACTACCTTACAGCTACAACTACAACTACAAATCCTACAACTATTGCAACTACAATTACATAAAAATAAAACAGTTACAACTTCAACTACGCTTCAACTACGCTTCATCCCCACTACAACTACAACTACAACTGCAACTACAACTACAACTGCAACATTACAACTTCAACAACATCAACCCCACTACAACTACAACCACAACTACAACTACAACTACTGCACTACACCACACTACATCCAGGAGTTGTGAGTGAGGCGACCGCTGAAACCATTGCAACCACTCCAAAAAGCACAACTCCGACTCCAACCACCTTTCAATCCATCAGTGGATTCCTCTGCCATCCATGCATCACAACAACTCACCTCTCCTATAGTGTCCTATCCTTGAAACTTCCGCCACCGCCTTGTGCGGTACTACTGGTAACAGTTCATAATAATTCATAACATATCCATTACAGTAATTCTGTAAGAAAACGGACAAAGCAAAAACTTAGCCTTCACATACCATTCTTAATCAGGCCTCCAACTTCGGGATGGCTATGGTTGTTTCTCGGTTGTTCTCGTAATTCTCGTATTGCTTTGGTATCATTTACACTCGTTCAAAGGCAGTGCTTTTACAGGGCATCGATGCACATCTATGCCTCTCTAGGTGTGCAAAATTGCTTTGGAGATTTATCTAGTCAACTAGTACGTAGTATGCAGCCATGGTCCATAGTTCTCGTCATGTGTCTGAGTTCTGAGGGACAGCCCAGCCCAGGAATGATTCATGCTGGCATCGCGCTACCCATCAGGCAAAAGTAACTCTAGCCATCAGAACCTGTGATTTTCCATGCCAAATTGATTTTGAACACGACGAGTCAAAACCGGTGCTGCCAACATTCAGATTTCACTGGCTCACTTTCCAATTGCCACTTGGACTAGGACCACATCGATCGGATTCAGCACAGCTGAAACAGCAGCTGTTGAGATCCCTCCGGCAAGGACATCTCGAAAGACATTCAAAGTGCTTGACTTGAGGCCGTGTTCTAGAAACAACTAGGTTCATGTTTGATCTTCCAGCCAGGGCCAAACAGGGATTGCATGTGTAAATTCCAAAGGATTGAGATGAAGTGCTCACATGCAAACTACCAGGACTGGTCTCCAAATCAACAAAATGTATCAAAAGGGTTCAAAAGGTGCAATTCAAGACATGTGTCATGTGTGCGTGTGTGTCATGTGTGTGTCATGTGTGTCATGTGTGTCATGTGTGTCATGTGCGTCATGTGTGTGTCATGTGTGTGTCATGTGTGTCATGTGTGTCATGTGTGTCATGTGTGTCATGTGTGTCATGTGACTCAACCAGAATCAGCTCAAAGAATTGGCACCTCTGGAAGCACAGTGACCCCAGGAAGCACCATCAGCTCTACACGCCATACGCTACATAATATCTGTGCTCCATGTGAATATATTCACAAATTAAATATATTACGAGTATGGCTTAATTATTGCAGGATGGATTAATGTGCTGTTGAAGCGCCTTTAAACAAGCCTATCGTTCCAAGCATGCAATAAATGGGTTGTAACATGTTGTGACTATCTCTGTCTGTCTGAGAAGAAGGCATCTTGTCTGCAAATCAGTACCAGCCGTCGCTTGGTCTTGTTTCTTGCCATTTCATGCAAGGCTTTCGCATTTTCCCAACAACAACTTTGATTGCTCAAGCGTTCTTGGACCAAGCTCCATCAAAGAGGCAAGAAAGGTCATAATGCCATACTGTGTGAATGCTGACCCCGTGCACACTGCGGTACTTCCTCTTGGAAGGCTATAGCATAGTTATAGCATGACAGATCAGAAGAGATCATGACTATCATAAGAGTCAAGTGCCCCCAGTGCCCCCAATCAAGGAAGTACCACGGGCAATCCAGGCGCAGTTGTAGTCCTGTGGCTACTACGGCTACTACGGCTACTCCGGCTTGCACTACAGATCACGACAGCCTCTCTCCGCCATTCATCATTTTGCACAGCTTCTCTTTGAGCATCAATCTCTTTTCGAGTCCTCCAAAGAGCTCATGATTACCATCAATTCCAAACATGCTACACACTCCTATAGCAATTGGCATGAAATGAGATCAGTGCCACGGGCTACTTTGTAGGCTCTCTTATCCAATACAGGAATACATACATACAGGAACATACAGGAACATACAGGAACATACAGGTTTATTCAAATTCTATTCATGAGCTATGTACTGGCATCACGGTATATCCCACGAATTGAAGAGAGAAGATCAACATCTTGTGGCCTGGAGGCTCCTGAACTTCACACACCATCATCTTGTGACCTACTGTTGGGATATGAATCTGATTCAAGGATATTCAAGGCTT
The DNA here is from genome assembly GCA_947184155.2 of Cladocopium goreaui. Taxonomy (NCBI): domain Eukaryota; class Dinophyceae; order Suessiales; family Symbiodiniaceae; genus Cladocopium; species Cladocopium goreaui. Next base: position 22,643 of record CAMXCT020001217.1, read on the forward strand.
TACTGATCATCTTACACAAAGAAATGAGAATCAAACTGGACAGTACTCATGTGCTACGATGATCTGCGAAGTATCGCGTACAGGCAAAGGCCACACAAAGAGAAAAAATAAGTACAGTATGAAGAATGTTTCCGGAGCCGCAGCAGCAGCCAAAGAGTCAGGAGTCAGGAGTTTCCGCCAGCAAGACAGCAAATCAAATAGAGCCAGCAAAGATCAGTAAGCAGGGTTTACAGTTCATTACAGTACCGTCAAGATTATCCAGTGCGCCTCTGATTTGCTGTTGGCTTCTTACATTTCACTACTCACTACTCGAAATGGGCAAGTTTTTTCACACGAGACAGAGAGATGAACTGAATCAACCAAGACGAGCGGAGTAATGGGAGTGTTTCGGTCCTTGTCTTTCATATCGGCCATGACAGGCTTGCACTGGGAATATGCAAAGACACCTCCTGACACAAGCTTGGCTCGGTCAAGCTTACTGCCACAGTCAAATGCATCCAGGCAGCTGATACGATACATCTGATGTAATCTGGTTTCATCTGTTTTCTCTGCGACCCTATGAATTCATTCCGATTCGTGCCGAGTATATAGATCGTACTATGAAACTTTCGATCCGTTTCCTGGCAAGCACGTGGACCCATTGCTACGATACTCTTGTCTAGCTTTGAGGGCAGCACCAAAAATTGCCACGGTGGCAATGCTGTGGAGATTTGTCCAGGCATTTCCGAACCAAATGATCGAGACCACGACAGACAGGAATTTCCTGGCGTGAAAACGATCGCACGTGATCCAAAGACTTCGTAAGAAAACATGAGCATCATGAATCATGAGCCAGGAATTGACTGGGAATGCCAAACAACCCAAGGCCTCACCGAGAGTGTGATGTTCACAGTCAAGGGAGAGAAATGGGCAGAGAGTCTAAACACCTAGGGCACCGCACGTCAAAGTGAAATCTCGCCGCGTGTGTGAGACTTGACTTGATCTTTTGAGCGCATCCATCAGTTATCCTATAGATTATTGTTTACATTATTTCACACAAATCACAACTGGTTGTCAGTGGTCTGAGTGAAGAACCCTGGTTGTTTTTGTTGTTGTTGCTGTTGCTGTTGCTGCTGGTGTTGTTGTTCTTGTTCTTGTTCTTGTTGTTTTTGTTCTTGTTCTTCTTTTTCTTCTTGTTGGTGTTGTTATTGTTCTTGTTCGTGTTCGTGTTATTGTTCTTGTTGTTGTTGTTGTCGTTCTTCTTCTTCTTCTTCTTCTGTTTCTTCTTCTTCTTCTTGTTCTTCTCGTTGTTCTTCTCGTTGTTCTTCTCGTTGTTCTTCTCGTTGATCTTCTCGTTGTTCTTCTCGTTGTTCTTCTCGTTGTTCTTCTCGCTGTTCTTCTCGTTGTTCTTCTCGTTGATCTTCTCGTTGTTCTTCTCGTTGTTCTTCTCGTTGTTCTTCTCGTTGTTCTTCTCGTTGTTCTTCTTGTTGTTCTTCTCGTTGTTCTTCTCGTTGTTCTTCTCGTTGTTCTTCTCGTTGTTCTTCTCGTTGTTCTTCTCGTTGTTCTTCTCGTTGTTCTTCTCGTTGTTCTTCTCGTTGTTCTTCTCGTTGTTCTTCTCGTTGTTCTTCTCGTTGTTGTTCTCGTTGTTCTTCTCGTTGTTGTTGTTGTTTTAGGATGTTTCAGGATCTTTCTTCTGAGGGTCAGGCTCCCTTTATGCAAACGAGCTGGCACAGATTGTTGGCCAGAAAGAATCTGGCGGAAAATCATGTAAGTTCATTAGGAGAGCCAGTGGAGCAAAAATGAGAACAAGGGCAGCTTCAACATGCCTCAACATTTTGCCAGTTTTGAGCCCACATGATTCACATGATCCACGTTGAATGCACATGCCCCAGACTCATCATGTCTCATCAGGACTCAGCGTTTACTCATCATGTCTCATCAGGACTCAGCGTTCGAGCAGCTGAGCTCTGAGAAGATGGCAAGAACTGAGTCGGAATTGGTAGGCTGCTGCTCAGCGGAGCAGACTCCAAAGCAAGCCTCATTTTCACTGGAGCTTTTGGGAAGTAGTTCGGAAGTGGGAAACCTTTAAGTTGCTACAAATCATCCAAGAGCGAAGCAAATCTATTCATGAAAGCTCTCATTGCCTCCATGTCTTGCTTGATCTGCCTTTGTGGTCCCCTCCTCAACCTTCCATGTGCTCTCTGTCTTCTATATTTCCATGTCTTGTACTGCCGTTTCTTTGCTCATAAGTCTGAGTGACAAGCCTTCCTGCCAACATGACGTCGTCCCACAAGAATATAAATGGGAAGAAGGTCACCTGGTCGTGGTGAAGCCAAAAAGCTCTTTGGGCCTGGTTTCCAAGGTGGTGCCTCAAGAAACATGTGACAACAGACTTCTGTCTGTTGCAAACGCCGATACATCTGACTTATATAATCTTATCTATATATATATATGTATATATATAGATGTATGTATACTGTATATATATATGTGTGTGTGTCGTTGCTGCTGGGGTCCTCTCGTGGCTTTGTCATTCGCAGTTCTCTATCAGCTGGTATGGATGTACGCCAAGATAAGCCAAGTGTCCAAATGAGAAGTGAATAAGAACTCTTCTGCGAGCTCACTCTTTGTCCCACAGTTCGCATGACGCCTGCGTGACTTTCACGGCTCCCGCAGGACTTTTGTACATAAAATGTGCACATGGCACAAAACAATATACAGTAAAAGAATTGGGATGGGAACCAAAGGGCAGCGTTGCATCAATTGGAATCCTGACCAAGGCACTTGTATAGCACTGCTTGGGTGTGTCCAAGGAATCCTTGAAGCATCTGTACAAAGATGAGCAGAGCGATTCCAATGCTCCACCTGATTTGGGATCGCTTGAAAGAGTGACACGATACGACAAAAGCATACAAAAAATCAAAAAACCATACAAAAGCTAGAAGTTCAGCAAGTTCTGTTTGAAGATGTTTGAAGCAGGAGTACTTAGTACAGTGATATACTCTAATGATTTCTGATGATTTCTGATGGTTTCTGATGCCCTGGCAGATGGGACTCTTGCAATCACTGTCCCTCCGGTCAGTGAAGACCTGTCTGCAACGCGCGACAAGTTGAGGGAAGCCTTGGCAAAGAATAGCAAAAACATTATATATATATACATTATGTATCATTAATTAATTAATATGTGTATGTATATATATATATATTATCTATATATATATATATATTAATCATCTGCGGGCCTCATGAAGCCTTCATCCGACACGGTCGCAGTTGATGCACCTGCATCTTGGTGACTCGGTGACCATGTCATGCATGAGTCATTGATTCACGCAAGAGCTATCTGCACCTGGGCCATCACAATTCGGACAGCCAACAAACTGCTTTGCATCTCCAACCTCAGATTCTGCATCATTGTGCGAGTTTAAGTTTTTGTTCGTGTTTTTTCTTGACCCTAGCCCCTAGTGATTCCCAGTGATTCTGATGTCACTGTGAATTCAACAATGGCATCAACGGCTCTTCAAGAAGCTGGAGCAAAAGGACGCCAATCATGGCCTACGGCCTAACGATGCGTAAAGTATCCGAAAGTCAATTCATTCAAAGGGGTCCTGCAGAATAGCCTGTTGTGACTGTCGCACTCAGTCGCACTCTGACCCCGTCATCTGCTTGCACTTCTGCTGGCCCAAACTAAACTACTTGGTTAACTACTTGGTGGCTCCGGTCTGTACGAGTAGGATCCAGAATGCTTTTAAAATTCAGGAGATGAGATGGATACATGAAGACCACCAATCTCCTGCTTGCTTCCTGGCAACACTCCCTAGAAAAATGCCGACCTAAGTGACAGCGCTCGATGGATTCATACTGAGGCAGTTGGTCTTCGACAATCTAGAACGACTATCAGAACAGCCACTCAGTTTCAGGCAGTGATAAAGAAGACACACACCAGCTGCTTCACAGAGTAGTGTTGACCAAAGAGCACGTACCTCTGGGCACTGCGTGATCAATTTTAATGTGCCTTTCATTTTCTTTTGCTGCAGAGTCGCTCCAACGGCTTGCATAAACATGCATAAACAACCATGAGAACGATATCCTTTGAGGGCCCTTGACGAGGATTGGCGCACCCGAGTAGAACTGAAGCGATCACATTGCAGGATCGAAAGAGGGTGTGGATTGGCACCGAAATGTTAAAGCTGAATGCCACCTAAGTTCCACTGATTTCCACTGCATGGTTGCACCAAGCATCTACTGTAGCATCTATGGTGCTCCCGTTCAGAGACGTGCAATTGGTGCAAGAAAGCAAATGGACATGCGAACAAGAAGCGTTTGCCAAAACTGACATAGAGACCTGAGCACAAGGACATGGTTTAGAAATGTTTGGAACCAACTTTCCACCAAACCACAATATAGGACATATGTGTCGCACGAGGTTCGCATCAAGACATAATTCTACTGTACAACAATCGTCAAAGCAAAATCAGTGCATATGCAAGGCATGAATGGATATGACTGGTATCTTTTCCATGGTTCAGGCCAGGTCATGATCTTTCACGTGACCCGAATCCAATGATGTTTGCTTTTGCTCTCAAGCGCATCAAGGTCTCACGCAGCGCTGCTGAATATGCAACTCATTTCAAACAGCATGTTTTTTCTTCGTTTCAAAGGAATTACAGAATTCGGGCAAGGACCCAAAGAGCAGCATGGTAGAAATGGCCTTGGCCAGTAATGTCTGAACGGGCTTCAATCAAGGTTTGCTAGAGCGCCATCGGCTATTACCTCCCATTGCATCCTTTTGTTTGCTGTACCAAGCGGTTCCTGATGGTTCCTTGGTTTCCCCTTGAAAATCTCTGCTGAGAGTCACGTTTGTTCCGAAGTCGGATCTAGGCTCCAAGCTCTGCTTCGGCATCTGTAGGGAACGTAAGCATATGGCGCCGGCCTGTCGCTGTGAGGATGCGAAACCAGATGCCCAGAGATGCGAGAGATACAGACAACGTCAGATAAGGATAAATATATTATATAAGTAATTATAAGTATAAGGTCTTTCAGATCTCTGTCAGATCTCTCAAACTTGCTGGTATTGGAAAGTGCTCTTCAGTCCTTCTAACGACCAGTAGTACTGCTGTTACTTTCACTTCGTTTGGTTTTAAGGTGGTATTCATCCGGCCTTTGTCTCTATTCTGCTGGGAAGGCTCTGGATCAAAACGAAGGCAAACCTGGGAAGGCTTTGCATCAAAGGCAAACCATAGAGGCATATCTCAAGGGATGGGCCCAGTTGGAGATGAGAGAAGCAACAACCACCAAGGACCTGTATCTTGAAATCCAATTTGGAGCAATATGGTGAAAGGCCTCTAGAAATGCCCCAAACAGATTCAGTGCCGGCAAAGATGAGCAGCCCCAGGGAGTTTAAAGTATCTAAGACACATTAAAACACTCTGAAACTGACATGACTGGTGCTGTAATTCAAAATGTGGCAGTATTTATATTATATACCTTCCAAGAAAAAACGGTCCCTAGGAGATATTGACAATTGAATTGCTTTTCATTGACCAACATTGATTCATATGAATATGAATATGATTCAACATGATGTGACCTGTATAATTCAATGTTTCTTTGTGGATTTCCGGCACTCAAGCATTGCTTGGGTCCCAACTCTGAGAGGCTCAAGAGATTTCCGGCCTTGGGATTTGCCTGAACTTCGGAGTGAAAAGATGTGAAAAGGGCGTGTTGGCAATGTGATCTAAAGGTCTCGCAGAATCTCTTCTGTTGAAAATCAGACGTGTTGAAACCCTCTGCGCCTGGTCTAAAATTGGCGTGATGTTTGTTTCCAAAAAGAGCAGCGTGTGAAAATTGATCTACACAGAGCCCGGCAGGCCTTTAGAATATACTCCATGGCAATGACAGCCGACATGCAGCCACCAAAGACCTCAAAGGAATGAAGTCTAGCCAGTTGTCATTGTCCAGAGAAAACTGATGCGAGTAACACTCGTGCAGAAGCGCTGGGGCGGTGACCATCAAAAACGGCAGCGCTTGCAAGGTGTTGCTCCTTCCTGCATTTCCTACATACTCCGAGCATTTCAATCAACTACGACTATGAGGCACAAACGCAAGAGGTCTTCGTTGCTCATGCGTTTAGTTTTCGCGCATCGTGCTTCTCAGACCTATCTCACACCATCTCCCGACGACAAAGGGCATCAACGGGCATCGGTTATGACATATTATGTCTTCCAAACTGTCTGACATCAAAAGGACTCAGAATGACACAGAGTCAGAATGACATCAAAATTGGAAAGTCTCAAAAGTCTCTGACTCCAACAAACGCATGTGACCCGTGGCCTTTCCAGATTCTCAAGCTTGTCCGGTTGGGGTGTTCACTCAAACAGGTGAAGGTTATTCATGTGTCAAGCCGAGCTGCTGACCTATAACGAACATAACAAATCAAGCTTTGTCTTATTCGGTCTCTTCCAAAACGTAGATGCCTTTGTCGTCTGCTCTCCTTGGTCCTGTTTAGTCTCCTTTGGGGTTGTAAAAAAGGAAATCATTTCATGTAATTTCTGAAAGCTCTCACACCACTCATTCCCAGCAGCTGCCTTCAGGGCCGTTCATGTTGAATCGAATCCACCAGTCAGAATGCACCCAAAATATTCTTGCACATCGCAGCAGCTATTGCGACTCACGGCATTGCAGTTTGTAGATACGCATCCTAGTGCTGGGAGTTTGCTAAGATGTAGCACGTCTGCCACTGGCAGTCGCAAGACCCATTTAGTAAAGTTTTAGCAATAAACGTTGCATGATTGCTTGATCGGATTGACAAAACTGACAAAACCAACATGTGTCTGGCAATGTCTGGTAGGCACCATGTGTGGGGTCATAGTTATGCTGGATGTTGAGTGTGCTGCCGCAATAAAATCACAGAAAGGAACGAGTGATAATATAATAGGCAGAACACCATGTTTGGGTGATCAGTCTTGACCTACAGCCATGACTTTTTGATGAGTCGTTGCCAAACCACACAGTCCAAGGCTTCGAAAAGGGAATGTTTCTTTTGTTCTGCAGGGTCCTGTGCGGCATGCAAGTCATGCCCCGGTGTCTGGAGCCAAAGCAAGTTCCATGTCAAAGCAAGTAAAGTATGCGAAAAGGTTGCTGGAGCATAGCTCCAAAAATGCGATCAAAGTTAACAGTGTAAATCATTGAAAAACGCGGACGATTTGTCAAGGCATAGGCTGCTTTCAACAAGTCTGGTGACTCCCTTTTTTCGGGCCATTGCCAAGGATTAGGTATAGGCCTAGCATAGGCAGCATCAGTTTCTGGAGGACAAGACCTCTGAATTTCTCCCCAAGCGCATATGTACAGCAACTGGACGCCGGTCCACACATGAACATTCAGCGGCCATTAAGCGCATTAAGCGGCTTGATTCAGCCAAGTGCTGCATCAAAGTGGAACACAAAAATTGGTTCGTCGCGGCATTCCCATGTCTTGCAAGGATAAATCATGCAGAAGCTGTCTGAAAAGGATCTGGATCAAATCGATTCAAATCGGATCAAATGAAGGAATCCCATGGAATCCTACATGGCAACCAGCTTCAGCCTGGATCTTACGAAGAGCTGCCATTGCTGGAAGAGGAGAATTGATCACCAAACATCTTACATCATGTTGCATCATGTTGCCGTGTTGCATCTACAAGTTTGGAACAAACGGAAAACGATGGCAGTGATGACTGCATCATCACTGTCACTTCCTGCATCTTCCCTACCAAAAATCACCCAGCGTCTGCCTCTCCCAGCATGTCGGTCTTTATACAAGAATCACCAAAGAATCGCAGCAATCGCATATTTACAAACAGCTCCATGTCCAGCTCATGCCACGGTATCAGCAAAATCGCCCATACTTCACTCTCCAGGGACTCGACAATGCTATGAATCTCCTGGGAAAAGCCAAACCTATCAAGAGTTTTGCGTACCCAAAACACCTTGCACAAGGATGCACAAGGTGCTTTGAAAAAGGAGAGGCAAACCAATCGTTGGAGAAGGTCCTGACACAGTTTTCAACAAGATCTGGGCTTGACAAGGACACAACATTTTTTTTGATTGCTTGATGCATTCCTCCGTTCGCCAGTAAGAAACGGTTACGGAACACGTACAGCAACTGAAAGCTATTCATGCTCTTCTCCAAAGATTCCGCGAGCGCTCGATTTCTGCGCCGCTCACGGTGGATTTGCTTCACCAATCTCTGAAAGATTGAAGAATTTGAAAAGTGCTAAAAGCTTCAGCGCATTGCATACCGAATTAATCCCACGGAACCACTTTGGTGGAAACCAGTTTGGCACTATTCGGAATAGTCCGGGAATTCGATGCTATGACCCTGTGCTCCAAAGGCAGCAAAATGCCCGTGGTGAAGCATCTTGCAGCGAGCACCAATGTTCCCGGTGTCACACATCGCCAGGGACTGATCCACTGAACGAATCAAAACTGTAAAGAAGCGGATCAGAGTTGTATCAGAGTGAGGTTTCAGACTCAGGAGCATGATGTTTCAGAAGCACCTCAGCTTTACGTCAGCCAAAAGGCATGTTGCTAGATGGCGCGGGTCTCAAAAGTGTCTGTGGTGCAAGGAGCTGCGCCGTGTACTTTTGGATTTTTGTCGCAGAAACAAAGGTCGAAAGTTACTTTTCCCAATCTCCCTCCAGCTCAAGGGTACGCGTCTCCCTCAAGAAAACTTGTGTTGCCTCAGGTTGACCGTAATTATACGGTTGGGGTTATATATGTACACATATGTATAGACTGCCAGTCTTCTATTTTATCTCTCATGGTGCCAGAATCAATCAATAATTTGATTTGTTGGAACTGCAAAGGCTGCATCGGAAAATCCATCGGTCCCATACAGTGCAGATTCACAATTCCCTCGTTGCTGGCTCAGTGCCACGTAGCTGGCTCAATGCCTCGTTGCTGGCTCAGCGCCTCGTAGCTGGCTAAATTTTTTGAACGGAAAAAACAAAAAAAACTTCGAAAAAAATGAGCCAGCTACATGCCCTTGAGCCAGCTCGGTGTGCCGCCACCATCCCGGCCAATACATATTATGTTTGTTTTCTTGCTTTCACATTCGTTCGCCAGCTCAACGTGACGTAGCTGGCTCAATTTTTTCGAGTTTGTTTTTGTTTTTTTTCGTTCAAAAAAATTGAGCCAGCTCGATGCCATTGAGCTAGAGCGATGTGTTTCGGATGTGTTTGAGCTAGCGCGGTGTTGCTGAGGTAGCTCATTCCACTTGAGCGAGCCCGCAAATTTTTCCCAATGTGAGTTCAATTGCCAGGCTCAGTCCCAAATGACTCCTTTAATAGAGATGGTACCCCCTGTTGCAGCCCAGAAGTTTAGGAGCCACGTCTTGGGCCAAATCTGCTTAGACAGCCGCGCAACATTAAAGTCAAACACATGACCCGTTCTGAAATTGAGCCAGCTACATGTTTTGAGCTAACTCGAAAATGAGGAAGATTGTGGATTGCTACATTCAAAAAGGACCCTGCATAGACTGAACCCATGATCAATGCTCATGCTCCTGCAAAATGGAGTTCCGTAAACATGGCAAAAATATTCCAGCCAAAAAAATATGTTGTTAAAAGTTCCCCCTCTATGGCGGTCATGTCCAGACTCAGGGAAACAAGCGTAAGAGAACCCGCTTGAAGATGGTGTGGTTCATGCCCAAATGTTATTTATGTTTCTGGTAATTCTGACGTCAACTTGCTAATCAAACTTCAGCCAGATGTCTCAAGCAATCGAGGAAGCATAGTCGCAAATGGCAATAAAGCGCCTGCAAATCACTACTGCAACAGTGTCCATAGTGGTACTTGACGCAGCAGCCCGGATTCAGCACCAATTCCATGCCTAGAAGTAGAAAAAATCGGGCACAAATCCGATGCTCTATATCTTTTGGCTGACCTGGGCACGAAAAGAAGATCAAACGTTCAAAATCCCCAAGTCATCCAAACTGTAGATACTGCACGTCTCATCTGAGATGAATCCCGATTCTGCTGACTCCATGGAATGAAGAGTATCTACCCTTAGAAGGCCAGTCCTATACATTCATGGTGGATTTGATTTGTTTGCTCCTGGACCAGTTTCCGGTTCGCTTGCATTTTCATCAGAGAGCATTCGCTTGCATTTTCATCAGAGAGCATTCGCTTGCATTTTCATCAGAGAGTGTTCGCTTGCATTTTCATCAGAGAGCTGGATGTTCCGAAGCTTTTCTTCCCTCTCGCTATTAGAGGAGTACTGGAAAAGACTTGCTCAACAAAATGCGGAGAACACAATTTCAAACGAGAACGGACCTGGGTTGAGGACAGAACTTTACAGGCTGTCTAGAGTTTGGATCAACTTGTTTGCGGCGTGTGTTGCAGCTCAATCTTAAAATCTTCGGAAGCATCTTGAACTGGTGACAACTCCCCCCAAAAAAATGGCCGCAGCAACTCTGAAATTTAGGAGAACTTCGTTGATGAACAAAACATGACAAAGGGAGAAACATACATTGAACATACAGTAAGCAGATACTACGTGATTAAACGATAGACTACGTACATCAAGAAGTGTCAACAAGAATGTTGGGCTGCAACCAACTTAGCCATAAGGAAGGGCACTGGAAGGCAGTTTGCAGTCTTGGAATCAACTCTTGCATCCAGGCCACAAATGACTAGATAAGTTAGGCTTGGGAAGAGCAAGGCATTGAAGCTGGTGATGACCTCCACAATTCAAAGTGAAATGCGACGCATGGATACACGGATACATGTAGCAAATCAATGTAAATCACTGATCAAGTTCTGGAAAGGTCCAAACAGCGAAGAAATCAATGGTGGGACAAATCAAGATCAAAACTCATCAAGACCTTGAATCAAAGTATACAGCAAGTAATGCACTTTTCAAGCCTCCAGCCAACATTAAAGTCGATATTAGACACTCTGCATCAAACAGTCTACAAACCAAAGTGCAGTCATAGATGGTCAAAGACGGCCCGGACTGCGGTTGGGACGTCTGAACTTAGCCCTCTGCCTTCTGAAGCGAAACTGGGTTTGGTATGGTTTGGTGTTCTTTTGTACAGTCATGCGGAGGTACAGTATATTGTCTCTACTGTTCAGTTGTTGTCAGATTACTGTCAGAATTGGAATACCTTTTGGATCCTTCTGGCATGAGCAGTTGAGGTCCCTGCACATCCGATGACACCTGGGAAAGGCTTGTCCAGGAGCCCCTCCCTTCCAGGACTAGCGGACAAGACTTGCGCACACTGCAAAACCGGCGATGACTATTTCGGAGATTGGAAGCTGCGCTGATTCCGAGAATATGATAATGTATGATAATGTCATATAATGTCATATTATCTATGTAATATCTATGTTAGTTTGCAAGCTGTGTCAGGGTTCCAATGGTTCCAATGCAAAGCACATGGACCAAACTGTACCAAGGATCTCTCGAAAGTTGCGATGTACGGAGAGATGATCTGTGACAGCACTGCTGTGGCCTGGCTTTGCTCCAAAGCTGGCACTCAAATGGGGTCAGAAATTGCTGAAAAGCATTGAAAAGCATATATATATATATAAACTATTTGACAAGGTGCAAGTTATTTAAGTTATTGAAATGTGTCATTGGCTTCCTTCGGATTTGTTTCTTCATTTTTCAGGAAACGGTCAAAGTGCAACTGTGTCGGGATGGCATAGAGCAACGGAGCAGTCAGCAAAACGGAAGAGAAACCCCCATTTCCGGCTGGCAATCGTATGCCAATCCTCGAGAAAGGGCCGGAAAATGGCCGGAACATCTTTAGTACATCAAACATCACTCTGCCTCTGGTTCAAGCTCAGGACATTCCACAAACATTTCAAATGTTTTGGTACTCTTCAAACATCAAGACTTTCTTGCTGAATGGGTCTCAATGTCCGCCCACATCTGCTTTCGACTCTGGTTTCAATGTCAACCTATGCCAATTATCTGCCCTCTCTGCAGCGCAGTCTGCAGCGCAGTTGAGTCACTGCTTTCCAAGGGCAACTACTGGTGGTCTGGTGCTTGGGACAGTGCTTCCGAAGAGTTTCACCTCAGACGTGGAGATGTGCAGCGATGTGCCAAGAGCTGTGCCAAGAGATGTGCAAATGGCGATGTGCCAAGAATGTGTCAAGTTGCAAGCACCCACAATCCACCCGTCTTTCGCATGGCTCCACCTCCTCGCCAGAATCACATCCCTAACTCCCCGATGAATGGCTTTCTCACTACACGTCGAACAATGTCGAACAGCAACGTTGAGCAAGCAGGGAAACATTATATTCTATTGAACAAACAACCAAATTAGCACTGCAACCAGTCAGGTCTTGACGGCTTTTAGTGTGTGTGTGTGTGTTCATCATCGTGAATCGTCGCAAAAACATGTTTTGTCAGTCTACAGTCTGCAGCTACCAAACAGTCAATGTAAAACACAGTTGTTGGATAAAATGAAAACATGTGTAAAACAGATGTCAGTTCATGTCAGTTCTAGTCACATCTACCCACACTTCAAGCCACTTCGTCCTGGCATCTTCATGAGCTCCAAGTTTCGTCCAAGATTGTCCTGTCAGAGATTGGCCCAGTTTCCACTGCAAACTCAAAAGCAAGTGACAGCTAGTGGAAGCCACAAACCAAAGATATCAAAAATCAAGTGAAGTTAAGTGACTCAAGTCGTGTCCAACGTCCGGAGATAACTAAAAGAAACATATGTAAGTTAATAATTACAGTCGATGTCAGCCACAACTTTGTGCAATTGGGGTTCTGTGATGAGCGGCTGGAGAGAATGGCCATACCTTGTCACTGTGGACTTGCAGCCAACATCAAGTTCGAATTTCAAGGCCAAAACAAAGCGAATATATACTAATATCATTTAATATCTGTAGCAGATTTCAGCAGAGCTGAAGCCAAGGTACATGTAAAATGCAAGACCTCCGCTAAGGATTGCAAACAACGAAAAAAATGTCCACGAGAGACGAATGGCAGACCTGCCACCAACGATCAAATGAGCTGCAGGTCCAAAAGGTTGTGGTGAAACATTCTGGAAACGAGTGCCCAGGAACAGTTTCAAACATTGGAATCAAATTTCAAACCTGGTGAAGTATGGTGAAGTCACGTACAAGCTCTAAAAAGAGCAATGTTGGGAACAGTCAAGTCAGAGTCTGCTTTGGTGCAATTGAATCACTAAGCTAGAAGAGGGCGTCTTTACTCGATCTGAAATAAAGTGTAGATCGTGACAGGTTGATTGTGACTGGTAAATGCTACACGTACAATGAATCACACTTGTATACACATGTGCCGCCATATACATGTGTGTACATCTCAGGAGCATGTACATGCATACATACCAACGTTCAGACTCAATTTGCTCTATTCGTGAGTTAAGTCCCATTCAAATTCATTCAAAACATTCCAAAATGCAATCAGAATGCTTGTGGTTTTAGTGGCGCGGTATTGGCATTAGCATCAAATGCATACTTCGGAAAACAAAGGACTCTTCCAAAAACATTTAAAGTCATAAGGTCATTTGATTTCATGATGTTACTTGTTATCTGCAGAACAGGTGGACTAAATTTATGCAGGATGTTTGCTCTGTGCAAACGCTTCAGCTGTGACACGCCTGAACTCCGCGCGCGAGCGCGTACTGTGCATTACACAGGGTAGCAACGGATGCCTTGAATCAATTTGAGTGAGCTGAGTCACGTGGTCTCACGGTGTCTCTATTTCACAAATTTTCACACATGTTCACGTTTTTTGATGTTGTTTGATGCTTTTTGTGGTCTTGCCATAAGTTTTGTAGTTTGATAGAATGTTCTTCCCTGTTCAAATGCTTCGTGAATGGAAAAAGGGTGCGGGTTCAATTGTATTCGCATGAGGTGTAATTATGTGCAATATTGTGCAATTGAGTTTAGCTGCCAGTAGCTACAAGTATCTGTCGGTGCGACCAAGGCGCGCCCCTGCAGTGAAAATCACAACTGCAAATGATGCCGGCACATAGCTGCTGTCTTTGAGGAAAGTGGTGGGTTCAGCCCATGTATCAAGCTCCTGAATTCGACGCAGATGATTCAGGATGGACTATTTGATGTGGATAGGGTGGCTGGTCAAAATGTCTTTTCCCAGAAGTGTGCAAAAGTCGTAATAGCTGGGAGCCCGCTACATAACTCTACTTCTGCGACATGTATCTTGCTATGTCTTCTAAACCACAGGGAATCAAAGGGGGAAGATTCATTGTTGCATTTCGTTGAGAACGTCGCTAGCGCGCGGCACTTTCAACCACTCTCGGATGAGGAGAATGGCGTGCTACTGCCTGATTCTTGTGCCATATCCTGCAGTGATCGCCTTTGGTGAGTGCCTCTGGCACGCTTTACTTGTAAAGCTCTTTGGATCTCTCTTTGGTACTTTCCTAACCTATTCGAGCCCTACTCTTTGGTACTTCCCTAATCTTTGGTGCTTACATTTGACGTCAACCCCGCTCATGTTTCGAGCCTAAAGAAGTGCCACAACAAATGTTTGACTTCTGGGCCAGGGCTGGTATTGCCACATGTTCGCTAGCGCGGATCTAGCCCGGCGCTAGCACCAGGCTAGCGCGGATGACTGCACTACTTTTGGAAATATGTGTGACAAGTATTGGGGGTTCTCAGAAAAAATGCAATGACTGAACTTTGCGAAATTCAAAACGTCCATACCACTGCAAAGCATTCGGGATAGTGTTGGCAAACAACAAACTGTCACATCATCTCAATACCATGTCAATTCCACACAATACTAATACGATCTAATACGAAGAAACTGCCTTCCAACACCAAGCCAAATGTACAAGTGAACTCTATTTCATGGGAATGCTAAAACCGAAAAATGCTAGCGCACTGCTAACGCGAACCTAGCGCCAAACTGCAGAAATGCCGTGTTTAGTTGGGTGCCCGTTACATCATGAAGACTAAAAACTTATTGTCTAGAATTATTTTCGCAACTTGATTTACTTTTTGTCCTTACTAGTGATTTTTGACCGGATCCCAGATTGAACAAGCGATGATATGTGCTAAGCTGCTAGGCAAGTCAGAATATTGAAAAACTGGATGGCAAAAGTGCACAAACACCGACAAACCCCCCAGGGATCAGGGAACTCCAACGCACTGGGAAAACCATTTCCCTCCAAGTTAACTTGCCAAGTAGCCGTGCCCCACAGCAGGACTGTTGCAAATATTGCTGCCATCGCACTGGAAGATATCAGGGCACAGTAAGCAAACTGTTTGTCTGAAATTGCTGCAAATCCAACCTCAAGTTTCGTCATGAGCTGATTCACCTGGTTCTTTACAGCTTCACAGGCAGTTTCACATGTTTCATCGACACTGCATGAAGTTACTCGCGATAGATCGTGGGACATTGCTCAAAATTACTTTACTTCGTGTGATCCCCACCATGACATTTATACATTTTGTTACTGGCATATCTTCTGGCATTCTATCAAACATATCTTCTGCCATTCTATCTGGCAAATCTTCTGGCATTCTATCTGGCAAACATTCTGGCGCTTTATCTGGCATATCTTCTGGCATTCTATCTGGCATACCTTCTGGCATTCTACCTGGCATATCTTCTGGCATATTATCTGGCAAATCTTCTGGCATTCTATCTGGCATTTTATCTGGCATACCTTCTGGCACTTTATCTGGCATACCTTCTGGCATTCTATCTGGCATATCTTCTGGCATATGTTCTGGCATATGGCTTCTGGCATTCTATCTGGCATATCTTCTGGCATTCTATCTGGCATATCTTCTGGCATCTATGGCATATCTGGCATATCTGGCATTCTATCTGGCATCTTCTGGCATATTATCTGGCAACTCTGGCATTCTATCTGGCAAACATTCTGGCACTTTATCTGGCATATCTTCTGGCATTCTATCTGACATTTTATCTGGCATTCTATCTGGCATACCTTCTGGCACTTTATCTGGCATACCTTCTGGCACTTTATCTGGCATACCTTCTGGCATTCTATCTGGCATATGTTCTGGCATATGTTCTGGCAAATCTTCTGGCATTCTATCAAACATATCTTCTGGCATTCTATCTGGCATACCTTCTGGCATTCTACCTGGCATATCTTCTGGCATATTATCTGGCAAATCTTCTGGCATTCTATCTGGCATTTTATCTGGCATACCTTCTGGCACTTTATCTGGCATACCTTCTGGCATTCTATCTGGCATATCTTCTGGCATATGTTCTGGCATATCTTCTGGCATTTTATCTGGCATATCTTCTGGCATTCTATCTGACATTCTATCTGGCATCTCTTCTGGCACTTTATCTGGCCGTTGAGGTCCAGCGGTGCACACTGAGCTGGGAAGGTCCCAGGTTGAGGTCCAGCGGTGCTCACTGAGCTGGGAAGGTCTCAGGTTGAGGTCCAGCGGCGCACACTGAGCTGGAAAGGTCCCAGGTTGAGGTCCAGCAGTGCGCACTGAGCTGGGAAGGTCCCAGGTTGAGGTCCAGCAGTGCGCACTGAGCTGGGAAGGTCCCAGGTTGAGGTCCAGCAGTGCGCACTGAGCTGGGAAGGTCCCAGGTTGAGGTCCTGCGGTGCACACTGAGCTGGGAAGTTGGCAAAGAGCTTGGCGAAGAGTGTTGGCAAAGAGCTTGGCGAAGAGTTGGCAAGGCGGAAGCGGAGGTGGAAGTTGATGCAGACATGGTCGAGGAGAAACTAGAGGAGGAGGCAGAGGAGGAGGATAAGGAGGACAGCTAGCCGAGGAGGAGAAGAACAACTCTGATAAAATCTAACAGTTAACCCTCACCTGGCAGGTGGGGAAAAATATAAAGGCATCAAAAAATATCCTGCCTGCATCAAGACAAAAATATAAACGCATCAAAAAAAAATATGTGATTGGAGGAGGATGAGCGGAGTCAAGGAGAAGTCGAGGAGGAGGGGGAGGAGGAGGAGGAGAGCTATGGGTTGCTGACAAGTGTTGGTGGCGGGGTTGATTTAGGGATGGTTTTAAGATTTTTTGGTCTATTTAGGGTTGGTTTAGGGTTGTGGCTAAGATTTATGATCGTGGGGTTGGTTTAGGGTTGGTTTAAGATTTATGATGATTTAGGTGGGGTTGGTTCAGGGTTTATTTAGATGTTACATACTGTAGGATCTACTCACGATTGGTTTCGCGGATTATTTTCAATAGGTTTAAGATTTTTTGTGCGATTGGTTTCAAGTTTCTGCAGGATTGGTTCAGCGTTTAGTTAGGGTTGGTTTAAGGTGGTCTAGAGTTTATTTACGGTTGGTTTAGGTTTATTTAGGGTTGGTTTAGGGTTTATTTACGACTGGTTTCGGGTTGATTGAAGCTGATTGATAGTTTATTTAGGGTTTATTTAGGGTTTATTTAGGGTTGGTTTAGGGTTGTAGGGTTGGTTTGAAGTTTATGTACGGTTGGTTTAGGGTTGGTTTAGGTTTTATTTACGGTTGGTTTAGGGTTGGTTTAGGGTCGGTTTAGGGTTCATTTAGGGTTGGTTTAGGGTCGGTTTAGGGTTTAGTTAGGGTTGGTTTAGGGTTGACTTACGGCTGGTTTAGGATTGGTGTCAGGTTTATTTACGGTTGGTTTAATAAGTTGTTTAAGGTTGGTTCATGGTTTATGTAGATGTTAATTAGGGTTGGTTTCGGGTGGTTTCGAATTTATTTACGGTTGGTTTTTTAAGGATTGGTTTCGGTTTTTTTCGGGTTGGTTTAGGGTGTATTTCGGGCTTATTTGCGGTTGGTTTAAAGCTGGTTGGAAGTTGAGTTATTGTTGGTCCTGGTCCAGGGTTGGTTTAGGGTTTGCTCAAGGTCACTTTAGGGTTTAGCCAGGGTTGGTTTAGGAACTATGTTGGGGTAGCTTGGGGTTCATGTACGGTTGGTTGAAATTGGTTTGAAGTTTATTTACGCTTGGTGTAAGGTTTATTTCAGGCGGGTTTGAACTTTATCATTTATGGTTTATTTAGGGTTGGTTTAGGTTTTATCTACCAGTAGTACCGCACAAGGCGGTGGCGGAAGTTTCAGAAATAGGAAACCTATAGGAGAGGTTGGTTGTTGTGAATCAGGGATGGCAGAGCTAGTCCACTGATGGACCGAAAGGTGCTTGAGGTCTCCCACTCTTTCTCGCTCTTTCTCTGACTATCTCCCTACCTACCTATCTATCTACCTATCGATCTATCTATCTAACTAACTAGCTAACTAACTAACTAACTAACTAACTAGCTAACTAACTTACTTAACTTACTTAACTTACTTAACTTACTTAACTAACTAACTAACTAACTAACTAACTTACTAACTTACTAACTTACTAACTTACTAACTTACTAACTTACTAACTTACTAACTAGCTAACTAACTTACTTAACTAACTAACTAACTTACTTACTTACTTAACTAACTAACTAACTAACTAACTAACCAACTAAACTAAACTAAACTACACTACACTACACTAAACTAAACTAAACTACACTACACTAAACTAAACTAAACTAACCAACTAACTAACTAATCTATCTGTCTGTCTATCTGTCTGTCTATCTATCTATCTATCTGTCTGTCTGTCTGTCTGTCTGTCCATCTTTCTATCTATCTATCTATCGATCTATCTATCTATCTATTTATCTATCTATCTTTTTATCTACCTGTCAGGCCATCTATCTATCTATCTATCTACCTATCTATCTATCGATCTATCGATCCATCGATCTATCTATCTAATCTATCTGTCTATCTATCTATCTATCTATCTGTGGAGTGTAGGTGTAGTTGTAGTGTTGTGGAGTGTAGTGTAGTGTAATGTAGTGTAGTGGAGTGTAGTGTAATGTAGTGTAGCGTAGTGAAATTTAGTGTAGTGGAGTGTAGTGGAGTGTAGTTGTGTAGTTGTAGTTGTAGTTGTAGTGTAGTGGAGTGTAGTGTAATGTAGTGAAGTGTAGTGGAAGGTAGTGTAGTGTAATGTAGTGTAGTGTAGTGGAGTGGAGTGTAGCGTAATGTAGTGTAGTGTAGTGTAATTTTAGTGTAGTGGAGTGTAGTGTAATTTAGCGTAGTGAAGTGTAGTTGTGTAGTTGTAGTTGTAATGTTGCGGAGTGTAGTGTAATGTAGTGTAGTGTAGTGGAGTGTAGTGTAGTGTAGTGTGATGTAGTGTAGTGAAGCGAAGCGACATCTGAACCTCCAAAAGTGGTCCGAACCCCTAGTGTTTTGAACATTTTGACTTCGAAATGTGCTTCGCGCCACAGCGGCGTGCACTTTTTCGACATCTGAACCTCCAAAAGTGGTCCGAACCCCCAGTGCTTTGTACATTTTGACTTCGAAATGTGCTTCGCGCCACAACGGCGCGCACTTTTTCAACATCTCAACTGCCAAAAGTGGTCCGGAGCTGGTGTGTTTTGTACATTTTGACTTAGAAATGTACTTCGCGCCACAACGGCGCGCACTTTTTCAACATCTCAACTTCCAAAAGTGGTCCGAGAATGGTGTGTTTTGTACATTTTGACTTCGAAATGTGCTTCGCGCCACAACGGCGTACACTTTTTCGACATCGCAACTGCCAAAAGTGGTCCGGACCTGGTGTGTTTTGTACATTTTGACTTCAAAATGTGCTTCGCGCCACAACGGCGTGCACTTTTTCGACATCGCAACTTCCAAAAGTGGTCCGAACCCCTGGTGTTTTTAACAGTTTGACTTCCAAATGTGCTTCGCGCCACAACGGCGTGCAACTTTTCATCTCTCATCTGGCCAGCTGGCTCCGCACCCGCCGCTTTAGCGAGCCTACTTTTCGACCCTCCGGAGCCCCAAATCATTGGGAAAACACCGTGTTTCGCGACTTTCCTACCTTTTCGCGCATCAGCATCTGCTTTCTTCTGACTCTTTCTCTTCTACTCTTCTTTCTTCTGATCTTTCTCTTCTCTCTGCCTCTTCCCTGCTCTGCTTTTCATCTGTCCATATTGTCGGAAGTTTAACTTCTAAACTTCCTTTGATAATTAATCTTAGATTTAAGGTTGGTTTAGGCGGTTTAGGATTTATGTAGGGTTGGTTTAGGGTTTATTTATATTTATCCTTCCTTCCTCCCTCTTTCCTTCCTAATATTTTTGTTGATGCATTGATATTTTTTATTGATGTATTTTATAGGGGTTGGGTGTGCACAGGGGGGTAGTGCCAAGGTATTCAGCCACCTCTAGGCGGATGGATTCCTAGGGTCCAAGGTTTTTAAGGCAGGGTTGAAAACCTTGGCCTAACATTTTAGCAATTTTGAGGTTCTTCGCTAACCTAGAGGTGAAAACCTTGATCCCAACATTTCAACATAAAACAGCTTACTTTCGCATATGATGCTTAAAACCTTCAGCCCAAGATTCACAAGCCCAACTGTTGCTTAATAACTTGACCACACTCCATTAACGGTCGATCCAAGCTCTTGACAAAAAACTGTGGGTGGACGATGCGGCAGCGACACAGGTGGATCAGAAGACCGAGGTGTAGTTGAAAGTTTCCGAATGCGTTGACGAAGAAGTGACTCTATTATAATGAAAATATGTAAAACCGATTGCCTGTGAAAGCCAATGGAAGATTCAAAAATAAACTAAATTCAAGAAGCCAACTTTCGATTAGTTGTATGATCAATCTAATTTTGCGGAAATGACGCGATCTTGTTGGCGCCCTCTCTTTGCCCCGTGCCCAGGCAGATGGAAAGGGACAAGCAGTTGAAGAGAAGGCAAGGGTTGAAAAACTTGGGTCTGAGAACAGTGCCCGAAGAGAACCAAACAGATCCACATGTTCTTTGGGCGAATCCCTTCTAGATCCTCTGGGGTTAAATACCTGGTCCCAAGGTCCCAGATTTGTATGAGATGCTGGTTGACCTGCGGATCCTGGGGGAGGTGGCAGGTTTAACCGGGCCAACCATAAGCACTAAAATTGCAAAATTTCAGGCCAGTTGTTCTTCATTAAGACCCTTATTTAAAATTGTTGTTTTTGAACCCTTGAAGTCCACCGATGTAGCCTGTTTTGCATGGTTTGCGGGTCTCCGAGCTTGCTCCGTGTTTTGGTTCTCCGGGGTAGATACCTGGGCCCAAGGTTCATGCATGTTTTAGTGAAAACATCATAATCATCCATTTCCTCGGATCCCGTTGCAGATGCACTCAGATGCTCTCTCCAGGTGGACGATGCGCCGGCGATGCCGGATAAGAACACCGAGGTGTAGCCGAAAGTCTGGGATGGTTTGACTTGTTTAGGTTTTGTTGGTTTTGTTTTCCCAATCACTGATAACACTGTTTTGGAATGCGCTGACGAAAAAATTGCTCAACCAATCAATGTAATCAATTGTTTGGATTTTTGTCCGTGAAAATAAATGATCCGCAGGAATCAACGGAAGATCCAGTAGATAAAGAGGTAAAGTTCCGGTTGTTTGTATAACCAATTTACTTTTTGGGAAATGACGCAATCTTGTTGACGCCCTCAATTTTTGATTTATTTCCGGCTGCCCCGTGCCCAGGCAGATGGAAAGTGACAAGAAGCTGAAGAGAAGGCACGGGTTGAAAAACTTGGGCCTGAGAACAATGCCTGAAGGGAGCCAAACAGATCCACATGTTCTTTGGGTGAATCCCTTGTAGATCCTCTGGGGTTAAATACCTGGTGCCAAGGTCCCAGATTTGTATGAGATGCTTGTTGACCTGCGGATCCTGGGGGAGGTGGCAGGTTTAACCGGGCCAACCATAAGCACTAAAATTGCAAAAATTCAGGCCAGTTGTTCTTCATTAAGACCCTTATTTAAAATTGTTGTTTTTGAACCATTTTTGCATCCACAAAGGGGGTCCCCTTGAAGTCCACCGATGTAGCCTGTTTTGCATGGTTTGCGGGTCTCCGAGCTTGCTCCGTGCTTTGGTTCTCCGGGGTAAATACCTGGGCCAAGGGTTCATGCATGTTTTAGTGAAAACATCATAATCATCCATTTCCTCGGATCCCGTTGCAGATGCACTCAGATGCTCTCTCCAGTTGGACGATGCGCCGGCGATGCCGGATAAGAACACCGAGGTGTAGCCGAAAGTTTGGGATGGTTTGACTTGTTTAGGTTTTGTTGGTTTTGTTTTCCCAATCACTGATAACACTGTTTTGGAATGCGTTGACGAAAAAAATGCTCAACCAATCAATGTAATCAATTGTTTGGATTTTTGTCCGTGAAAAAAAATGATCCGCAGGAATCAACGGAAGATCCAGTAGATAAAGAGGTAGAGTTCCGGTTTGTATATATAACCAATTTACTTTTTGGGAAATGACGCAATCTTGTTGACGCCCTCAATTTTTGATTTATTTCCGGCTGCCCCGTGCCCAGGCAGATGGAAAGTGACAAGAAGCTGAAGAGAAGGCAAGGGTTGAAAAACTTGGGCCTGAGAACAATGCCTGAAGAGAGCCAAACAGATCCACATGTTGTTTGGGTGAATCCCTTCTAGATCCTCTGGGGCTAAATACCTGGTCCCAAGGTCCCAGATTTGTATGAGATGCTTGTTGACCTGCGGATCCTGGGGGAGGTGGCAGGTTTAACCGGGCCAACCATAAGCACTAAAATTGCAAAAATTCAGGCCAGTTGTTCTCCATTAAGACCCTTATTTAAAATTGTTGTTTTTGAACCATTTTTGCATCCACAAAGGGGGGTCCCCTTGAAGTCCACCGATGTAGCCTGTTTTGCATGGTTTGCGGGTCTCCGAGCTTGCTCCGTGTTTTGGTTCTCCGGGGTAAATACCTGGGCCCAAGGTTCATGCATGTTTTAGTGAAAACATCATAATCATCCATTTCCTCGGATCCCGTTGCAGATGCACTCAGATGCTCTCTCCAGGTGGACGATGCGCCGGCGATGCCGGATAAGAACACCGAGGTGTAGCCGAAAGTCTGGGATGGTTTGACTTGTTTAGGTTTTGTTGGTTTTGTTTTCCCAATCACTGATAACACTGTTTTGGAATGCGTTGACGAAAAAATTGCTCAACCAATCAATGTAATCAATTGTTTGGATTTTTGTCCGTGAAAAAAAATGATCCGCAGGAATCAACGGAAGATCCAGTAGATAAAGATGGGTTTTTTCGCGAGATTTTGCGCTAAACGTAGAAGGTAACGCTAAGGGCTGCAGACTTGCACAGAAGGGTTTTTCAACCCCATGGCTGGTGATTTTGGATTTTGATTTTGATGAACATGATTTTCATGACCTGGTGAAAAAACAGTGTGAAATCACAAAAAAAACACGTAGACATTTAGTAGACATGGCTAGATTTGGCTAGGTAACAGCAGGATTTCATAGTAAACAGGAGTCCTCAGACCTGAAATGATGTCCTGGGTGTGGTTGAAAAGAACATGAGATTCATATATATAGACAGAGCCTTAGTCGTATGTTTTTTGCCTGAATAATCAGCAAGTACAGTACGGAATACAGATCAGTTTGGGTATAGATGAGAAGCATGGGGTTAAGTCAAAAAACACACAAACGATCCAAATGGGTCAAACAAATCAAAAACTGTAATATATGATATGTATGAAGGCACAAAAAAATGTGAAAGAATTCAGTTGCCAAACAATGCCGAAACAAAACAAAACATGTTTCTATGCAACAATTTTGGGAGTCATGCAGTCTTCGCAAGAGTTTTCAAAACCAGTATTAGCACATGTTCGCGCGTGGAAGTGTCTTGACGGGCATGTTGAGAGTAAATAGCTGTGGTCACCAATAAAACGTATTTCTGTGGCCTTCAGGTTCATAAACTTCTTGGTCTCCACGCTCAAGTTTGGACTGAGTTTCAGACTTGGGTTCAGCTACATGTTTTTTTGGTTCAAGGTTCATGGGTTTGGGGGTTTACGCCTCACCGATGTTCTGGCCTTAAAATTTACTTTTTGTTGTTGGTTCAGGATCATAGATTATTAGGGTTTCAGGTTTCAGGCTCATATATTTCTAGGAAGTAAAGGTTCCCAGACTACTTCGGAGCGTTAAATTTTATTTATTGGAGTTTGAAGTTTCAGATTTTTTTTGGCTCAGGTTCCTGGAGGTTTGGATCTCCAGGTTTATGTTTTTTTGTTCATACACTTTGGGGAGTGTACCGTTCAAGGCATCTAGATTTTTGGACCTCATTGTTAATTGATTTTGTTGTTCCAATGTTCATCGTTTTTTTGGTTTTGAACGTGATCGATTTTTGGGCTTCAAGGATGATTTTTTTGAGGTTTCAGATTCATATTTTTTGTAAGGGCTTTCAACTTTTGGAGCAGTAAGTAAGGCTTTGTTTTTTTAAAACTTGGGTTTCAAGTTCTCAGAATTTTTGAGTTTCCTTAAAGTTCATATTTTTTGGGCCTTAAGTTTTATAGATTCTTGGGCCTTCTGGTAAATCGATGTGTGTGGGGTCTAAGGTTCATAACATGTTGGACCTTTAGCATCATAGATGTTTTGGGTTTGAGGCTCACATTTTGAGGGCTTTAGCATGTTTCGTCTTTAAATGAATTTCATAGTTTGTTAGGCCTTACGGTACATAGTTTCGTGATGTTTCGTGGGGTCCCCTGTTCATCACATTTTGGCTCTTAAGCTTCATAGATGTTTAAGGTTTGAGGCTCACATGCTTTTGGGGTTTG
Source organism: Cladocopium goreaui (assembly GCA_947184155.2). Classification (NCBI taxonomy): domain Eukaryota; class Dinophyceae; order Suessiales; family Symbiodiniaceae; genus Cladocopium; species Cladocopium goreaui. The sequence goes on from CAMXCT020001217.1 coordinate 47,216, forward strand.
GGGCCTCTATTTTTTTGGGTAAAGGCTATTAAGTCTTTCAAAATCCTAGATTTTTGAGCCTTGCTATCAATAGATTTCAAGGGCTCAAGGTTCATAATCTTGTTGGGACTAAAACTTGATAGATGTTTGAGGTGTGCGACTGCGACTCACACGTTTGAACGGTTTTGGGTTCATAGATTTTGCGCCTCAAAGTTCATCGACTTTCCCGTAAAATCTACACACCAAGTCTTCAGGCAACGGCTGGTCTACCCGCCAACTTTGGCCAACAGCAGCCCTGCCCCTCAACACATGTTTTTCCTGGGAGAACAAAATCGTGAACACATGTGAAACGTAAATGAAACAAGTCAACACAGCTTGAATACAGATATATGCCCCAACACTATAGTTTCAGTTAGAACATTTGTGAGGCAGCAAACATGTTGAACAATGTCAAAAGACAACAAAAATCTAACAAATCAAAATAACAAACAAAAGCAACAATGGCATTAAACGAAAAACGCCAAAAATAGCAACTGATCTTTGCCCAAACACTAGTTTTCAATTCAGGAAACTTTCGGCATTTAAAAACAGCAAAGAAATAGATAAAACAATCAACACAAAATAAGCAGGCCGAAAAACATCAGACCAGTCAAAAGGAAGAAACTGAGAAGCTGAAGCCCAAAAACTATCGCATTTGCAGGCCCAGAAATCGATGAACATTGAAACTAAAACTCTTTGAATCTGACGCCCCAAACAAAAATGAACCTTGCTTCCTTGACGCTGAAAAAGTCTATCACCCTTAAGGCCCAAGCATGTCTGAACCTTAGCCCCAGAAGAACATCAGCCTTGAATCTACAAAACTATGAGCCTCAACCCCCAAAAAATGATCGAAACTTACTAAAACAAGCATGTTTTTTTTTCAAATAGCGTTAAGTCCCAAACAAAAACTTAAGGCCTTCAACCCTATTTGGGTCTTACGAATCTGTGGGGATTAGCCTTACGGTTTATATTTTCGTGGGCCTTAATAGATGTTTGTCTTTGGAGTTGAAGGCTCACATATTTTTCGGGCTTGGGGCGTACATTTTTTCGGGCGATTAAGGCTCATGAATGTTTGGCCTTGAAGTTTCAAAGATTGTTTGGGCCTTAGGGTTCATAGATAGATCTATTTTTTCTTTTGTTTTTTTGGGGCCTCAAGCTTCATACTTCGATGTTCGGGGTTGAAGTCTCATAAAATCTTTAGCCTTAAAACATTGCAACATGTTTTGCGCCTCATAGATTTGTGGGGTCTCAGCTTCATAAATCATCAGGCGTAAAGCATGGTTCCATCTTGGTCTGGTGCTTTGTGTCTGTTTGTGTTTTTTCATACTTTCCTTTTTTGGTGCCCCAATTTCCTGAATTGAAAATTTAGTATTTTGGCATAGATTCGTCCTTTTCCTGTTATTTCTATTTTTGTTTGATTCTTTTGGGCCCAAATTGAAATACAGCATTGGGCCATAGATCTGTATTCAAACTTTGCTGTCTTTTTTTCCCCAGGTTCTTCCACAGAGATGGCAACACGCGTTTGCAGATAGAAGAGAATATCTCTTGAGGGGCAGGGCTGCTGTTGGCCAAAGTTGGCGGGTAGACCAGCCGTTGCCTGAAGACTTGGTGTGTAGATTTTACGGGAAAGTCGATGAACTTTGAGGCGCAAAATCTATGAACCCAAAACCGTTCAAACGTGTGAGTCGCAGTCGCACACCTCAAACATCTATCAAGTTTTAGTCCCAACAAGATTATGAACCTTGAGCCCTTGAAATCTATTGATAGCAAGGCTCAAAAATCTAGGATTTTGAAAGACTTAATAGCCTTTACCCTAAAAAATAGAGGCCCCAAACCCCAAAAGCATGTGAGCCTCAAACCTTAAACATCTATGAAGCTTAAGAGCCAAAATGTGATGAACAGGGGACCCCACGAAACATCACGAAACTATGTACCGTAAGGCCTAACAAAATCTAAGATTTTTGAAGACTTGTGAGCCTTTGCCCCACAAGGTACAGGCCCCAAGCCCCAAAAACATGTGAACCTCAACTCCCAAACATCGATGAAGTTTAAACCCCAAACCCAAGAACCTTAAACCTACACAACTATAAGGTCCAACAGTGTGTAATGTGATATGTTCAGACTCAACATTGTTGAGCTCAACCCCCTAAAAAAACATAAATAATTAATTAAACCGGTAAGCCTTCAAACGCAAATACTGGTGCTACTTAGAGCCACCCAAAAAATATGAACATTGCACCCCCACAAGTCTATGAACCGTAAGGCCCAGAATTTATGAGCTTGAAACCCCAAAAATCTATGATGTTGAAGCCCCAAACAAAAGCGAGACCTTAACGCTCCAAAATCTATAAGGCTTTAGATCGCCCCAAAAAATATGAACCTGAATCCCCAGAAAATTCAACCTTGAGGCCCAAGAAAGTATCAAGCTGGAGGCCAAAAGATCTATGAACATTGGATACCAAAAATCTAGGAACCCAAAGGTTCAAAACTCTTAAAAAAAACGAATCTACAAAATCCATCTGAAACTAAAACGATGTCTGTTTTGTTGGATGTTTTTTTTCAACTTTTTGCTCGAGGTTTTCAGCTGGAATTGAACGAAGATCACGTTCAAAACCAACTTCGGGGTAATTTCTTGTTTTGAGGAGGTTTTGCATGAAAAAACCTCAAGTCACTATCAGTTCCAGCTGAAAACCTCGAGCAAACTTGCATACAGTTGCATGGAATTCTTCAGATAAAATTGGATACACATTGAACACCAAGAAAAACACTAGTACTTGGTAGGCAACCATTCCAACATATTCCATCATCCTGAAATCACAGAGTTGGATGCCATGACATGTCCAAAACCACCAGTGAAAACTTGAAAATACGTTTCAATCCTTGAATTGTGAGTATTTTTTTTAATCATTAAAGTCACCAGTGAAAACTTGAAAATATGTTTCAATCGCTGAATTTTCAATTATTTTGTCAAAATCATTAAAGTCACCAGTGAACACTTGAACATACTGTTCAATCCTTGAATTGTGAGTAGTTCTTTGAAATCATTAAAGTCACCAGTGAAAACTTGAAAATGTGTTTCAATCGCTGAATTTTCAATTATTTTGTGAAAATCATTAAAGTCACCAGTGAACAATTGAAAATATTTTTCAATCCTTAGTCCGTATGTTTTTTAAAAATCACTAAAGTCACCAGCGAACACTTGAAAATACTCTTCAATCCTTTGAAGTCACCAGTGAAAACCTAGAAATCCGTTTGAAATCTTTGAATTGTCCGTGATTTCTTTTGAAATCCTTAAAGTCACCAGTGAAAACTTGAAAATACGTTTCAATCCTTGAATTGTGAGTATTTTTTGTGAAATCAATAACGTCACCAGTGAACACTTGAAAATACTGTTCAATCCTTGAATTTTCCGTGATTTTGTTGAAAATCATTAAAGTCACCGGTGAAAACTTGAAAATACCGTTAAATCCTTGAATTTTCCATGTTTTTTTTAAATTATTGAAGTCACCAGTGAAAACTTGAAAATATTGTTCAATCCTCAAAATTTCTGTGATTTTTTGGAAATCAGTGCAATCACCAAGAAAAACTCGAAAATAGTTGTCAAACCTTGAATTTCCTTGATGATTGTTTAAAAACATTGATTTCATTGGAAAATATGCAAATCAACGATTTCCGACGAACCCCGAACGAACCCCGAACGAACTCCGAACGAACTCCGACGAACTCGAAGCTTAGCGTTCAACATCGTTCAACAAAAAAGGTTTTTCAAGTTTTTGCTCGAGAAAATCAGCTGGAATTGCGTGGAATTCATGCCCAAAACCAACAAAATGTGGATGATTTTGATAATTTTGAGCCTATTTGGCATGAAAAAACACAAATTCTCTATCAATTCCAGCTGATTTTCTCGAGCAAAAACGCTTAAACACTTAGCGCAAAGGAGTTCCGACGAACTCCGACGAACTTAAGCAATTTTATTGACATTAACTTTTTTCAATGACATTAAGTTACTTTTGGAACGCTAAGCTTCGAGTTCGTCGGAGTTCGTTCGGGGTTCGTCGGAAATCGTTGATTTGCATATTTTCCAATGAAATCAATGTTTTAAACAATCATCAAGGAAATTCAAGGTTTGACAACTATTTTCGAGTTTTTCTTGGTGATTGCACTGATTTCCAAAAAATCACAGAAATTTTGAGGATTGAACAATATTTTCAAGTTTTCACTGGTGACTTCAATAATTTAAAAAAAATCATGGAAAATTCAAGGATTGAACGGTATTTTCAAGTTTTCACCGGTGACTTTAATGATTTTCAACAAAATCACGGAAAATTCAAGGATTGAACAGTATTTTCAAGTATTCACTGGTGACTTTATTGATTTCACAAAAAATACTCACAATTCAAGGATTGAAACGTATTTTCAAGTTTTCACTGGTGACTTTAAGGATTTCAAAGAAATCACGGACAATTCAAAGATTTCAAACGGATTTCTAGGTTTTCACTGGCGACTTCAAAGGATTGAAGAGTATTTTCAAGTGTTCACTGGTGACTTTAATGATGTTAACAAAATAATTGAAAATTCAGCGATTGAAACCTATTTTCAAGTTTTCACTGGTGACTTTATTGATGAAAAATATTCACAATTCAAGGATTGAAAAGTATTTTCAAGTTTTCAGTGGTGGCTTTAATGATTTCAAAGAACTACTCACAATTTAAGGATTGAACAGTATTTTCAAGTTTTCACTGGTGACTTTAATGATTTCAAAGAACTACTCACAATTTAAGGATTGAACAGTATGTTCAAGTGTTCACTGGTGACTTTAATGATTTTGACAAAATAATTGAAAATTCAGCGATTGAAACCTATTTTCAAGTTAATATGTTGGAATGGTTGCCTACCAAGTACTAGTGTTTTTCTTGGTGTTCAGTGTGTATCCAACTTTATCTGAAGAATTCCATGCAACTGTATGCAATTTTGCTCGAGGCCTTCAGCTGGAACTGATAGTGACTTGAGGTTTTTTCATGCAAAACCTCCTCAAAGCAAGAAATTACCCCGAAGTTGGTTTTGAACGTGATCTTCGTTCAATTCCAGCTGAAAACCTCGAGCAAAAAGTTGAAAAAAACATCCAACAAAACAGACATCGTTTTAGTTTCAGATGGATTTTGTAGATTCGTTTTTTTTAAAGAGTTTTGAACCTTTGGGTTCCTAGATTTTTGGTATCCAATGTTCATAGATCTTTTGGCCTCCAGCTTGATACTTTCTTGGGCCTCAAGGTTGAATTTTCTGGGGATTCAGGTTCATATTTTTTGGGGCGATCTAAAGCCTTATAGATTTTGGAGCGTTAAGGTCTCGCTTTTGTTTGGGGCTTCAACATCATAGACTTTTGGGGCTTCAAATTCGCAGATTTTGGGCCGTAAGCTTCACATATTTTTCGGGGCTTACGGTTCTCAGACTTGTGCGGTGTGAGGCTCATACATTTTTAATCCGTAAGTTGCAGAGATAATTTGGGCTTAGAGGCTCACATAATTTTAAGGGTCACGGGCGATTTTTGTGGTGGTCAAAGTTAAAAGACATTTATATAGTACGTGTTCAAAAAGCATAGTTTTTTGGGCCTTATGGTTGTTAGATTTGTGGGGTTTAAGGTACAAATTTGTTGGGCCTTAATCTTTATAGATGTTTGGAAGCCGTTTGCCCGAATAATTGATCTGTAAAGCCTATGAACCTTGTGGCGGGCCGTCTATGAGCCGTAAATCCTATAAACATTAAGCCGCGCAAATTTATGAGCCATAAGAAGTACGAACCCCAAAATCGATCTTCAAAAATACTTACACACATATGGAACTTAAAGAATCTATGAGACTAAAAAGTTATAAACCCCAAAACTCTATCAACATGAAGTCCCCAAAAAGATGAAACGTGGGACCTTAACGCTCCAAAATATTTAGGTGTTGAAAACAACAAAATGTGAAGCTGAAACCTCTAAAGATTCAACCTTGGGGCCCAAGAAGAATCAACAGAACTCGGGGCCAAAAAAGTCTACGAACATGGGGGCCAAAAATCTATGAACGTAAAGGTCCAAAAAGCTTGAGATGCAAGAACCAAAAATCCTATGAATCTGAATCCCAGAAATCTATCAGGGTAAAGCCCATCAATAATAAATATGAATGAACAAACTAAATCTGCGAACCTTCAGGCCAAACAAATGTCTCTTCGTGTGCGACTTCTCGAATTACCAGGAGTTGTTTCATCGTGCAATGGTTCATGCTCCACGCAAACATATGGTTTCCAAGACCGTTCTCAAAAAAGAGGCAAAAAAAAAACAATCATATCACATTACCCATGATATCATATCATATCAGATCATTGTACATGAAAACACTCAAATAAAGTCAAAACAAGGAGAAAAACAGGCAATCAATGTAAGACAAACTAGATCAAACAGAATCGATCTCCAAGAAACCAGTGTGCCTTTTTTTGTTGTTTGTTTCTTGTTGTATTTCACTGACCTGTATCTTGGGTCGAGAGGTGTTTTGGGATGTAAGGTTAGATAGTTTTGGGGTTGCGGCCTGTATTTTGTTGGTGGTGAGGGCTTGTAAGTGATTTGTTTTGAACTTTCATAGAGTTTTTGGGCCTTAAATACCATTCATGCATTTGTGGGATGCAAGGTTCATAATTTTTCAGGCATGAAGCTTTACAGACGTTTGGAGTTTGAGGCTCAAGTGTGTTTGAGATTCTTGGCTCATAGATTGCGCGCCACAAGGTTCATAGGCTTTGGCTCTGGGACATACATTCTTCCGGCAATGGCTGGTCTTCATCCCAACTTTGGCCAATGGCTGACCTACCCCTCAATACATATTCCCCTCTGCAAACACATGTTGTCATGTGTGGAAAAACCCGGGAAAAATAGAATAAACTAAACAAACAAAGACCTAAAAGAACAAGCTAGAAAGGTTGAATACAGATCGATGCCCCAATACTAGCTTTTAACGAGGAAAAATGTGGGTCCAAAACCATCAAACAAATTGATCAACATACAAAGGACATTCAAAAAACCGGCCGATCTTTGTCCAAATACTAGTTTGCAATTACGGGAAATTTGGGGCACCCCAAAGAATCCAAAAAATACGTGTAACAATTCAAAAAGGACAAGCAAAAGGAGACCAAGATGACACCATATGACACCCTTTGTTGAAAAGCACTGAACACGAATAAACTATGAACCAGGCCTATATATTATATTGTTTTTTTTGAGGTAAAGGCAAAGGCTCATAAATGTTTGGTCTCAAAGTTTCAGAGAATTCTTAAAGATTTGCAACTCATAGATTTGTGGGCTTAAAATTCAGTCTTGTTGGGTGTCCAGCTTGATAGATTATTTATGATGTTTGGGGCCTGGGGTTGAAAGCTCACATGATTTTTTTTTTGGCCAAGGCTTCCAAGGGTTTGCCCTGAGACAGGAAACAAACGATAAACATGATTTGGTGTTTGCGGCCTGTATTATTTGGGGGTGAAGGGTCGTGGATGTTTAGTCTCAAGATATTGCGACTTTTCTTGGACCTGGTAGATTTGTGGGGTTTAAGGTTCATTGATTATTGGGCCTGAAGTTTCTTCATGTTTGGGGTTGAATGCTCCCATAATTTCCAGTTTTGTGGCCTATGTTTTCGGGAAAACTCATATGCATATATATATATATAAATGTCTAGTCGTAGAGTTTCCACTTTTTTGGATCTTACTGTGCATAGACTTCTGAAGCTTAAGTTTCATACATTTCTTGGCCTTGCATAGATGTTGGGACTTGCCGGTGACCTTCTTTGGGGTTTGAATTCTCATAGTTTGTTTGCGGCTTAACGCTGATTAAGAAAGCAAACGAATTAGCCGATCATATTTTTGTGGGTGAAGGCTCACAGATTTTGCGGATTTAAGGCTCATGTTCTTTTGGGCCTAAGGTTCAGACATGCTTGGGCCTCAAGGTTGATAGACCGTTTCAGTCAGCATCAAACTTTATGTTCTTGGTAGTCATTCATCGATTTCTGGGTAGCTTTTGGGCTTCAGGTTCATAGTTTATTCGTTTTCAGTGTTTTTCAAAAAAAGGTGTCATATGGTGTCATCTTGGTCTCCTTATCTTGTCCTTTTTGAATTGTTACAAGTATTTTTTGGATGCCCCAAATTTCCCGTAATTGAACACAGGTCTCCGGGTTTCTTTTATTGTGTTTGCATTGTTATTTTTTCTAAGTGTCACTTGTGTAGTTTCGATGTGTTTTTAGTATTGAGGCTCTGTATTCAGACTATCTGGTTTATATGTTTTCTTTTTCCCAGGTTTTTCCGCAGAGGACAGCATGCATTATATAATGGAGGAGAATATGGATTGAGGGGTAGGTCAGCCATTGGCCAAAGTTGGGGGGTAGACCAGTGGTTGCCCAAAGAATTGGTGTGTAGACCCAGGAGGAGTAGTCTGTAAACTTTGAGGCGCAAAATCTACAAGCTGTAAACCTTCAAAACGTGTCAGGCTTAACCCTCAAACATCTATGAAGATTGAGGCCTGAAAACCTATGAACCTTGAGCGCTGAGCACCACAAATCCATGGACCGCAAGGCCCAAAGATCTTCGAATTGTTGAAACTAAACATGTTTGAGTCTTTACCTGGCTGCACACTCCAAATCTATGTGAGCCCTAAACCCCAAACATTGACCTAGCAGAATCTTAAAGCTTAAGCTCCGAGACTTTGGCATCCTAGAATCCTGAACCATAAGCTCAGATACCTGGACCTTATCAGCAAACTCGGTATGGAAGACAGATCAGCTTGGGTGTAGACCAGCAGCCCGTGGCTTAGCCCAAGAACAAATAATCAGAAATACAACCAATATCAAACAGTCGCCTAAAAACCAATAAACACAAGAATCCCTCGACGTAATGTCACCCGCAAAAAAGACTTCGTGCCCGTAACCTCGCAAAAAAGTCTGGATTTAAAAAAGTACAGAGTGCGTCAGTGCGTGGACCTGGCGTGAGCCCGTTGACCACTGCAAAACCTTATGGTTGATTTTATAAGCCCGTTTCACGGGAAATGGTTGGGTTCAAAGGGAGTGGGGAAGTGGCCATCCTACCCCAAGCCACCCACAACGGGTAGGGACACCAGGGTCACCCAGGTGGCAAAACTGGGGCGTGAGAAAAAATGCGCGAGTCTGCAGCACCTTTCTTTTTTTTTGGATTTGTGGCCTCAAGGAGCTATCTCATACATAATTTCATTGGATCAACATTTGTTTGCAAGAATCCAACCTTAGCGTCAAATCCACCCGTAATCACCCGTAAATCCCTTACGAACCCGTAACCTCGCGAAAAAACCCAGATAAAGAGGTAAAGTTCCGGTTGTTTGTATAACCAATTTACTTTTTGGGAAATGACGCAATCTTGTTGACGCCCTCAATTTTTGATTTATTTCCGGCTGCCCCGTGCCCAGGCAGATGGAAAGTGACAAGAAGCTGAAGAGAAGGCACGGGTTGAAAAACTTGGGCCTGAGAACAATGCCTGAAGAGAGCCAAACAGATCCACATGTTCTTTGGATGAATCCCTTCTAGATCCTCTGGGGTTAAATACCTGGTCCCAAGGTCCCAGATTTGTATGAGATGCTTGTTGACCTGCGGATCCTGGGGGAGGTGGCAGGTTTAACCGGGCCAACCATAAGCACTAAAATTGCAAAATTTCAGGCCAGTTGTTCTTCATTAAGACCCTTATTTAAAATTGTTGTTTTTGAACCATTTTTGCATCCACAAAGGGGGGTCCCCTTGAAGTCCACCGATGTAGCCTGTTTTGCATGGTTTGCGGGTCTCCGAGCTTGCTCCGTGTTTTGGTTCTCCGGGGTAAATACCTGGGCCCAAGGTTCATGCATGTTTTAGTGAAAACATCATAATCATTCATGCCATCTGGAAAAACAGACACCATCAGACACCAGGTGTGTCTGACAGTACTGTGTTTGATCATCATTTTCCCGTTACAGAAACATGTGCGTGTATATCCTATATCTATATAGTGCATTATAGTGCAACATCCACAGTGGTCATATGCAGTCATCATTTTTCTTCACCGTTTGTCAAGGACAGGGGTTAAAAACCTATGATGCAACATTCCAAGTGTTTTTGAAGTTTGTTTTGTCACAGGGGTGAAAAGCTGGTGGCCAAACATCTTTAAAGATTTCTCTGTTCACGAGGCCCGGTGTCTGAAAACCTAGGGCCCTTGATTTCGACATCAAACCAGACTACCATCATTGCAGGTGGTGAATTGCTGAGTCTAAGGTTTTGCCCATATGTTTCAGCCACCACTCCGGTGGTAAAAAAAGGTGGCACCAGCCTCAGGTTTTAAGACAGGGGCACCAGACCCCTATTACAAGATATGTCTAAAAACCCGTTTGATTTGTTCCCATTATACAAACATGTGTATATGCATATTCTGTGTATATGTATGCACTGTATATATATATATGCATACATATCGATATAGATACATTTATGAATACATATCTATCATGCAACATCTACAATGGTCACATGCAGTATCATGCAGTCATCCACAGGGGCTAAAAACCTATGATGCAACATTCCCAGTGTTTTTCAAGTTTGTTGTGTCACAGGGCTGAAAACCTGGTGGCCCAACATTTTCAAAGATTTCTCTGTTAACGAGGCCCGGTGTCTGAAAACCTAGGGACTGAGATTTTGATAAAAAATCACATTACCATCATTGCACGGGCTGAATTCCTGAACCCAAGGTTTTGCCCAAACCACTCCGGTGGTAAAAAGGGTGGCACTAGCCCCAGGTTCTAACCCAGGGACGCCCAACCCCTATGTATTTTATTGTCTTATCGGTTCATGTTTTTTTGTTTGATGTTTCTCCCATAGATTGTCACCTATGTTCCAAAACCTTGACTGTAAATCACCGGTCACTGCTGTAATTTGAAAATATCCGAAAGATTTCGAAAGCTACAATACAGTATCTCCCATAAGCTATGATTCACGCCTCCTGCAGAACTCGACTGTGCAGGTCCGCACTGCTTCCAAGAAACACAAATGGAGGTGGAAACAAGCATAGCTTGAGGCTCGCTCAGTGCCGGAACTGTGGCAACCAGACCTTACAAGGCGTTTTACAAATCTAGAGCAGACTAGCAGAGGAAGACAATCGGAGAGGAGCAGGCAAGCTAATAACTCTTCAATGCGATCGAATAGTTTGCACAGCATTACTTTACTACATGATTTTATTTTTTAATTTGCTCTCTACTGAAGGAAGCACCGACGTCTTTCTGGGGCCTGCTGCATTTTCTGTCCAAACAATGAAAGAGAAATAAAAGGACCGGACAACCCCACAAGTCAACTTCTTCCAATGATGAGCCAGAAATGTTGTAGCGGGGATGGGGAAGGAAAGACAAAGGAGGTGGAGGAAAGATGGTGTGTGACAAAGTTGTGTGTGTGAAAGACGGTGTGGTGAAAGATGGTGTGTGACAAAGATGGTGTGGTGAAGATGGTGTGTGAAAGATGGTGTGTGGAAGATGGTCTGTGACGGTGTGTGAAAGATGGTGTGTGTCAAAGATGTGGTGTCAAAGATGGTGTGTGAAAGAGGGTGTTTGACAAAGTGGTGTGTGAAAGATGGTGTGTGAAAAAGTTGTGTGAAAGATGGTGTGTGACAAAGTGGTGTGTGAAAGATGGTGTGTGAAAGGTGGTGTGTGACAAAGCTGTGTGTGAAAGATGGTGTGTGACAAAGTTGTGTGTTAAAGATGATGTGTGTGAAAGATGGTGTGTGACAAAGTTGTGTGTGAAAGATGGTGTATGAAAGATGGTGTGTGACAAAGTTGTGTGTGAAAGATGGTGTGTGACAAAGTGGTGTGTGAAAGCTGGTGCGTCAAAGATGGTGTGAAAGATGGTGTGTGAAAGATGGTGTGTCAAAGATGGTGTGAAAGATGGTATGTGACAAAGTGGTGTGACAAAGATGATGTGTGAAAGATGGTGTGTGACAAAGTGGTGTGTCAAAGATGGTGTGTGTGACAAAGTTGTGTGTGAAAGATAGTGTGTGAAAGGTGGTGTGTGACAAAGTTGTGCGTGAAAGATGGTGTGCTGAGGAGACGCCGGAGACTTATGAAGTTATAACATAAGTTAGAATTAAGTTATCTTGAGTGGTTCCTAAGTCCTCTTGTAACTTTTATAACTTTTCGATGTTTTTTTTGCATTTTTGTGATGATTATTTCAGGGATTTTCTGATGTTTTAAAGTAACAGTGTACGTTAAATTTGGAGGGGGGAGACACGGCAATGGTGTAGCAACAACCCTTTATTTTATCTCCACTACAAGCAACGCGGAGCACAAAATGGCTACGACAGATACCGTTCAAGTTCCGCAGACAGGTGCAAGGAAAAAATGCAGCTTCACGAAACGATGTACTGACTCAAAACATAAATCAAAATCGAACGCTGCAGGTGCATAATGAGTTTCATTCTATATACCTCTGTGGTTTTCGAACAATTTGGGAACCGACATGTATGAAAAGGCATGAGTGTTTTTTCACCGAAATCCGTCTGTGCCCTTGACAATATCCTATCGTTCTGCAACATGATCCGGAAAGCGGATGTCCATAAAATCATATATGAATCCCTGTCGCGGATAACCGCGGATAATCCCGTGCCCAAACCCGCGGATAACTTTTCCCCACAAGCTTAAGATTATATTTAAATCCGCGGATAATGCCGGCTAACATGAAACGCCGCGGATAACCGCGGATAATCTCACGCAGCACAAAAATCCTGCGAGGCCCCAGACAGACGTAAAATTTCAACCGTGCTACCTAAAATGGCCAAAGCACGCTCTATCCACAAAACTTCGCGCAGACCCAGGCGGGAACGCAGACAAGGCAACAAGTTTAATAACATTTGCTCCCCCTTTTTGACCTCTGAGACATGGTCGTAAGCTTGACACCGCACCCTATCCCAGTCGTCATTCCACACAGGAATGTGCACAGGAACAACTAAAGCCAAAAGTCTTTCCAGCTGCTTTAAGCGCAGCTCTTTTTTTTTATTATGGGTTGAACGACTGGATGCCTCAAATACCCGAAGGTACCGGACACCGCAGCCAACGGGACATGATCAATTCATGTTTTCACGCACAGTGGCCCTGACCCGGGCCATGTGGTGAAGAACCGCTCTATCATAGGCATCACACCCACGTGTGGGCCAAGCAAGACGATTTTGCAATTCATCTTCAGGGACCTCAGGGCGGCCGGAAGACAACTGTTCGGCGGAGCAATGCCAGGAGAGATGTTCCCAGACAGGTGGGATTTGCTCACCGCAAAAGGGACATTGTTCCCTCACTTCGTGTCCACGCTTTAAGCGCAGCTCTGCATAATGGGGTAATGAAAGTAGCCCATTTAAAAAAAAGTGAGACGCCACAACCGGTTTCCAACTTGAGCCTTAACTTTCTACGGCAAAAACACTATGACCACATCAACCCTTCATCAACCAAATCACACTTTCAACTCAAAGCAACTTACAAAAAACGTCGAAATTTCCACATTTTGAAAAAAGCTAAGTCCCCTTGTAACTTTATTTCACCCTGTTGCATAACACTACTTATAAGTCCATAAGTCCATCCTAAGTTCACTCAGGTGAATACAACTTATGAAACTACTTAGCTAATTGCATCCTGACTTATCCATCGCTAACTTACGTTATAACTCGTGTTATAACTCCATAAGTCTCACGCAATGCCTCAGTGAGAGCGAGCCCAGAACTCCTCCAGGAGGCTCTGTGTGGTGCGCCTGCCACACGCCAGCCAGCAGCGGCCCAGCGGCGGCCACGCGCGCCGCAGGTCGTCCAGGAGGCTCTGTGCACTGCGCTTGCCACACGAAGGCAGCAGCTCCTCCAGGAGGCTCTGTGTACTGCGCCTGCCAAGCGAGCTCTGTGTACTGCGCCTGCCATGCGAAAGCAGCCCAGCGGGGGCGCGCCGCAAGTTGTCCTGGAGGCTCTATAATGTACTGCGCCTGCCACGCGAAAGGCAGCCGCGGCCCCAGCGGCGGCCACGCGCGCCACAGCTCCTCCAGGACGCTCTCTGTGCTGCGCCTGCCACGCGAAAGGCATCCAGGACGCTCTGTGTACTGCGCCTGCCACCCGAAAGGCAGCCGCGGCCCCAGCGGCGGCCACGCGCGCCGCAGCTCCTCCAGGACGCTCTGTGTACTGCGCCTGCCACGCGAAAAGCAGCCGCGGCCCCACCGCCGGCCACGCGCGCCGCAGCTCCTCCAGGACGCTCTGTGTACTGCGCCTGCCACCCGAAAGGCAGCCGCAGCTTTCGAACATGTGGGTTGATGAGGTGTGAGGAGCTTTGAATGAGTTGTGAGGAGCTGCACCTGCCACGAGAAAGGCAGTCTGCTGACCACGGAGAAGTGGAGCTGTGATGAGTGGTGATGTGATAAGTGATGTGAGAGGTGAGGATGTGATAAGGGAGGTGTGAGAAGTGAGGTGTGAGAAGTGGAGCTGTGATGAGTTGAGCTGTGATGAGTGGATGGTGAGAAGTTGGGCTGTGATGAGTTGATGGTGAGAAGTGGAGCTGTGATGAGTCTTGATGGTGAGAAGTGGGAGGAGCTGTGATGAGTTGAGCTGTGATGAGTGGATGGTGAGAAGTGGAGCTGTGATTGGATGCTGTGATGAGTTGAGCTGTGATGAGCTGAGCTGTGATGAGCTGATGAGAAGTGGAGCGGTGATGAGTTGTGATGAGAAGTGGAGCTGTGATGAGTGAGGTGTGATTTGATGAGGGAGGTGTGATTTGGGAGGAGGGAGCGGCGGGAGCGGCGGGAACCGGAAGAGGAGCAGCGGGATCCAAGCGAAAAAACAAGAACCCCACACAGTGATGTGGGGAATAAATCAGAATATTCAGAATACATGCAAAAGCAGAGCAACTACAGCCCAGCTAACTGTTGCATGGCATGCTTGAACTCACTGTAACCAGCGTTTTAGAGTCACCCAAAAAAAACTGTCCTCTTCATGTTTTGTCTGATTCCCAATTGTAAAGTATGCAGTATTTACTCCGAGAGCCCAACCATTTGCCAGAGCAATCAGGTTAGCAGAAACGTAGCCAAATATCTCAACCAGGGCTACCACATGGGCCAACCTTAGCACTTCCAGGGCTGCAGAGTAGCTCGTCGTATACTGTCACTTCTTCCCCCTTGTCGGTGCTGTACTGTTCGAAGGAAATTCGCATGTGATTAGCAAAACAAGGTGACTGCAGCAGTGCTGTGGTCTGCTTTCTTTGCGGACATGTATGCTGCATGCTGTAAGGCTAAGAAACACTGCAAATCGAGAACCGACAGCTTCACGTGCGAGATCTGGATAGTCTGGGAGTGGAATGCCTCTCCTCTTCTGAATCTAGGCTGTGAAATCCCGAATTTTGAAATGGAGGCAAGACTCGAAAATACTAGTCCTATGTATCAAATCAAACTGATGTCAGTAAATGTTCGGTTTCAGAGAGAAACGTTGTAAGATCATACATAGCGCACAACGTCAGTGGCATCTTGCGCTCAAACACGTTAAATGCGTCCTGATCAGCGCAACCAAGCCTCAGAATGTTGCCAGGAGTCAGGAACATATTCTCACTTTCCCATCAATTCCAAAAGGCAGTATCTGTTTCAGGACCTGGTATCAACGTGTATCAACCACTTTCTAGGGTTTCCACAAAGGACATTGCTCCTTTGCACTTTCATAAAAGGAATGTCCACTCACATAGAAGGAACAAGAATGAAAAACATCTGCTCAACTACAGTACGAGTAAGGATCAGTAAGGCAGAAACGTGAAAGAAACATCAGGCACAGATCAACTTATCGACTTGCTCAAACAGACCAAGCAGCTTTCCTGCATGAACAAAGCAGTGCAAGCACATGCCACTCCTGCAAACGCCATGACGACGCCTGCCAGGTTTTATGCACAAAGGATGCACAAAGGTCATCAAAGCTCTGCTGTGTTCGACCGTGGATTCCGAGTCTTACCTGTTACTGTTCTTGTATCAACTCACTCAGTCGCGCCTGTTGACCAACCATGCTGTGCGAAGAGACAAGGCAAAGTCAAGAGTCCAACATTCATGGTAAAATTGACCACCGTGAACGTGGCCTCTGCCCCTGTCCTTATACATCCAAAAGACTTACTGCTTGAGCATTGACATCTATAAACCATGGTGGCAAGCACGGGTCACAATCAAAGTTTGTGCCATTTCTCTGAGGACACATCATGAGGTTTCCGTCTTCCATCCATGGCCCTGCAGTCAAGAAATTTGCGACACAAATTGCCGTGAGCTCAACAGGGTGTCGCAGAAAGGAAGGCAGGAGAAGTAATATTCAGCCATGGCCGCCCCAAAACTTTCACACAAAAAGGATGGTGTTTTTTCCAAGACAATCTCAGAAAAAAAACACCTGAAGTGTTTTTCCAAGACAATCTCAGAAAAAAAACGCCTGAAGTGTGTAATGAAAGTATCATTGAAACTTTAAATTGATGCCTACACCACAGTGCCACAGACCTGATTTTCCAAACCAAACGTCTCAAAAGTTACTCCGGCAAGAGACCCCAAACAGTGTGGGGGGTAAGAAGTCAATGTACCAAATACAAGCAAGAGCAGCTATGGAACAGCAACAGATCAGGTCAGACCTTAGCGCAATTGCAGCAGCAGGACCTTCTATATAGATCAATATAGAGGAGCTCACAAGATCTTCATACAAAACTTCCTATGGGCATCCCAGAAGAACTTGCAGACAAGCACCAGCACAGAGCACCTTCAAGATCTTAATGCAAGGACCTCTTGAGGAGGGTTTCAACAAGATCTACACAAGATCTGCTCACAAGGGCCTGCACAAGATAACGCAAGGACTTCTTAGAGGATTGCACCAGGATCCCTACAAGTTCTTCTCACAATGAACTGTAAAAAACCTTGACCAAGATCTTCCTGCCAGGACCCATAACAAGAATTTCCCAAGAGCATCCAGGAAGAGTTTTGATACAACCACCTCTACTTCATTGGCATATGCAAGATCTTCATGCAAGGACTTCGATCTCCACAAGGTCTTCTGACAAGGACCTGTACAAGATCACGCAAGGAGCTAGTAGGGACAGGATTTCCAAAAGAGCTTCTGATAAGATGCAAGGACCCAGGATCTCTAGAAGAGTTTCTGATAATTGCATCATGAAACTCTTGCAAGATCTTCATATAAGGTTCTTCCAGAGAACTCAAAAGATCTCTTTACCAGGATCTTAGGGAATCAGTCAAAATCAGCACCGCGCCAAAACGAGAGCGATCGGACACGCACAAAGTGCCGAGAAGGTTGCGGCGCGAGATCAAAATTCGCACCGCGCCACAGCGAGAGCGATCCGATGCGCACAAAAAGCCGAGATTCGCACCACGCCACAACGAGACGCTCAGACATGCACAAAGTGACGAGAGGGTTGCGAGTTTCAGCTGTCGTGGTCTACAAAGTACTCCGCCACAAAAAATGAGCCGAGGCACTTAGGCCCGCACTTTGCTGGACATCTAATAAGGGCCGTTCATGCGAGAATTTACAATGAAAATGCCCCAGACTCCAGACCTTGAGAACTCCGCGGTGCAGACTTTGTGCAAGCCTGCGCAGTCGAAATGCACATGGACATATCACCAAAACACCCTTACACGAGAATTTACAGTAAAAATGCCGCGCCGCTGATGGAGCACCTGATCTAACCCCGGCCTTTGACACCTACCGTGAGAACCCCTCAGTGTGGACACACTGTTTGGGGAATCAAGCATAATTAAGACCAGTGTCCTTAAACATCCTTAAACTGTGTACCCGTAATGCCGGCTACGCCGGGTCGGAAATTTCAAAACAATGCGACGACTAAATCACTGGCCTACAGGAATATCTGTGAGATTCAGAAACAATAAAAGATTGAGGTCGTGAGGTGCATCAACGAATCAGCACAACGCTTGTTGAGATGCCACTGACATCCACTGACATGACACGAAATCAATACGTCAGTCCATGCGTAAGCGACTACATGAATGGACGCAAGAAAGACCGAAAGAACGAAAAAAGAAAGGGAGGAAGGAAGAAAGGAGAGAAAAAAAGAAGAAGAAAAAAGAAAGGATGAATGAATGAACGAATGAAGGAACGCATGAAGGAATGAAGGAATGAAGGAACAAACATATGAACGAACGAACGAACCAACCAACCAACCAACCAACCAACGAATGAACGAACGAATGAATGAACGAATGAATGAAGAAACGAATACTGAATGGAGAAATGAAAGAACGAAAACATGCAAGAAGGAATGAACGAACGAACGAACGAACGAAGGAAGGAAGGAAGGAAGGCATGAAGGAACGAAGGAACGAAGGAAGGAAGGAAGGAAGGCATGAAGGAACGAAGGAACGAAGGAAGGAAGGAAGGAAGGAAGGAAGGAAGGAATGAAGAAATGAAAGAACGAAAGAGTCAAAGAAGGAATGAACGAATTATATAATGCATGAACAAATGGCTGGACATTGAGATATGAATGATTTGAACGAATTATATAATTAATGCTGAATTGATGACATGAATGAAATGCACGACATGCATAAAGCGCACTAAAGGATATGAAATTCAAATAAAAGGAAATGAAATGAACGAAATGAAACAAAATCAAATGAACATGGCTGAGCATGACGCGATAAATAAAACGAAAACGAAACAAAACGGAAGAAAATGAAGCAATGATTGGGTGAATGAATGAGTGAACCAGTGAATGAACGAGCTAGTTCTCGGTTGAGCTACCCATTCCCTAAGCTAAGGCTTTTCCAAACCACAGTTTTAACTGAATTACTTCTTCACTGAGCCATCTCTTCCCTGAGCCACTCCTTCTCTGAGGCGCCTCTTTTCTCATCTACTTCTTCTCTGAGCTGCCTCTTCTTTTTTTTCAGCACAGCTGTGCCAATGCGCTTCGTCACCTCCGATTACCATTCCGCATAGCAGGAGCGCCCCACCAAATCGACCAACGTGCTCCCAGCGCTGACAATGGGGGTGATTCCGCTCCACTCTGAACGCCTCGGTTCTTTTACGTCTTTTCACTACGTGCACATTTTTCCGACCTCGTCTTCCAAAAGTTGCCCAACCATGCGGTGAGAAGCGCATTTTCAACCAAAATCGGGGTCTTGCTACAGCTTCGTGCACATTTTGTCGACTCCTTTTCCAGATCGAGGCCGAAAACACGCAGAAACAGACCCTCCTACCCTGGGGCCACCGCGCTTGTAAAAACACGGCCATTCACGCACATCCATTGTTTCACCAACAATTTCACAAGCTCCCTGACTGTTTCTGCTCTTTACTGATTCCACCTGCCAACTGCTGTTGCTATCTCTGTGGTTGACATCATCATCATCATCATCATGAGGAGGATGAGGAGGAGGAGGAGAACTGACCATGGACAGAGATTTGCCCGCAACTCCGAAGTCTTGCCAACTAAACTTCCGTTGAACAGAACATGAAAGATTTAATTAGGGAGCATTGCATCATCCTGCTTATTCTCTACATGCTGCATAATGTACAATGTTGTATATGCAAAAGCGTAGTCCTCCTTGCATGCCAGAGTAGATCGCTGTAGTACGGCCACGTTTGAAGGTCCGGGTCAACCCAGGCAAAGGCGCCTGGTGTCGTCTGTGGGCTACCCAGCGGTGAAAGCAAAGCTCGCGGCATCGGCGCATTCCCAGCCTCTTGCATTTTCTGAGATCGAAATGGATCAAAGAACTTCTCCGGAATCACAAAGGTGTCAAACTCGAACTTGTAAAGAGGACCGGAATATACCGGAATACACCAGGCAAACTGTTATTTGTTCTATCCGTCGAATCGAAGTGCTACTTGCATTTACATGTGACTAAATGCTTTTCATGGCAAGCTCGGCTACAACCTTCACTCTTGTGCAAATTGGGCCTGCACTTCCTTGTCATCGATGCTGTGAATCAGCAAAGCATCAGCATTTGCCAGCTTCGGCTCCAAACCTCTGTCCTAAGGACGTGAAAAAGACTTCACGGCTCAATTCTGGACAGGCTTGTCTCCCGCATCACACCGAACCCTCTGCAACGCCAAGGCCGCAAGGGTTGTCCCCCATGATTCCGAGAATATAGTTCTCAATGGGCATGTCATGGGTCATGGTATGCTTTCAGCAAGCATGGTATGACCGGTTTCGACCGGCTTCGGCCAGCTGTGGCCGCTCACTGGCCGGACAAGTGGCAGCAGCTACGGCTCTTGTAGGACTGCTGGCAGATCGTCGTTGTGGGGCGAAGGTCAGGAAAGCGTTCGATGTTCAATTAAAGGGACGAAACTTTTGCATACTTTTGCTACTTTGCATCGCAAACGGCGACATTTTGCCAAGGCGCTTCTGGGTCAAATTGAGCAGTGTCCTGTCAAGAGGCGCCAACTTGGCAGAACAAATCAAGCTCTATTGGTCAATTTCTTGTGATCTCGCACGAGTCGCAAATTTGCCTACTTTTCTGCAATTAAAAACGTGGACTTTCAGTGGGACCTGGTTGAACCAGCATGGCTTCATGCGTCTTCATAATCTTCAGCTAATCAATCCACTAAAGCTCGACAAACTCTCATCCTGCAGTCCTGCGGAGAGGGCTCAGCTGTAGAGGCACTGCTACTGACCGAGACTTCTCGGTTTTCATCTCGGCCCGGATCCATGAATCAATGTCAGTGCTGACAAGCAAAAATGGAAGGTAGATGCCTTACATGTTTTCATGTGCGTTGTATGTATATATACATATCATTACGTATCTGTCTATATATATACGTATATATATACGTATATATATATAATTATATACATATATAATTGTATGTGTATATAATTGTATATATATATAATTATCTATATATATATTATATTATATATTATTGATGACTCCAAAATTGATCACATGAAGCATATTATATTTGGACTTGTACTATATAGAGAGGGAGATGTTACTTCAAGACCAGGCAGTCACGCAGTCTTCCATCACCCATTATCATTCTGTGCTTTGCATGGCCCTTGGAACAGTTTTACAAGTCAAGCCACGCTTGATTTCCGACCAGGACTGATCTGGGAAGCTGCCTGAGGCATCCTGGACACACAGCATCAATAGGACATCAATAGGAGTATGCCGGAGTATGTCAGTGTACGGTAGCGTATGCACTGATGTGCACATTCTGGCAGCCACTGGCAGTGTGCTGTTTGCATCTGTTTGCCGTGCCTCAAGCAGAGGATCAGTCAACGACATAATCAGCAAATGTCAGAAACAAATGCGCGCTCCAAGCAGCCTTCAGTACTGTGAATGCCTGCAAACCTTCCTCATTTGATATGCAGAGATCTAAATTGTAAATCTCAACACGCTGAAATGCAGAATTGCGCATGTTGTATCAAGAATTATATATCTGATCTTGTGATTGTATCGCATCTGTCCCGCTCTGTGTATATGCAAGTTTGAGTAGAGGTCCGCCAAGGCAGTGTGCACCTACATGTGTCATTCACTTGCTGCCCTACTAGGGCTTTGATAGCAAATCTTCGGCAAGCGCTTTGACAGTGCGGTGGCAGCAGCTTTGAATACCACAAGCAAACCGCAATACGTGCAAGGTGGATCAAGGTGGGTCAAAATGCGTTCCACTTACCCAATTCCCACCTATGACCCAACGGGCTACACAACAGACTTTCATCATGGCAAAGAGAGATGCAAGTGGTTTGCCAAATTCTGCAATGGAACAGAGGAATCACTGCAATTGGAGCAATAGGAAATTAAGTCTTTAGCTGCGTAACTCCTTTTGCGGCGTCACGAACCCTGGAATAGAAAGTGCAACACTTCGATATCCCTTGCTAAATCATTCAAAGGAATTCTACACGATGCCAATGCTACTCAAGTTCACTTCATTTGCCGAATTATTTGCATGTGTTTGCAAGATGTTTCAGAAATGGATATATCAGATATTGATAGATATTGTCACTGTATGTCACTGTCAGATACAAAATATACACCTTGTGTTGGACTCACAGGACTTTTTGAATCCGCCGTCACGAGGTTTGCGGCTCTGGAGCTGAGGCCTGGCAGGCTGTGGTTGTCTCTCATGTGCGCAGACCACCGAATTTGAAACCAGCGATCGCAAGAGACTACTGGAGATTTTCGAAGATGAATGCAGCTTACTGTAGAATACCGTAGAACTAAGCAGAACAAGACCAAAACAAGAGGTAATCACGGATCTTCCTGTGTCAAGTGACAGAACAGTGTGTCTGCCTCCCATTGCTGTCCTGCCGTTTTCGTTTTGCTCTTCCCTTCCCTTCCTCTTTCCTACTCGACTCTACTCTCAGAACTAATCATTTGGCCATTCAAGATTAATTAATGAAACCATCTCACAGCATATGCAAATGACCTCAACTACGTACATCTACGTACTACGTGTAGACCCGCGTCTCCATGCGTCTCCTAGGTAAAAGATGGTAAAAGCGTTTCAGGTGTTTGACAGCGCTTTACCATGCTTTACCAGCCTCAGCATTCTCTGCTAACTCCTCCAAGAGTCCACACTGAATGGGCCAGGGATGGCCAGGATGTGCAGTGCAAAGACATCTGCATTTTTGTTGGATCCGAGATGTTCGTGAAAAGAGTTCTGACGTGCGAAAGGGTGGAGCAAACATTCAGACCAACACTGGCTTTGAGATTTTCACCAAACTTTGAAGCTTCGGTCCCAGAGCGTTCTGTTCGATATATTTGGTAAAAGAATGTAAAAGAAAAAGAATATCGTTGGAGAAGGTCACTAAGCAGACTTCCAAATCTCCTCCGATTGTGTCGGCTCAGTTGGCTCAGTAACGTCAAGCTGGGAGGCCTCATCGTATGCTGAGTTTGTCACATTGGCTGGTGGCATTGTAGCTTGACGTGATGTCATGTATGTATACAACATATGTAGCATTATGTATACATAACATTACAATACATTACATAACTAACTATCTCGCTTCATCGTGTCGTGTTATTCTTGTCTTGTCATTGCACACCTCACAAGACTTGGGACTCCACTGGCTCTGCTGGCTCTGCAGCTGCTGCCAGTGGTCCAAGGGCCTAGGAACTGGATCCAACACGCCATGATCCAACGAATTCTGTCGTTTTCTGTCACTTCCTTTTGTCATATTTTGGCTTCAGTTTCAAGATGTTTCAAGTCATTTCAAGTCTCACCTTTTCATCAACTGTGGAATTCGCTGCCAAGAGGGCCGGCTTGCTAGGCATGGGTTTTCATACAGTCTTGCTGGAAGAAAAACGTTGTGACCTTCAATCGCTCCTAATGTAGCTTATTATGTAGACTTATGGGCCGTTACAGTAGGGTGTCAGGCATTTTGCACACTTGACGATGGTCTGGAAAATCCGGACCTCTGGTGGCGGCAACTCTGTGGGATCTGCCGCTGCTCTGCTTTCCACCTGTGGTCAACCCAAACACCGTACATCAAGTCAGTATGCCTATGTTCAAACTCTCTGTGTTTCGCATTCTTCATCTTCAAACATCTTCAGGCATCTTCAAACTCATCAACTTTTGGTGTCCACACCTCAGCAGATGCCTCGGCAGGTGCCTCAACAGATGCCTGCGCAGGTGCCCCAGTGGCTTCAGAAGGTTCTGCAGGTTCCGCAGGTTGAGCAGGAGCTGCTTCAGAGGCCCCAGAGGCTCCAGGCACCTCTGTGGGAGAATTGGGGGAACTGTTTTGGGAACTGGTTTCTAAGGAATTTTAAGGAATGGCGATGAATTGGGATATCCCATGGATATCACCAATTTTTGGACAAATCCAGTTGGAATCTGTTGTGCTTATCTGCTCATGAACCACTGCGATGTTGCGACGGAAGCCTGTGCTTTCAGGAAGCTGGCTGCATGTCTGGTTTTTCGACAAAAGGAACCAAGAAGAGCTTGTCAGCTGCCTCTCCTTCGCATGGTACTTGATGCCTGAATTTTAAGGAATTTCAACAAATTTTAAGGAATTTGTAAAAATTTAAAGGAATTTTGAAGAATTTTGAGTAATTTTAAAGAATTTTAAGGAATTTTAAGGAATATTAAAGAATTTTAACGAATCTTAAGGATTTGTAAAGAATTTTAAAGAATTTTACGGAATAGAAAGAATTTTAACGAATCTTAAGGATGTTTTAAGGATTTTAAGGAATCTTAAGGAAATTTAGAGAATGTTTAACGAATCTTAAGGATTTTTAAAGATTTTTTAAAGAATCTTAAGGATATTTTAAGAATTTTAAGGAATTGGTAGGAATTTGTAGAATTTTAAGGAATTTTGAGGAATTGGTAAAAAAAAATTAAGGAATTTGAAGGAAATTTAAAGAATATGTTTAAATAAATAAATTTTAAGAAATTTAAGAATATTTGAGACATGTGTAAGAATTTTAAAGAATTTGAAGGAATTTCAAAGAATTCAAAGATTTTAAAGAATGTCAAGTGCCTTCAAATGACTTTCAAGTGCCTTCCAGTGCCTTCAAGTGTCTTCAAGTGCCTTCAACTGCCTTTAAGTGCCTTCCAGTGCCTTCAAGTGCCTTCAAGTGCCTTTAAGTGCCTTCCAGTGCCTTCAAGTGCCTTCCAGTGCCTTCAAGTGCCTGCAAGTGCCTCCAAGTGCCTTCAAGTGCCTTCAAGTGCCTTCAAGTGCCTTCAAGTGCCTTCAAGTGCCTTCAAGTGCCTTCAAGTGCCTTCAAGTGCCTTCAAGTGCCTTCAAGTGCCTTCAAGTGCCTTCAAGTGCCTTCAAGTGCCTTCAAGTGCCTTCCAGTGCCTTCCAGTGCCTTCCAGTGCCTTCAAGTGCCTTCAAGTGCCTTCAAGTGCCTTCAAGTGCCTTCAAGTGTGCCTTTCAAGTGCCTTTCAAGTGCTTTCAAGTGCCTTCAAGTGCCTTCAAGTGCCTTCAAGTGCCTTCAAGTGCCTTCAAGTGCCTTCAAGTGCCTTCAAGTGCCTTCAAGTGCCTTCAAGTGCCTTCAAGTGCCTTCAAGTGCCTCCAGTTGCCTTCAAGTGCCTTCAGTGCCTCCAAGTGTCTTCAAGTGCCTTCAAGTGCCTTCAAGTGCCTTCAAGTGCCTTCAAGTGCCTTCAAGTACCTTCAAGTGCCTTCAAGTGCCTCCAAGTGTCTCCAAGTGCCTTCACGTGCCTCCAATGCCTTCAAGTGCCTTCAAGTGCCTTCAAGTGCCTTCAAGTGCCTTCCAGTGCCTTCCAGTGCCTTCAAGTGCCTTCAAGATCTTCAAGTGCCTTCAAGTGCCTTCAAGTGCCTTTCAAGTGCCTTCAAGTGCCTCAAGTGCCTCCAGTGCCTTCAAGTGCCTTCAAGTGCCTCCAGTGCCTTCAAGTGTGCCTTCAAGTGCCTTCCAGCGCCTTCCAGTGCCTTCAAGTGCCTTCAAGTGCCTCCAAGTGCCTTCAAGTGCCTCCAATGCCTTCAAGTACCTTCAAGTGCCTTCAAGTGCCTCCAGTGCCTTCAAGTGCCTTCAAGTGCCTTCCAGTGCCTTCAAGTGCCCTCAAGTGCCTTCAAGTGCCTCCAGTGCCTTCAAGTGCCTTCAAGTGCCTTCAAGTGCCTTCAAGTGCCTTCAAGTGCCTTCAAGTGCCTTCAAGTGCCTTCAAGTGCCTTCCACTCCTTCAAGTGCCTTCAAGTGCCTTCAAGTGCCTGCAAGTGCCTTCAAGTGCCTTCAAGTGCCTTCAAGTGCCTTCAAGCGCCTTCCAGTGCCTTCAAGTGCCTTCAAGTGCCTTCAAGGGCCTTCAAGTGACTTCAAGTGCCTTCAAGTGCCTCAAGTGCCTTCAAGTGCCTTCAAGTGCCTTCAAGTGCCTTCCAAAGCCTTCAAGTGCCTTCAAGTGCCTTCAAGTGCCTCCAGTGCCTTCAAGTGCCTTCAAGTGCCTTCAAGTGCCTTCAAGTGCCTTCAGTGCCTTCAAGTGCCTTCAAGTGCCTTCAAGTGCCTTCAAGTGCCTTCAAGTGCCTTCAAGTGCCTTCAAGTGCCTTCAATTTTCTTGTGATGTGAAAACACGGAATCATTTTGCCCTGGGAAAGCACAGCCAAGTTTTTCTTGGCACTGCGCCCTCGTGTTGTATTATTTGATGCTGACCTGTTTTGAAAATAGAACACCATGAGTTCAGCGAATTGGATTGACCAAGCAACAGCGAACAATGGCATTAGTTTCGGTGAACAAGTATACAGGTGACCAGGCGAGCAATAATTACTCAGCCACTACGTATCCGTGTTTGGACTGAGCAGAACTGAGCTGCACCTCTGCAGCTGGCACTTCTGCGGCTTCTGCTGGCATGGACGCCTCAGCAACGTCCGCAGCTTCCGCAGCTTCCGCAGCTTCCGCAGCTTCGACTTCAGCCTCTGGGGCTGGGATTGGGCAATGTGCAACATCTGAGATGCAGGTTTTGGTGCCAACACTGAAATGGATTCTCGACAGAATTAAACAACTGTTGTTATCTGTTGTTAACCTTTTGTGCAACAAGCTCTGTGGAGCCAGGACTAGGCCACAAGTTGAAACCACCAGGAACAAAAGATACACAAATCCCAATAGTCCATGAAAGGCATGACAGGCATGACAGGCATGACAGGAACAACAGGCATGACAGCGAAAGCAATCATTTCAGTCAGAGCCATGGCATCTCTTGACGGCGTGCAAATGCAAGATCCTGAAAGCAGTCTCAAAATGTCTCGAACACGAGTTCTATCAAGCCTGTAATGGTGCAGGTTGATCTTCTCCAGCCTAACATGTTAGAAGGAAACGGGTAGAGACTGAAAGGTGTGGTCAGAATGATCCATGGAAGTCAAAAAGAATAGAAAGCAAAAGAAAATGGTGCTTGCAAAGATGTTCAACAACAAATGTTGAGAATACTGCATATTTTCTGAATCTCAACCTTTCAATTTCGCAGTTAGGCGAAATAAAAGTAGGGAAATCCTTCCAAAATTGTGGTCATGTTGTGAGCGCAAACCCACCCCGGCATCTGAATTCCAGCCTCTGCCAAGAGGTCCTGCGACAATGTTTGAGGTTCTGAGAAATTTTGTCTCAAAACTATCCAAGACTCTGTCCAAGACTGTCAAGCTTTTGTCAAACCGTCTTGACGGCTCCTGGGCGCCATCTTGCAATTCCTGTTCTGGTTCCGGTGGTCGCATGGATGCCAAGACTTCCGGGTCTTCGATGTCAGAGTCGAAAGCCTCCAGTGCTCTCGTGATAACCGTGATGGAAACAAATCGTCACAAACCATCCAAGTCACTTCAAGTGTGCACCCCCATTGCTCTATATCAATGGCAATCACATCCAGGTCATCCATGCTTCGTATAAAAATTGCAATTTTGATGTTTCGTCGGTGTTTTGCCTCGGTGTCTGGGCTGCCGGGGGCCCGTTCCACCTGGCATGCCAAAGGACACTCACGACCAAGTTCGTAAGAAGCTGAAGTTGGATATTTGAATATACTTGGGAGTCTTTGGACATTTAGAGATACTTATTCTGATATTTATGGATATTTGGGGGACAAGCTTCAGAAAAATGATTCTGTTTGACAGTTTCCTGTTGTGTCCTATTCACGCAATGACTATCCGAGATGACTATCTCCAAGATAACTATCTTCCATGAATCGTCAATCTCTTCAGTGAACAGGTTCCAATGTTGACTCAACAATCACAATAGGATCCCAATGTCGTCTGATCTCATGTACACGTGTGCGTGAATCTGTCGATATGTAACAAGAATGTCCTCTCTATAACATACTATATCCATGCATGCATCTACATCCTATACTAAAAGGATGTATACCATTTCTCTTCGCAGTTTAGGAGACTAGAGCTATGAACGCGGTGTTGGCTGACTAGCCCCCAACAGACATTCCTAAACTCCACAATGTCGAAGCAAGCTCGCTTACACGCAGCTTTCAGCTGCTTCTGCTGCAACTCCATGAGAACAAATGGAGGGATATAAAGGAATGCTCCCACAGACCAGATCAGACCAGTTTCTGAATAACTCGGGAAGCTGTCACGGTAGTTTGGCTCTACAAGGCGCTTGATCGTCCCAACGTCTGTCCAGGTCTCGTTTCAGACGTTTCAGGCATTGCCAAACAAAGCCAGCCCATCCATGCGTGGAGGCCGAAAGACCTGCCACACAAGCGCAGGTTCAAGCTCGCAACATTGCACAACATTGCACAACATTGCACAACATTGCACAACTTGTAAAACATCTGTCGTTCATCCCCATCTTGCTGTGGTTTCGAAACTCACTTTAGGGTTTGGGGTTTAGGGCTTAGGGTTTTTTGCTTACACAACTGTCAACTACTGTCAATATGGTTCAACCTTTTGTGGACAACGATTTCCAGCGTGTGCGAGTTGACTACTTGAAGCAATGAAAAAAGATGTTTGCTTTGGCCTTATGAGTGTGCATCTGTCGAGGCTGCTGGTGAAATCTAACTGGAGGCTTGCGCCGAAAGTGTGGGGGAGCCTGTCAGCGCATCAGCAAAGGTTTGCCAAACTCACAACATGCCGCAATTTGATGTACTGTAATTCTCAGATATCCTACCATTTTAAAATTGCAACAAAATACCAAGTACAAAGATGTACAAAGTATAGAAGGCTAGCAGGCCAAACATGACCAAGCATTGAATCAATCATGTCTATGATGTCTAAATCCATGTGCCGTGCCTCCTCTTGGATCTTTGCCGTGAACCCCCAAACTTTTTGATCCTGTACAGCAGCCTGCCGGATCCTATGGCTGCCTAAGTCTCTTTGCGTCAGAGGTTTGTCTTATACAAAATGAATAAGGCCTCACAGCTCAAAAAATCTCTTGATAACACATTGACATGGACATGCGTACACATACGTAATTGAATGGTTTCACATGGTTTCACATGGTTTCACATGGTTTCACATCG
Organism: Cladocopium goreaui; assembly: GCA_947184155.2. Taxonomy (NCBI): domain Eukaryota; class Dinophyceae; order Suessiales; family Symbiodiniaceae; genus Cladocopium; species Cladocopium goreaui. The sequence continues at coordinate 76,109 of CAMXCT020001217.1, forward strand.
TTTCACATCGTTTCACATCGTTTCACATGGTTTCACATGGTTTCACACGGTTTCACATGGTTTCACATTGTGCACATCTCAAAGACTCTGCCGCGTAGAGCAATCCAAGCCTCAGCCTGTCGGCGGTCTCGAAAACGCACGACGCACGCACCTAAGGAAAGCACCGAACAATTTTGAAAAATGAAAACTACAGTAGGCAGGCTAGGCACAAAAAGTGCTGGGAAGAAATTAAACACTTGGCTTCCAAGGATTGGACATGCAGACTGTCCCGCGAGCCAGCAAAGCAAGTGGTGACAAACTGTATTGGAACATGCACTCAGTCCATCCGCAAGAACATCCAAAGACATGTTTGCCAAATGTTTGCCATCTGGATATTCTTGTATTTGAAATCTGTATTTCTTGATTTCTTGTGATATTCTTGTGATGTTGTGATACTTGTGTCTGGTCCGATGCACGAGTTGGAAAAGCATCCGAAGACTTCCGGGGCTTTGGCTTCCGTCTTCAGACCAATCACGAATCCATTCGACGCTGTCACCCAAGGCGTCGCGAAGCTGCACCTGCAAGAGGACATCCTACGCAGTAGACATCCTATCTACATCACTGGACGTCACTGGACGTCACTGGACATCACTAGCATTGGCTCATGATGTCACCGTCGACGTCAGATCGTCCTCAGTCTGTGGTCACTTCCCTTCTTCGCCTCGCCATCAGGTCCCCGCATCTCTTCCTGGGAATCAAAAAGTGACAAACATCTATACTATGCAGAGACAATAGACAACCTGGAAGTATCTGAACCCACCTGAACCTATCTGGAGCTATCTGGAAAAGTATGAGAAGACACCCTTTTCATCACTTTTCCCCTCGTTTCCCATCGTGTTCATTCTTTTTTCGCAGAATTTCAAGTCATTCCTTGCCTTTGAACATCTTTGAACATCTTTGAACTGGCCAGGTCTTGGGCCCAGGCAGGGAGCTTTGAAAGATGCAGCACTGCTGGTCTAGGGCGATTGTCCAGCGTGGTCTGACGGATGCGCAAACACTTTCCAGGAACAGGCCAAAATGAAGATCAACTTGTGCACAACTTGTGAAAAAGTGTGACAATTCATGATATTTCATGATATTTTGATGTATCTGGCACAAAGGAATGTAAAGGATAGCGAAGGGAGAACCCGCCTAAGTGTCCTGGAATGTCGGATAAACAATAAATTCATGCCAGAACTTTACGGAACACTGAGGTCCTCAAGGTCTCTAAGGTCGTCCATGGTCCATCCTGGTTGGTACAAAATGGGACAAGTTTCAAGTCCGGCCTGGTACGGCAACGCGCGCATTGGCATTGGCCGTCGCTTGGCTGGATCCTGTCTTTCGACCCAGCGCTCTCCACACAACACTTGGAACCCTTGGTACACTCGGTGAACTTTGTGAGATCCAAGAATTGTCTCCAACAGCAAAACAAGATAGTGCTGTTTGTGTTGCGCTCATGCCTCCTTTGGAGCTGGAGTTAGGGTGTTGATTTTGTCCTTGATGTTCGCCAAAATGGCCTCCCATTGTCTTTGGTGTTCGACGTTTTTCTGCACACAACGGTCAGCTGAAATCATGTGAGCAGTGCCCAAGACCTTCTGCCATTCCCCTCTAGCCTCGAAGTACTTTACTGATTGCAAGAATTCTCACGAATGAAGCGAGCTGGTGCTACCCTATATAGCCATCAACCAGCACGAATTAGGGCATAGCTCGGGGTATAGCTCACACGAAAGTATAAACTCTTGTCCGTCCCAGTTGGTTGTCAGGTCCCAACACATGCGCACCAGACGGGCACAATCTCACAAGACGGTACGGTACACCGATCTCACTTTTTTTGAAACAGAAAACTCACAAAAAAAGTGTAGATGTACAGTCTGCGGATGTCTGCCATGTTGTCTACCTGGAGCTGCTCCCGATTTCGATCAGAAGTTGTTGGATCATTGATCCTGGGAGAAGGCTCTGACTTCACAGGGTGAACTAGAAATTGGCAGAAATGGAAGCGACAAAGCCTTGACAAAGCATCTGGAATGTGTTTTTTTTTAAATGTGGTTTTCATGTTTTTTCAAGGTGTAGAAACCTGTAGGCGATCGCGTTGTTTTTACTTCAAGAACATTCGCAAGGGTACGTATTACTACTTCGATTGGGTGTGTCAATTGGGTCGGAACAACAAGAATCTATGCAAATTGTCTAAAGATGCCAATACTCGCAAATCATGGAGGTGCAATGTCAACAAGCAAGGTCTTTCGTTCAGCATCCACAACCCACCGATTCGTTGCAGCAATTCTAAATACATAATAATGTGTTATTCATGATTCAAAATACCATCTAGTATAATACACATGGGTACGGTAAAATATAATGGTTTGTATCATGATTCATGTTGATACTCATCTAAGATGTATATATACATATATTATATACGTATGTCTATTGATAATAGGCCTGCTTGGCCGCCTAGCACCATCCAATGCACTATCTGCAGAAAGTATGGAACGTGCTAAGTCATTAAGATGTGCTTCCTGCTTCTCCCTGCTTCGCTTGGTCTACTTTGCTGCTATTGTGACATATTGTGACACTTCAGTCCTCGCCAACACCTGCTTCAGCTGGTCTGTGAGGCTTGAGAGCAGCACCTTTCGCCGATCCTGGTAGCTGTAGTTTCTAAGGCATCTGCTTCCCCAAGGCAACAAATGATATCTGAACTTGTAGAGCGGGCCTAAACAATGCATGCGGAAAAATTATCTGGAAAAGAGAGGTCATGATACTTTGGTGGATTTGTAAACCTGGTTGTTGAAACCATGTAATCAGATTCTGTCATGACACATCTCAACTTAAAATGAGGTCACCAACTACACCAGCACTGCATCTGGAAACCAGATCTTACATGTACGCCGAGGTTGAATGTGCTTCAAGATATTCCATGATATTCCTATGGAAGATAGGGTCGTGTCTAAACAATTGCATCTCTATTCAGGGCGATGCTTACCTCTCATTTTTGCGCACGTGCTGAATCATACATGACTCAGGTATGCGAAGTAGCTCATAGGCCCCATATGTATCCCATATGTCCGCAAAGAAATGTTAGCATCGAAAGGGCTCTTCACCAAGCTATGCCAAGTGCATCTGATTGGATCAGGAGATGCCTTCTGGCAATGAACCATCAGATGATCATCAGGATCCACCAGGTAACGCTTCTTTCGGTCGGAAGAGATGAAGCATGGAGATTCGGCTGCGACAATGGAGAAATTCAGGTACTGTCGGTACTGTATATATATATATACAGTATATCATATTCTGTATTTCATAGACAAGGATGTAAGATGCAGATTGATAAATTAGTAAATCTGAAAGAAGTCAATTTAAGTCAATTTCAGACGTTGGAAGTTGGAGGCTAATCCTCTTGCGCGAATGAATCTTCTTGCTGCACCTGTAGCTCTTCACGCTTTCTCTTGGCTTCCAGCACTCTGCCTGACCTGGAGAATGCTTTGAATCCAGCCGAGCATCCACCCCATTTTGCTTGCAGAAAGTGAACAAAGGCAGAAATGATAAACCACGAAGACCCCAGCACACAGTCTCTGAGTCCAGACTCTAGTGTCATGTTGCCGCTTGCAATGATTGGAATACCTAGGAGCATCCAATGGTCCAAGAGCATCCAAGAGAATCGTGCATCTGTAGTGCAAGAAAATGTGCTCGTAACTGCTGTTGTGCTGTTTGCAGCCTACCATTTGCACCACTTGCAGTTTGTTCTGAATGCGCAGTACCCTTGTCCAATCTTGTCCAAGCTCTTGTCCAGCCCCCTTGTCCACGACTTGTAGGCTGTACGGTGGTTAAAATGGTTAAAGAACCGAGGGTGATGACGCAACGTTTCACTCAAGTCAACTCGAGTCAGAATCTCAGGCGCCGGGCTAGGTGCAACAGGTGCATTAGCCTCGCACAAACGAACAAAACTCGAACAAAACCTGCCTCGGCAAAAAGATGCAAAAAGTCTCAAGATGTCTCAAGTCTCAAAGTTGTTTCGACAGATTCGACAGCGACAACAGAATGTGGAAAAAGTTTCAAAACATGAAAAAGCTGCACGTTTTTGCACAGATTTCCCTCGCATTGCCAAGGCACGATGGACCCAATGGACTGGCGGTGGTTGAACTTGTGACATTTGGAAATCTGGGATGGCTATGGATGGCTAAAGCATTTGGTCCTTGCTTTCCTCCCTGTGAGTACATGCACATCTCTTGTGCTACAAAGGGCCTTTGGCATTCCGCCAAAGGTTTCAATATCTTTACAGTCTCGAAATCATTTTGCATCATTGAACTGCGTCCTTGAAGTTCACTTCACATTAGTCTGCCTCGCCCGGTACATCATCAGGTGATCGTTGCCCAGCCTGAGGGACAATGGATGTAGTCAATCCCAAAGAACAAAATAAGGCACGCCAAATCTTATGTAGAGCAAAGATGCAAAAGCTCGCATGAATCAGCGGTGAAGCAGTTGGAATATGTTGCAATTAGCCTTCTCCAATCGGCATAATCTCTTTACCCTGTTCCCATCTAAGGCGCCTTGGCGTGCCAGGGTCTCAAGCCTGACATGCGCAAACAAGTCACAAGGGGAAGACGAACAGAGAGAGGTGGAGAAATATGGAGAAATCATGACAAAGCGAGGGAGAGGGACACACAGAGTCAATAAAACACGTACAGGGTACAAGCGAGAACGCATAGATCAGCAAGCCATTGATGAATATGTGCGTATCCTATCTTGACCCTCTATTTTTCAAGGTTCCCTTTAAATTCGCTTCTAAAATTGGTTTCTGGCAGTTGCTTTCCCACAGCCAGAAACAATGTTGATTTCTGATTTCTGTGAATCAAAGGAAGAAGTTGTATACAGTTCCAAGTGATGTGTCGACCAACCGCTGCCTATTGAAGGATCGTTTAGCACTGGGAATCGCAGAGCCTGGCGCCAAACTGAAAACTGTGAGGCTTGAGCTGAGTCATAAGATATCACAAAGTATCAATGGATCATATCTTGGAAATTTGGTCCGTATTTTTTGCATGACTGACATCTTTGCAGCATGTTGGGCATCGTATTGCGTCGAATATCTACAGTGATCTGCAGTGCCCATTTTTTCATTCGGACAGCTTGCTGAAACCTCCTCCGCGTCCTCCATGCGGGTAAAAGTGACGATGGCCTGCCACAGCTTTGCGCTGACGGTGATTTGCAGGTTGGTTGGAGAGATTGGGAGAGTGGTTTGTTGACGAGCAAGACATGGCAAGACTCCAAGACTCGTACGACTCATACAAAGTCATACAAGGCCAACAAACTCACAGCCTCGTGGCGCGACTGATTGATTTGTAGCGAGGACACCGGCCTGAGATTTACTCAACGAGGCGAGAAAGAATATCGCTGTAGCCATGCATGATTCTCGGATGCAGTGGATGCAGGACGCTTGCGCCACAAAAACTTGGGAGCTGGCCCAAACCTGCCGAAGTACTCGTTTAGCACATCCATTTTGTTCAGGGTCGGAGGCACCTCGCAATGAATGTGAGAAAGCCGAAAGCCAGCACAATCGAGTTCTCTTAAACAAAAAAGAATCAATGCAAAACTTGGCAGAGAGCCTGCATCACCACAATGCTTACACCTCCCCCTTCATTTCGTTCCAGTCGACCTGACTGTAATTTGTGCATATTTGCGCAAGTCGAAAAAAAAACACATCTCTGCGGAAAAAAATGAATATGTTGAAAATCAAATTAGTCAATTATTTGCATCAAAGATCATCAAAGTGTTACAGACGTTACAGGTTTGCTATGGCATTGCTATGGTCTATGGATGTCTATGGTTTGCTTGTAGAGTTGACCTTTGCTGCGGTGCCTCTCCGTGGAGGTGGCTGTGTGGGTGGTGGCCTCGCAACGGCGCAACGGCGCAACGGGAGCAAGTCCAAATGACCACCGTGGAAGTGAAACGAGTCAAACATTAGTCAAACATTAACACAAACAGCAACACAACCAATTAATTAACTTAAACATAAAACATCACCGAAGGAAGTTTAGAAGTCAAACTTCCGACAATATGGGCAGATGAAAAGCAGAGTTGGGCAGAGGCAGAGAGAAGAGGAAAGTAGAAGAGAGAAGATCAGAGAAGAGAAAGATTCAGAAGAAAGAAGATGCAGATGCGCGAAAAGGTAGGAAAGTCGCGTAACACTCTGTTTTTCCAATGATTTGCGGCTCCGGAGGGTCGAAAAGTAGGCTCGCTAGAGCGGCGGGCGCGGAGCCAGCTGGCCAGATGAGAGATGAAAAATTGCACGCCGTTGTGGCGCGAAGCACATTTCGAAGTCAAAATGTACAAAGCACACCAGCGTCGGACCACTTTTGGCAGTTGAGATGTCGAAAAAGTGC
>CAMXCT020001217.1:87500-95000 GCA_947184155.2 Cladocopium goreaui
GATATCACCCGTGATGAATCTAGGGTCAGCATCAGTCAGGATAAGCACAAAATGTGACATAAGCAGTTGGGCCACAGCCCAACTGGCTTTGCCATGGTTTCAATCAGTAATGTTCTGGACAGTTCTAGACTGAATTGCTTTACGCTTCTGCAATGCCCTGAATTTCCTTCGTCGCCTTGCTTCCCGGCCGTGGTCTGCAATGATGCGGTCATCTCTGCCCAAATTTCGTGTCCAAAGGCGCTGAAGATCCTACGCTTGGTGGAACTTGCGCATTCTGCAATTGGGGCAGTGGCATTTGCGTACACCGCTATATTTTGCTACAGCATTGTTCACATTTTCTTCAGTGCGTGCAATGAGTCCTACACTACACATCCCTATACTATCTACGTCTATCAGACCACTATTATTCAATATTTATCTAATTTGAAGCAGCATTTTCTAGACTCAAAACATCTCAAACCGAGTCTGTCACAGTCTACAAAAAGAAAGTCTTCGGCTCTTCCGCTTTCAGTGTCGACATCCGCCTTCAGCATCTCACTGCGCGTGCCCTCCACACCCCGTTTTGCGCGAGCCGTGCGGTGGCGGCTGTATCCGCCCAGGAGCTCGTCAGCACCTGCAAAAAAAGGATCAAAAATGATCATCTTTATACTGCTAGTACTACTGTAGTATGTGCCACATTTAGTCACATCCATAGTCTGTCCTCGTGGATACAACTCATGCCACACAATAGCTGACAGAGAAAGGCTTATGTATTGTAACAATCCTGCCAGAATCAGTTTGATGTCTAGACTCTAGACTAATGTGGAGTGTGCGGTTGGTGGCCTGTGCCAATCAATAAGACCCTGCAAGTTGCACGCATCGCAGCAGCCTGCCAAACGTCTCATCAACAAACTCTTGGAAACCAGGGTCCAGGATGGTCCACAGATTGTCATGTTCTGCCAGCTCTGCAGTTGAGTGTTGGCGGCTGAACGCATTTGAACTGTACCTCGTGACCAGCGCAACGTTCAGCACTGAGATCCATTCCGCATTCCTGAAGGGTGAGAAATTGACCAGCTGAGACCGCATGAAAGAGATGTTCGGAGAAGCTGGGAGTTTCAGTTGTAAAAAAAAACTCGTGTCGCTCGACAAATCACTGGTTTGTGCATGTTTGTTCTCTGGCAGGCCCGGGTGGCTCGCATTCGTCATGACAACTGGCCGTAACTGGCCTCCTGCTCATGCTCTGGAGTTTGTTCGGTGCCTTCCCCCACCGAGTCCCCCATCGCTCGTCTCCCTAAGGAAAAGTTGGCAAACTCCACAAAAGGACGTGCAATGTAGCCGCCCTTTTTACTTGATCCAAGATGATCCAAGTATATCTGCAAAGCCGTTTCAGAATGTCAGAAACCTTGAAAATTTTGAAAACATTTGAAAACCGTGCAAACTTTGCTTCACGCCTGGAACTACCTTGACCTTGTGGACAGGACACCATTCACTTGGCTCGCCAGCAGCCTCATTCCGATGGACTGGCTTCAGTATGCTTCATCTGCTGGATGTCTCTATCTGATTCACTGTGGATATGTACCACTTTTTACTACTTGAATCTATTTGATATCCACCGGGATTGGCAATGCCATTTCTTCCCCTCTTGAAATCTGCAGAAAGGGGCCTTCCGCAACTTGCGGCAGCAAAGCTTGCACGATAAATGAGGGCAACCTCAAGCAGCGATCAAATGATTCAAACAGGTTTAAGAGGGTTCGACAGTGGGTTTCTTGTGTGACGTCTATTAGTTTGTGCATAGACAGGGATTTCTTCTGCCCAAATGTGTCGTTCCGTCTCCGAGCAAGTGGCCGGGCTTGGCTGGCAACACACAGCTGGCACAACTCACTTTCTCCGCGGGACCTGCGATGCGTTGCATCGTTTCATGCTCAAAAAATGTGCCCTTGGGGATCCTTTAAAGAAGCGAAACACAGAAACACGCCTAGAACACAGCCAAAACACAATAAAAGATTGTAAAAGCACATGCCATCCACGCACTAAATTGGCGATGAATATATATATATATGTATATATATATAATATCTCATGAGATGAGAACTGAAGCGACAAATCAAACGCTTCAAGAAAGGAGTTCAAAGGGTCTCTTAGACGGTCTCTTTGCTTTGGATATTGTAGCGCTGGAAAGAAGACACTTGGATTTCAGTAAAGCACACACAAGCCTTGCAGAAGCATCTTAGAGGCAATACTGAAACTACGCAATGAACAAAAACATAACTGGCTGTGTGACCTGGGCTGATGGTTAGTCGCTTTTGCGTCTCCAGTTGGAGTGGGGCTGCAGCAGATGGTGTCCACCAAGGTGCTCTGATGAAGTCAGGCGAGCAAGGCAAACCGTGACCTTCGCAATTTGAGATTTTCTCGAAAGAAAAAAGCAAAGCATTTCTATCCGGTTCTATTAAGCTGCACTGTAGCTGAGCTAAGGCTGAGTTTTGCTGATCTTTTTTGCATTGGCCAACTCTAGCTCTTGTCGTCTCGTGTCAACTTGCTCATGGTCCGAGCCAAACCACCCCATAGCACCCCCAAACAACGCTCATAAGCTGCCTCTTGTTGTTAAGATCTGCAAAGCATTGCATGCATTCACTCTGAATTCACATCAATTGGCAACATTGAATTTATTGCAAAAAAAAACAGAGACACCTTGAGACAACGTAACGCAGAGATATGACTCATTGCCTCTTGCAGCAAACCAAAGGGCCGCTGCAATGTTGAAGTCCAAATGAGTTGCCTGACCGCAGACGCAAATGCCACAGCTACGGCAGCTGTCCCACTGTGTTGAACATGCACTTTCCATCACTTTCCTTCTTTCCAAGCAAACTTCGCCGAACCCAAACGGCCACCGTCTCATTAGCAATATCCAATTTGGATTGGATTAGATCAATTGGATCTAGATTATTAATTGTTCTTCTACTGTGCGCTGCTCATGATCTACCCTACAATGTGGACGCTTGTGTTCACATGATGGAAATCAGCAAAACGAAACGGTGAGTTTGATCCGGTATGATTATATTCATTGTGGACTTTGACAAAACATATTTACGTCGTAAGTACGACAGCCGAATGCAAAGCAACCTGGGCCACTTCGGAGCTACGTTACGCTGGCAAACTCACAAACTGACTGGAAGAGGCTTCAGCGTTTCATGGCCACACATCATTGCTTTCAGGCGTAATTTCACACAAAATAGGAAAAATAGACTGGAAATGACCGGAACACTAATGGATTGCATGCTAGCTTGAAGTCTTGAAATGCCACCGCTGCCACCACTTCCCAATCCATAGCCTTGGGACCCAGCAGCCGGCAAATGGACATCTCTTCTTCCAGAACTTCTTGTTGGGAGACATCACAAAGCACCTTGGCTCGTTGCATTAGAAGTCATCAGATTCCATTCCAAATACGAAGCGATCAATAGATTCCGGAAAAAACCTGAAATACAATTGAGGGATATGCAGGGAGTCTCAGGCCTCGTTTTCTGTCCGCATCTCCACATTGCGTTAAACAATGTCAATGCTGCACAAAGATGCAAGAAGGATAAAAGATGATGATAAAAGGATATAAAAGGTGTCCTTGAAAGGGTCCAGGCGTGCTGCTTCCAATCAGTGGCTCATGCTTCCGTGGCACACGCGGTGCTTGGGGCACGTCTGACACTATTCATTTGGTTTTCTGTCTTTGGGCTTTCTGCATTGTAACTGAAAGAGGGGCTTCTCCGACCTCTAGAATACTCTACAACAAAAATACCCTTACAGAAGAAAAGTTGTTTGCAAGAGTGAGCAATGATGTGTAAGACTGTTGTAATGCTTCTTTTGCAAGTTCTGTGAGAGCATTCAATGAGGGTAGTGTGAAAGGTGTTGCTGAGATGCGTTCTGGAAGGGTGTTGCAAGATGAGGGTGTTGTAAGAAGAAGAGGGTCCTGCAAGAGATTTGAAAAACAGCCTTCCAGAAGAGTGCAGCAGGATGCACCAGGAGTACATTCCACACTACGAGTGTTGCAAAGGAGTATTCTACAATGATGCAGTGGAAGCGTGTTATACAAGAGTTGTTTGCGAGATTTTGCAAAAGTGTTGTAGAGGAGGCTCCTTCATACCAACGTTTACACAACCAGTTTTGTTGGCCTCTGCGAAACTGTTGCCCTCGGACTGCTGGATGTGTTTCTCCCTGCAGAATCCGTAATTTGCATAGATTTAGAAGACGCACATGTGTTGTATGCGTCACAGTGTTGCAATTCAAATTTTGACAAAATGTATCTCAACAAAAAAACACTCGTCAAGCACCGAGCAGGTCTGAAGCAGGGGAAGCTGAACCACGAACGAAGTCAACCAAGCCCCCTGCTAAACGAAAGCGCTCTGGGCCGTACTGCCTCAGAAGATCCTGAAGTGTAAGGCTGAGGGGACACAGAATCCATTTGCAGACTGCGTCAGACTGAGTGACCTGCATGGACTGTTTTGCTTTTTGACCCAAGGAAATCGCATAAAACATCAATTGATTATCATGTGTCATGATGATCAATGATTTTTACATAACGAAGGGCGTTTGCTGATGCAGGTTGAGCAATGGCAGTCCTCGAAACTGCAGAGTGCGGTGAGCCTGTCAGGCGCTCGACTATCGAAGGCCACCTCCAACGCAATGACGTTGAAACTTTGACAGTATGACAGGAGCATGACAGGAACTTGAAGCGCGAACGGCAAACGGCAGGATGATGACCGAAGCGGAAAAAAAATATTTAAAAAACGAGAACATAAAGAAACATTGAAAGAAACTGCATCTCTTTCTGCATCTGAGCCAATGAACGTTGATCAACTCGATGGTCTCGTTGGGTAAGGCCTGTCAACTGCAGCAAGACTTCGTCTATGAGTGGCAAGTCGCAGTGTGTTTGATGTACCCAGAGGTTCATGACTGAAAAGTTGCAATACTCAAGATGTGCTCCCTGAGGCCATTCATATGGCATACTGTATCATACACTAAACCAGTTTTTTTGACGATTTTCCGGCCAGCGGTGCTAGATTCTCCACGTAACTTGACCATTTTCATCGGAATGTGCTTCCCTTTCAGGAACGGCTCCTCTGCAAGGAATCAATAAGCATCCTGAAAAAGTAGAACGCGCAGCTATCATGATCTGTTGCTTCATGACCTGTTATATCCTGTTATAACATATGACATAAGAATTCCGTCTAAACAGCATACATAAATTATCATAAATTACGATTGATATTGTGTTCCAGTGATTCCAGTGTTTTCCGCACCCAGTGTGCAACATCTTGCCTCTGCTGCCAAAGCTGCCAGGACCGTTGAGTCGAGGCCGCCAGAGAAGAGCAAACCAACCGTCGCTGCCGCTCCGGTTGCACCACCTAAGGCTCAGCTCCTACAGAACATCCATTGGTATGTTCTTGAACTATTTTTGAACTATGTTCTTACATTATCTTACATTATGTTCTTAATGTATACCACATGCTTAATATATATATATATACTATATACTATATATATATACTATATACTTCATTATATGTTCGTTGATGTTCATCATCTACCATAGACCTTGATTTGGGAAGCTGACCAGAACCAGATAGTACTGTTCCAGGATTGCCGGTGCATGCCTGGGTCAAGTTCTGCTGAAATTCCTGATAAAAAAAATATACAGCAAAAATGCACGTGAAAGGCTACGTGTGCTTTCCCATTCCTGGTGCCGTTTGTTGCAATGCCATAGTCTTATACTGTCTTATATAGTCTTGGTATTGGATGTATTGGTAGCAGTGGTCGCAGCGGTAGAAGCTCAATTTTTCAATACTTGTATATTAACGTAGGTTCATGCGTTCCCCTTCAGCCTGATGATCTGTTTTACTGGGCTCGGCTGAGCTCTACTGGGCTCTACCTTTGCTTCCACCAGCTGTTCGCCAGAAACCCATGCCCAATGAAGTGCTGCGGTGCACCTGCAACATGCTGCACTCGTCGTGCTACTGCTTCTGTGAGCAACTGCCCAAAGACCAGCGGCAATTCTTTGCTTGCGTTGCTGCTCTGAGTGTCCTGTGCCCACCACCTTGAAGAGCACAAAATGATACAAGATGCAGCAAAATCCGAATGAAAGCTGATTTCGGGATTTTGAATTCAATTCAAACATGATCAGCCATACAAATTCAGGAAGCGGTTGCATGGCTGCTCACACAAGTTTGCAATGTGAGGGATCCAAAAGTTGGGAATTGAGCCGTTGTTGTCAGTTGCCACAACTACAGTAGGAGTCCCGACCAAGGCTGTGCAAATGGTGCTTGCTCTTGCCAGGGAAAGCGTCGCACTGCATGCCCCACCAAGTCGAAAACAAACAGGCCATCGACTGGCAGCCTTCAGTCAAAACTGGCAAAACTCGGTATGTCAATACTTTGACAAATCTCGGTATGTCAAAACTGTCAAACTGAATCGAATTTCATTAATTGCGCAGCCAGCCAAGAAGATTTTTTGGGTCGTCTTTGCCAAGGGCATCCAAGGACCAGGAATATCAGCAAGTATCAACAAGTATTTGTTTGCTTAAGGTCTTCATAGGAAGTTCGTCCTGTCAGCAAGCCTGGTCAAGAGTCAAGCGTCTCCTGCCATGCTCCAGAACCAACAGAAGCGACTCCGGCACCAGAGGCAGTTCTTGCTGCAAGCAGAGAACGACGGCCCAAACGGTCCCGTGCAACAAAGAGCCTTAGTCTCAGATTAGTCTCACTGTTTTGCTGTCAAGATCTGTCAAGTGTCCAGCTATGTCCAGCTCTTGTTCTAGGCACCACCAAACTTAGCGCAACTTAGCAGTCAAAGCTTCACAGATGACAATGATGACAAAAGACAAAACTGAACGAAGGCTTAGTCGGCTTAGTCATGTTGCATCGCCAAAACACAAATAAATCACCTTCAAGCGTGTACCAGAGCAAAATCACCTTCGGAACTTCGATAGAGTGTCTGATGTGTCTAGCTTAGGAAACTTTCAAACCATGCAGTGCAACTCGTGGGAGAAATCAGTTTCAAAATCCCGCTGAAAATGCTGTTTCTGGTCTGTTTCTGGGCCAAGCTGCGCTTGACACTTTGGGCTCCAGAACGCCAAGGCAAATGGTCCATGCACAGTCTCCAGCATGCTCCGAAGGGCCACAGCCACAGGTTCAAAGGAACCGGCCCCACTGCAAAGTTCAACGAGAAATTGAACGCAGGACAAAAAAAAAGGAAAAGTGAACTGAACAGAATCAGTTTTTGAGCTCGCTCCTGAACTTAGAACTGCTTTTGGAGGACTTTGCTGCCAGTTCAAGTCTGCAACATGCATTATGTGTGCATTTGCATATTTATTTGTAATACACACATATAATCATATATATATACTGTACAATATGTACAGTACATATTTGTCTCTAATATATATATATATATACAATATGTACATATGTGGAGGGTTCCTAAAATGGAGGATCCCCAAGTCACCATAGGTTTCAATACTAAAATGGTATAACTTTGGATGAT